>CM074501.1:27493427-27645927 GCA_037389245.1 Oryzias sinensis
GATAGATAGATAGATAGATAGATAGATAGATAGATAGATAGATAGATTTTTTACGCTTTCATAGTGTATTAAAATGTTGATTTACTTTAAAAGTAAAAAGGGTTTTAAAATTTCACATTTTGAACTAAAACTAAGCAATAAAAGTTTTGTATCTACAAAAAATTAATTAATTAACTATTTCCTCATAGGTTGCAGTTTTTTCAAACCTAATAAAAAAAGAGCTATTCAACTACAAAAAGAAAAAAAATCTTTTTTATTTTTTACCCTTAATTGAACCTATTGAGAGTGCCTCTTTGACTGAGCACTGAACGTTTTGAAGCATAATATAACAGTTTAGCAAAGCAGAAATTTAATTATAAATTTTTTAATGATTGCCCTAAATCTTGTGAATATGCTGCCTTTCCTGTGTTCTAGAAAAGCTTTGCAGTTATCAACCCAAGTTATCAGAATTGGATTTCTCCACCACTAAAAGGACAACTCCTCATCTCCACACATACGGTATTTAAATTTCATCCAGCAGATAATAGCAAAAGAACCAAAATGAAAATATATAAGTTGCAGGCAGACGGTGATATAGCAGGAAATGTCTCAATTTAGCTAGAGGGGATTAATTTATTAGCCAACGCAAGCTCAGCGCTTACCTGACCACCAGAAAAAATCACTGGGGTGGAGGCAGGCTTTGGTCGATAAGGAATAGTGGCACCTTTTGGTGGGGACTGCAAAATAAGAGAGAAAAATAGACAGAGTCAGGCAAAAGTATACGGCTTTTGTCAGCAAAACGTTGTTGGACATTCTCATTCATCTGTGTCAGTGTAAAGAGCTTAAATCGAAGGCGAGCTGACTTCTGTTCTCGTGTCTTGAGTAACTTTCATGCGTCACACACCCTGAATCTCCTTCAGATGCGCTAAAACTTTTCCAATAGGAGGGGTGGCAAACCTCATAGCAGAGAAAGGGAATCCAGTTGGGGTAAACCTATGTTTTTACAGCTTTCAATATAATATACTGTATTTGTCACAATAATTGAAACCATGAACGATAAAGGTTAAATCAGGATCAGCTTAAAGTGAGTGAAGAAAACAGATAGTAAATTTGAAAATTGTAAATTTTCATCCATCCATCTTATTCTGCTCATCCGGGACTGGATGGTAGAGACAGCAGCCCTTGTTCACTTTAAGATGATCCTGATTTGACCCCAGAACAGTTTTGCAAAGTGGATGTTGAATGTAAACTATTGCTTAGAAGTAAAATGAGCCAAATATGAAAATACAGAGAATATCACTCCGAACACGTGTAAATGTGAGATGTTGGCCTAATCAAGCTAACAGTTAGCCAAATCCTACAGACACGGATAAAAAATAACAATTCACCTCTTTAATAAAATAAAAAAAAACATACTGGGTCAATTCAGTTTAGAAAACAACACTGCACTAAAGCTTGAAATTTAAAACTATTTCTATTCAATGATAGGAGAATAGAATAAAACAACTCCACCTAGATTATCTCACTGCAAGAATTATCCATGTATATTTTGTTTCACTTTGTTTTCTTTCTGTTAGTCATTTTTGAGTGTGAAACAAAGTTGCTTCAATGAAAAGACGTGCAGTACCCGTTTGGAAAAATGACACTTCCAAACTCTTCTTCAAGGAGTGGAAAGCACTTAATATGACACATTTACTGTCAGAGAAAATTCTACCTAAAACATTGATTACTTCCTGACATCAACTATGCATGATGAACTTTCTGTGTTGTTTTTTATCCATTTTTTTTTTGATATTAAGGTAATCATTTTTATAATTTCCTTAAAAATAGGTCTGCTGTAAGTTTAAGTCACAGTACAATCATTTTGAATAAAGAAGCATAAGAAAAATTATGGTGTGGCCTAAGACCATCAAGTTAACCCTTGTGCTATCCTATGACCCCACCCTTACATTGACGTGTTATCCCTAGCATGACAGGTGATAAAAGGAAAGGAGGATTTCATGTAATCCGTGGACACCTGTGAAGATCACAAATCATTGAAGAAAAAAGGTTCAGCGCGCTTTCTTGTGGGGTCTAAATGACCCAACTCCCAATGTTAAAGTGTCTAGGATAGAACAATAGTTAAAAGGCACACATCAAGCCAAGTCAATAAAAATAAGTAGATTTTGTGATGCTTGTTTTTAGATCTGTGATAAGAATGTAGTGGGTCAGAAAAGAAAAGACACCACTATTTTATTTTTTCATAGTCTTTATGTTGTTTTACATATTTTATTTACCCTGATCTTCTTTCTTCTCTTTTCTCTTTCGGCTTTTCCCATCAGGGGTCGCCACACTCTATCATGAACATCTTCTATCATAACATTAGCCAACTTCATGTCCTCTGTTAAGACATCCATATATCTCCTCTTTGGCCGTCCTCTTTCCCTCCTGCCAGGCAGCTCCATCTCCAACATCCTTCTACCGATATATCCACTATCCCTCCTCTGAACATGTCCAAACCATCTCAGTATGGCTTCTCTGACTTTGTCGCTAACACAGGCAACACGAGCCGTCCTTCTGATGTACTTGTTCCATATCCTGTCTAACCTGGTCACTCCTAAGGAGAACCTCAACATCTTCATCTGACCTCCATATCAGCCTCTTGTCTCTAAAAAATGGCATCAGTGGTGGTCTTACGGGGCATGAAACCATACTGCTGCTCACAAATCTCCACCTTCTTCCTAAGCCTGGCTTCCACTACTCTTTCCCACAGCTTCATTGTGTGGCTCATCAACTTTATGCCTCTTTAGCTGCTGCAGTCAGCTCTCTAGAATCCTATTGGACAAACTCATTAGAAATTCCACTGCTGTCTCTCCTAAGCACTTCCATACCTCCACAGGTACATCATCGGGACCAACGGCCTTTCCGCTCTTCATCCTTTTCAGAAACTTCCTAACCTCATCCTTTCATGCCCTTCCTGACGCAACCCTCTCTATTTATCCGGGCTTGGGACCGGCACAGAAGTAACTGGCTTGCAACCCCTGTGGCTAGATTATTTTCTTTACCCTGATAATTTTTGTTAAAGTACTGATTTTAGTATAAGATTAGTTACTGTTGGTCTATTTCACGACCAGCCGCTAGTGGGCGATCATGACGCTGGTACAAAGTAGTTGGAAAAAGAATGTATTGAACATTGAATAGTAAACTTGTGCTTTTTGATAAAGTACTCCAAATTTTATTAAATGAAAGGTGTCAGATAAGCAGAGAGAAGAAGGACAGGCACTTGGATAAACAATAAAATATAAATAAATAAATAAAAATAAAAATAAAATAAAAAAGGATGCTCTGACACAATAGTTCTAAATGCTGTTATTCTTTGTGTTCTGAGATTTTTTATTTTACAATGAACCATTTTGTTGATTCATTTCCTGCCTTAGAGTAATCCATCTTAAAGTGCGTACTTGCTGTTCAACTACTCTCTTAAGTTTTGTTTACACCGTCCTATGCAACGCTCGTCCAAGCGACCATTTCCAATGAAAAATATGTAAACGCATGTATATGTGCATTTCATGCTTCTGTATTCAAAACTCTTACATTTACGCCTAGGTACAAAATTTTCAATGATCATTTTCGGGCTCTACGTACAAAATGCACTGTCATGGAATGCACATTAAAAATTAAAGCCGCAAGCGGCGTTGTATGGCCCGCAGAAGCAACACGCCTTCCACGCCCAACTCTACGCACCAACGCCGCCCTCACCGCCCTCATTACCTTCACCGCCCTTACCGCCCTCCTTTGATCAAGGCAAGTCAAAGCTGCATTTGCTAATTATGCTGACAATGGTAATGTAGCTAAAAGTGCTAGCATTGCGATCAGCATCATCAACTCTCTCAGTAAAAACACTACCTAAAATGCTAATTATGCTAACTATGCTAGATATGCTAATGTGCTTCTCAAAAAAGTTAATTTTTTTCATATTGTGTAAAAACGCGAAAATGGCGAGATTGCTGACTTTGGCACAAAATGGCCGCCAAACCGTAGGTGGTGTTGCCATCCCGTAATGATTTCAAAACTTGCTTTGGATATCGCGGTCAAGGGTACATTGGTTTCGTTAGTCTGTTCTCCAAAAAACAGTTGCGAATTTTGTCGTTTTTGCAGAGTCATCACATTTTTTTCGCCAGATTTTTGCTTAGCACACCCACATTCCTTTATCGATCTTGTCGTGCGTAACATGATTTGGTCAGCGTGGGCCAGGGAATCACATATTTTATAAGCATGAGCTGAGTAATCAGATAGTACGTGATGATCCTGGTGTTGCGCAATCTAGCGCTCCGCGTGCGCTGTTCCACCTCGCAGCCTGAGCTCACTATCCCTCATCTCTCCTTCTCACACACGCAGCTGTGACAGGAGCAGCTGCAGGGACAGCAGTTCACAGGTTTCAGGCTGCCGCTGTCACCACCGTGCCCCCTTAAATTTGCGCCCCGGGTAATTGCCTGTATTACCTGTGCCTAAAACCGCTACTACTGCGCGCCCCACTATCTGAGAAGCACTGATCTAGATCTACAAAATACAATGCTGCTCATTCTGACCTTCTCTGTTCTTCTCCAGAAGTATCCTAACTCAAAATATTTCAACTGTGCTTCTCTTCCTTGGCATGAAAACATATTTTTGATTTCTGATCCCAGTCTAGCTTCTACTACCCTTTCCCATAACTTATTTGTTTAACTCAACAGCTTCATACATAGTTTCCACAACTCTTCATATCTTTCTTCTCTTCAAAAAGGGAACCCGAACACTTCTCTTCTATTCTTCATTCATTCTCTTACTTTCAAAGATCTTGTTCAACAGTCCAGTCAGAAACTCTACTGCCACCTCCCCTAAACACTTCCATACCTTTACAGGTATGTCGTCAGGTCCATTCACACAAAAAAACACTTTTATTTTTAATTTTGATATTGATGATGTGTCGTATCATGACTAAATGCTTTCCATTGAGTTGATTTGATTTAGGGTCAAACACAAAATGGCAATGTCATTTTTTCCCTTACTGAAAACCTATTATTTTACCATACCACAGTGTCTTTTAAAAAATTTCATCTAGGTATACTACAAACTCAGTTCCCTGTTTAATGATAAATTTAGACAACCGTAAATTCAAATGAACTGCAAGTTCAGAGGTGTAAGGACTTAACTGGAAATCCTGCAGGAACATGTGGGCTACGACAAATCTGCATACTCAGTTTCTTTAGGAAGGAAAAACAGTATTTCTTTAACATCAACTTTTTTGGGTAGACCAATCTGTCTATATAGCCATCTGGACTTTCAACTGTTCTTCATTTATAAATGCAAGGCACCTCTATAGAGGTGGTGTTGCCCCAAACAAGCACTGGTCTGTCTACATTTACACTGTGGCTAAACCAGAGTGCAAAATCCAACAGCCAGAGTTGTGTTGTTTTTATGCCCTCAAAGATCTTGGAATACAAGATAAAAATGCAAGCTCAATAGTACTGGCAATAAAATTATAAAGTATAATACAAAAATAGGTTTAACCTCCTGAGAGCCTGTGTGCACAAACGTGGACAAATAGCTTAGAGAAATAAAAATTGCACTCCAAACAAAAGCTCAGGTCTCAAGAGGATAATACATATTATTTGATATTGATGGGTTCAGTTGGCTAAGGACTTTTCTTAAGGACAATAAGAAAGACAAACATTTTTGCTTTCTACATACCTCCAGCATGACCACACAAATTTGTTTGACACACTGAATAATGGCTTCTGGGGTGCCAGAGATTGTCACTGCGCGCTCTGTGGAGTTGGGAAGCATGTCACCCGCCACCTGAACCTGGGCCCCTGTTGACTAGAGAAGATGAAGTAACTGTGAGGGACAAGAACTTGTTAACAATGAAAATCTGCACCACATATAAGACAGCAGAGCTTATCTATAGTATGCTGGTCCACAAGATCTACTCGTCTGCTTTTGTTCTGTTTTTTTTCCCTATGTTGTTGCTCACTTGAATCAGAAGATTCTGAAGGACTAAAAAAAACGTCTAAATCAGCAGAAAGTGAGGTAGGTCTATTCCTATGTTTACACTGGCCTCAGAGAAGTCAATGTAAACATGCAAAATTGGTAAATGATGTATACTTATATGGCGCTTTCCTATCTTCTTAGATAGCCCAAAGCAATTTACAGTCACGGTCCCATTCACCCACGCTCAAACATATATACAAACTGGCACCAACCTATAACTAACAGGAGCAATCAATAACTGCGGTTACAATTGCAAAATGTCTTTGATCGGATTAAAGAGAGGATTACAATTGAACTGTGTGCATGGGCCCAGAAAAACGTTATTTGATTATAACAAACGTTTACATACGCCACACTTTCAATCAAAAAGAATCATTTTGACGTACAGGACTGTCTAAAATACCGGAAATGGCCGTAGAAGAAAAAATAGCCAGTTCTGTTGTAAACAAACAAAGCGGCGGCATAGAGTGAGATGATCTTCTAAACGTGCTTTTATTGTTGTGGTTATGTGCCTGTTATAATTTTCAAATCTATGAGGCCAGTGCTCTATTCTAGGCAGAACTGATTGGGAAGAAGAGTTAGGATTAGGATACGTGCTTTATGACAGGAATGAACAACATTTAGCCTTGGATGCAGTTAAAATCCATTCAGTCAATGCCGCAATGTGCATTTTGGCTGTACGTAGATATGTGGAAATAACACCAACTTTTATTTTGTCTGGACATGACTGGTAACACACATCCACCTTATTGTTTACATGGTTTCTAAGGACTGCGCGGCAATTTTGCACTGAAAGCGGCCTCCGCCAGTTCCCACACCGCTCCTCTGCTCGGGGCAGAGTATTCTGAACTGCGTGTTTACATGATGCATTTTTATTCTGATTAGGCGTTTATTCCGATTACTTTTGTACAAGTAGCCGCAGCTACTGCTGACTTTAGTGTCTTGCCCAGGGAATCTCGCGGGAGCAGGTGGTTTGAATTTTGCTGCGGGTGGGAATAAAAAAACATAACGGGATAGGGACCAGCCAAAAAGCAAAGCACAGACCGATTCGCAGACTGGGAGGACGATCCATCCGTTGCTTCAGTGCCAAAGCCGATCGATGATGAAATGGCTGAATATCTCAGCTCCCGGCTCTCTGATAACCCATACCCAGGCAGCGTGCTTCAATGGTGGAAGTTCAACAAAGACCGCTTCCCAGCGCTATCAAAGCTGGCACGTTTTATCTTTAGTATCTTTAGTGTCTTAGTGTTTAGCAGGCCTTTAGTGTCTGTGGGCGCATCTTGGAAGAGAGACTCACAGGATTGGGACCGCAGTCATCCACCAACATTCTCTTCCTCCACAGCAATATTGCAAAGTGATTCATTTGTTAAATTCATTCGTTAATGTTGTTTATTTTATGTTATTTATTAATGTTGTTTTTTTGATCACAGCCCCTCATTGCAAAGAGGCGTGATGATGCCAGTGTTATTGAGCAGGCTGCTTAAGTTTGAATATTTTTGTTCTTATTCGTATTTTCCAAACAGAAGACCTGCAACATTTGGCTAATAAATGTAAAACTGCTGTTTTTCATTTAGTGTATTTTATCATATGTATTTTTTTTTTGCAAAGAAGTCTATTTTCATCAAGTTTTTGATAAAAACAGAATTATATTTGAATGTATTGTGTGTTTTGTGTTTAGGGTTGAGCAGTTGTGTTATTACAGAATGTTCTGTCATGGTAACATACAAACCTCTGCATAGACTGTAAAATAGGACAGTTGTCAGCTTTATCATGCAACTTTGAATGTGCAGGTACGGTATAAAGTCCCATTCATGTCTTAAGTCCACTTAAAGCACTTTTTTTTCCAATAGTAGATCTGACCAACTTCATCTGCGAATCTTACACTCGTCTGTGAGAAATGTGACTCCCCTCTGATAGTAGCATGCATATTGGCTTTAGAATTGTTTGAAAAGGTTTCAAAATGGGTGAACTTGTGTGGTGCACGGCTACAAAAGACATTATAGAAACAAAACTGATGACAAAAATGCTAAAATAATAAAGCAGATGTGTTATCTATTGATTTTGAACCTGTTAATATTTACTGTTTATCTACTGTATTTTCCGAACTATAAGGGGACTACATTTTCAGGCACACTGTCAATGAATGAATGAATGGTCTTTTCCAAACTTGCATCATATATGAGGCACACCAAACTATAATGTGCATGGTGAATACTTGATTTTAATTGGCTGCTGGATGTGGATTAAAAAGTATGTTTTGTCAAACAGTCATTGAAAGTGCTCTGCTGCACGCTGTGGTGTGCTGATGCGGCACAAGCAAGAGAAACCTTACCCGATTAAGCAATATCATCAAGAGGGCTAGCTGTGTTTTGGGACTGAAGCTGGCCACAGTGGAGGAGGTGGCCAAACAACGGACATTGTCCAGATTTTGGGCATCTATCTATCTATCTATCTATCTATCTATCTATCTATCTATCTATCTATCTATCTATCTATCTATCCATCTATCCATCTATCCATCTATCCATCTATCCATCTATCCATCTATCCATCTATCCATCTATCCATCCATCCATCCATCCATCCATCCATCCATCCATCTAATCCAATCCATAGTGATAGTGCAAACCTAAAAAAATAAATGCACTTTTGTTTTTTTGAAAAAAGTGTGGGCTTCAAGTGGGCTTTATAGTGCGGAAAATACTGTAACTAAAGCATTTTCTCCACATTTTGTAATTTACATTTATCATTGTTGCTTTAAATAGGAAGGAGAAATAAGCATTAAATGTAAACTTTCTATAACAAGCTTGAAATACTTCTCTCATCTCTTTGATTTTGGAGCCTCCTTTCCCGATAAGGGAGCCACACTGGCTGGCTGGCACAACAAGTCTTAAGGTGACAGGAGGCTTGCTGGTTGCTGGGCTGTTACTCATGGAATTGATTATGTCCTAAAACACAACAACACACATTGTTTTGCTTGAGTGATGAGACTCCAACCAATAATGAACTTCAGTTAGGTTGAATAAAAGTATCATTATGAATTTTCAAACATTTGGAAGGAATAACTTTAAAGAAGTTGTTTCTTCCACATATACCTTCAAGGATGACAATCATACCTCTTCAAATTTGTAGGCAATCATAGCAAAAGCCTTGAAGATTGTGTCTGTTGGTCCAGTGATGGTAACAATCCTCTCTGGACAGTTTCCTTCTGAAATATTGATCCGTGCTCCACTCTGTGGAGGAAAGCATGCATGTTCCAGCGTGATCAAGACAATTAAATGTCATATCTATACTTTCTATTTGTCATCAAACCTTGTGATGGCCTCTTTTGGGTAAAAATCAAATTTCACAATCGTGCATGGTCTTTTCTTAGGATTGTTTTTTGTGTTGTTGCATATTGCGCAATACTTTCTAAGAATGTTCCAGGCTGTGGTTTCAACTGCATCAACTTTAGCTGGATTGCAGCCTTACCAGTGCACAGGCCACCACAAAGCCTAACAAACCTGTGTGTAAGGTATAGTCCTGGGAAAGGCAACTCTGAATATTTTCCCCCAAAAATTGGGTTATAGCTGTCCCGACTCAAATTTTTTTAATTTTTTTTTATTGTTTAAAAAAAACCTTAGCTATCGAGCACGACATCTTCAAATCAAGATCTGATTTTACCACTTTTTCAATATCTGAACGTGATTTAACATGATTTTATTACAGTAATTTCCGTTTCTAAAGTAAAACAAATCAGCTCATACTAAACCATATTTCAATGTATGGAACAAAATCCCAAAAAACTGCAGTAATATTTATAATGCAATAGTATTACTGCATATATGTACAAGCAGCAAGCTACAGCTCCTGGTGGCACCTTCACTGCTCTCTGTGTGTTCACTTTCGCTAAAAGTCTTTTTAAAGTGAAAGTTTTGTTGGCAGAGTGGTGTAATAAATAACAACAAACCTAAACAAAAGGATGGTGTAAATATAAGTAAAAACATCATAAAAACAATTTATTTTTGAATAGATGCTAATTTAGAAAGCTTTTTTTAAGAGAATACCTTCATTTATGTTAAGACAGGAATGAAACTTTCACTTAAAACGTACCTCTTCTCTCATTTTTTTCACTGTTTCTCCTTTCTGGAAAAATAGCAAAACAATACTACATTTAAATTCTTAAAAAGGAGAGAAAATAGTTATATATTTAACATGCAGGGGTAGGGTAAATAAATAAAACACTTACCTTACCGATTATACTTCCAACTTCCTACAATGAAAACAGAAAGATTTAGAGGAAGGGAAAATCTACGTGAAGTTTCATAATATAAGTCAAATCAGAGCTGCTTATGCAAGTTCTGAACCAGAATTCCACATTGATTCCTCCTTTAAGAAAGAAAGCATGCAGAAGTTTTGAAAAGGAGAACCTGTTGCTATGTGCACAAAGGTCTTGAAAATGCGAAAGACTGCATGAAAAGTCAAACTCGCCGTCATTGAACATCAGTTGAACTTTGACCAATTAGGGACTCAGATTTGGTAGCATCCTTTTCAAAACACGGCACAAACAATCATGTGAAAATTAATAATGGAGGAGAATTTTTTATTTCTTTGAATTCAATCCGGTTTTTTTCTTTCATAAATTAGATATATCTGTGATTTTTTGATTGTATTGTCTACACAAATTAAATCAAATTAAATCAAAATTTGTAGATTGTCCCCCGCCGAAATTATATGACACCAAGTCAAATATATTATATTGCAATAGATCTGTGAAAGAAAAAACCTGAAGCAAGATTCTTAAGATTATCATCTCTTCGATATTTAAGCCTCTTTCAACTTGAAAGAGGCTAGTATTGAGTAGAGACAGACCTGTGTGAATACCATACAAAGCGTGTACAAAAACCCATGTTCAGTGCCTTCTTGAACGCGCTACAAAAGCCAGATGTGTCCTTATCTTAACATGCTTCAGCTAGAGAGAAAAAAACGCATATCAATTAAAGGAAACATGTCTAAGTACATTCAAACTATTAGTACAGAAAAAGTTAATTGGAATGCTCTGACAAACAATGTATTGCTTTAGGGGTCTTGTGTTGAAAAGAGACAAATCCAGCAGGGAAGGAGGGATTGGAAGAAGGGATTGAATCTCACTGCCAAAGGCCTCCCCCGTGACAGTGGTGGCAAAGGTCTTGCCTGGCAGCACAAATGCTGCAACATTCATCAGCAGGAGCAGCTGGTATGGAAGCGATTATGTAGCATAAATAAAAAGCAAAGTCAAAACCAGAAATGCTTTTTCATTTTCAAAATGAAGCTGCATTTTTTGACTCAAAAATATAATGAAAAAGCAATCCACCAAAATGCTTTTTCATTTCCTTCCTCAACACAGCTTATTCTGTCACTTAATTAAAATTAAAATGAAAATGGTATTTGACATTTCATTTTCAAGACGTTCTATGGTAAACGTGTAGCATAATTCATTTAGAAATGTCTAATTTGACAATTAAAATGGATTAATAGAAATGCTTTTTAATTTTCAAAATGAAGCTGCTTTTTTTGACTCAAAATTAAAAAGAAAAAGCAATACTTCAAAATGCTTTTTTCCTTTCCTTCCTCAACCCAGCTTTTTCTGTCACTTAATTAAAATGATAAAGAAAACGGTATTTGACATTTCATTTTCAAAAAGGTCCCTGGTAAATGTGTACCAAAATTCATTTAGAAATGTCTAATTTGACAATTAAAATGGATTAACAGAAATGCTTTTTAATTTTCAAAATGTAGCTGCATTTTTTGACTCAAAATTAAAAAGAAAAAGCAATATTTCAAAATGCTTTTTCATTTTATACCTAAAACCGCTTATTCTGTGTCATAATTAAAACGAAAATGCGAAGAGGGGATTGCATTTGCATTTTAACATCCACCCCGTGCACCTTGTCACAATATTCATTTAGAAAAAGCATTAGCAGAGGGGAGGCGGGGCGATGACGTCACTGCTTTCTCTGTGTGTCCGGCTGCTGACTGACGCACACACACGCACCAGGAGCAGACTGTGTTAGCGGCAGAGACGAGGGTTTTGTGATGGTTGTGAACTTCTGATGAGTTTCCACAGCTTCTCAGGACTACATAGCTGCATGTCCGCCTTCTGCGGTCCTCTTCCGGACGCACCGCCGACAAGCTTTTTCTTCGGACCGCCAGCTGCCTTCGCACAGCGGAGCGCGAAACTCCCGACGATCGCTGAAGGCGGAAATGCTAGTACGATCTGAGAAACCATCATATGAATTTGTGTTTCAGTGGTGTCCAGAACAAAATAAAGACTGATGTAATTCCCAGATATTTACACATTTATCTGCAGCTTTGCGGTGAATTTGCTGTTTGATTTATTAAGATCCAGGAATCCAGGTTTGAGCAGGCCAGGTCCAGCGGTTTTTGAACAGGACCCGGTTTAGGTGATCTTAATGTGAAAAATGCAGCGGAATGTTCCTTTAGTGCCCTCGCCAATCAGAAGATGTGAATCGTAAGCCAACATTAGCGTCGTCTAACCGCACAGATTTAAAAACATATGATCGAGCAGAGCAGGCCGTAAAATATTAGCATAACTGTAATAAAAGCACATCATGAAGATAGTCTCCTGCAGCCTCGCGCTGAGTGAGTGTTTTTGGTCCAACCAGCAACGTTTAGCATCGAGAAATCTGCTGTCTGTTGATGGAGCTCCAGCTGTCATCAAACAGCAAATTCACCGCGAAGCTGCAGATAAATGTGTAAATATCTGGGAATTACATCAGTCTTTATTTTGTTCTGGACACCACTGGAAACACAAATTCATATGATGGTTTCTCAGATCGTACTAGCATTTCCGCCTTCAGCGATCGTCGGGAGCTTCGCGCTCCGCTGTGCGAAGGCAGCTGGCGGTCCGAAGAAAAAGCTTGTCGGCGGTGCGTCCGGAAGAGGACCGCAGAAGGCGGACATGCAGCTATGTAGTCCTGAGAAGCTGTGGAAACTCATCAGAAGTTCACAACCATCACAAAACCCTCGTCTCTGCCGCTAACACAGTCTGCTCCTGGTGCGTGTGTGTGCGTCAGTCAGCAGCCGGACACACAGAGAAAGCAGTGACGTCATCGCCCCGCCTCCCCTCTGCTAATGCTTTTTCTGAATGAATATTGTGACAAGGTGTGCGGGGTGGATGTTAAAATGCAAATGCAATCCCCTCTTTGCATTTTCGTTTTAATTATGACACAGAATAAGCGGTTTTAGGTATAAAATGAAAAAGCATTTTGAAATATTGCTTTTTCTTTTTAATTTTGAGTCAAAAAAATGCAGCTACATTTTGAAAATTAAAAAGCATTTCTGTTAATCCATTTTAATTGTCAAATTAGACATTTCTAAATGAATTATGCTACACATTTACCATGGACCTTTTTGAAAATGAAACGTCAAATACCATTTTCTTTATCATTTTAATTAAGTGACAGAAAAAGCTGTGTTGAAGTATAAAATGATAAAGCATTTTGAAGTATTGCTTTTTCTTTTTAATTTTGAGTCAAAAATGCAGCTTCATTTTGAAAATTAAAAAGCATTTCTATTAATCCATTTTGAATGTCAAATTAGACATTTCTAAATGAATTATGCTACACATTTACCATGGAACGTCTTGAAAATGAAATGTCAAATACTATTTTCGTTTTTAATTTTAATTAAGTGACAGAATAAGCTGTGTTGAGGAAGGAAATGAAAAAGCCTTTTGGTGGTTTGCTTTTTCATTATATTTTTGAGTCAAAAAATGCTTTTTAATTTTGAAAATGAAAAAGCATTTCTGGTTTTGACTTTGCTTTTTATTTATGCTACATAATCGCTTCCATACAGCTGGTGGACTCACTTGTAATGAACCAAAAGTCAGCACAAGGCAACTGAGCAAAGCTGATGTCAAAAGAGAGTCTCAACTTGTTGAGATGGTGAAACTGAGTTACTGTTGTTCTAATATGAGTTCCACTCTTGCACATGTTTTAAGAAAGGGGAACCGCCCAGCTCGGTCTTGGTGTGAAATGCTAAAGCTGTGCAAATCTCATGAATCTGGCTCCAGGCTTTTTCTTTCAGAGCTCTATTCTTAAATGTGACAGTCTTGGTGTTTCTGTTATTTTTAACTTATTTTGTCACACAAATTTATCCCAAAAGTGTGACTTATACTCTGAAGGCGACCTATAGTCAGAGAAATATTGGTAGTTGCCAAAATCATTTACCTGATTGTTTTACCATAATTCCATTTTAACATTAACCCATTTGTTGAAATAGAGTAAACATTTCATTAAAATGTGTTGAGAATTGATCCAATTCAGCACAAGTTAAAAAAATTAATAGAATGTACAGGATATTTATAAGAACCTTGAAAACATTATCAGAATACTCGATGACTGTTTCTGTGAATATTTCAGTGCTTCTATATATGCCTTGGGAAATCTAAAAACATGAAAGGCAGACATGAACACATTAAGCAGTGACGAAAACATGACAGACAGCATCTTTCTTTGTGAGGGGAGTGTGTACACTGGAAAACCTCTGACCTCAGGAAAGTTTGTCTGTTTAACCATTGGACAGAGTGCTGAAACTAAAACTGAACATTTGGAAAGAAAAAAGAGTTCATTTATTTTACTTTTGCTATTTAGTTTGGTAACTACTTAAACGTTTATTTTGAGTTCCAAATTAATGTCAAATTTTAAGATTATCTGATTTTCAAAAAATATTCAGCAAGCTAGTCGAAGTTTGAGTGTTTTAAATTTTGCTAAATAAATCAAACTACAGAAAAGGCAGAATTTCATGTTTTTGATTGGAAATGCATTTGTGTTCATGTCCATTTTCTCTCTGAAAACCTAAATTTAATTTCAAATACCTGACTCAGTCCATGCACCATCTACATCCTCTTTCAAATAATACACTTTGCATTAGTTCAGAAAAACAAAACAGTTTTTTTCTTGGGAATAGTAACTGTAAATAACATGTAAACTTTAATAAAGGGGGATGATCCTGATGCTTTTACAAACAGAATAATTTGTACAGTATCTAGAATGTTGTTTATCTGCTTACTTTTCCATGCATAAGGAGACGTATGGTGAGTGTGACATTGAGTCCTCCTTCTGTCTGGACTTTGGTGGACTCCATGGTGAGGATTGTGAGAGCTGTCCTGTGAAGGGAGTTTTTCAAAAGCAGGAGGAGAATATCTGTCTTTCACCCAGCCAGTCACCTGAAAAAAAAAATCCAGATCACAGAAAAATGTCTGTTAACACTCAACAGAATCTAGAACCACGGTTAAAGGGCCTATGCCAGGGGTCGGCAACCCAAAATGTTGAAAGAGCCAAATTGGACGAAAAAACCCATAAAACAAATATGTCTGGAGCTGCAAAATATTAAAAGCCCATTTTAAGCCTTATAATAAGGAAACACATGCAATGTGTGTCTATATTAGCTATATTAGCCTACTATCAAAATTAAGTTGCTACAAATACTTTAATTAAAGATTAAATTTAGAATTTAAATTTATTTGCCCCACGTGGGCAGTCACGTGACTGCTCTGTTGTGTAAGTTCAACTTCATTACAATATCAATGAATTATGTTTCATTGCTTTTATAAAATTAAAGAAATGTAAAAAAGAAATCAGATTTTTGATGTCATTTTTATTTTGAGGATTCGAACAAAAAACAACAAAATGGAACATGCGTGACGTGTCCCTCTGGGAACTAAACAGAGTGCTGTTAAACGCAGCCTGTGTTTATAAAAAAGAAAACAGCAGCCTTTTGAAAAGGTAAAATATATAAAATCAAATAAAATGTAAATAAAAGTCAATACCAGAAATGCTTTTTCATTTTCAAATTTGAAGCTGCATTTGTTGACTCAAAATTAAGATGAAAAATCAATCAGCCAAACCACTTTTTCTTTTTCCTCTTCTTCAGCACTGATCATTCTGTCACTTAATTAAAAAAAAAAAAAAGGAAAACGGTATTTGATATTTCACATTCAAAAAGTTCTCTAGTAAATGTGTAGCAAAATTCAATTCGAAATGTCTAATTTGACAATTAAAACGGATTAACAGAAATGCTTTTTCTATATAACATCGCACATTCTGTGACACGATTATAGCGAAAATGCAAAGAGGGGACTGCATTTTCTTTTTCACATCCACCATGCAAAAAGTGTAGCATAATTCACTTCCAGTCAGCATTTGCAGGAGTGAGGTGGAGCGATGACGTCAGTGCTCATTGTTCTACTGCGCTGTTAGCCCTACCAGCAAACAGTGTTCCAAGATTGAGCGGTTTTGGTTCTAGATTTGCGGGTAAAATTGGCTTTGGGCGGGTAGGCATAATTTGGGCGATTTTAGGGTCGATTCTGCGGTTTTTATTTTTTCATGGTAATATAGTAGCAGACTACGTTAGGCTGTGTGGCTGTTGGAGTTTTGCTAAGCTTCTAAGCACTGGAGCTCCGTGAAGGCATCAGGCTGTGTGTTGGGGGAGCTACCAGCTAATGTTTTTACCTGGATCACTACATGGAGCGGTGTCTGTGTTTATCTCACTTAATTTAATTCTTCCACACACTTTAAAACACACCATGAATATGTAAAAATACATTTAAAAACACATAAAATAGAACATTAAGGTTTTTTTTTAACATTCTCTAGCATAATATGTGTAGAGAATCTCTTGTAGTTGTTTGTTCTAGGCTTCTATAATGTGAGCCTGACAGCAGCAGCATGTCATGTACCACTTTTTCTGCAAGAAAATCTTTAATTGCATGGTGAAAAGATAAATAGTAGAGTGGCCTACAATTTTGATCTGCTAAAGTCATGTCTTCAATAAATCCCTGCCATTTTTAAATGTTAGGAGCTAACATTTAGCTTTAGTGCAAGCAATACATTAAAAATGTGTATCTTCTTGTACGTTTATGTTTAGCTTCCAAAAACACACTAACATGGTTTTTGTCAGCCTAAATATCCCAGCCTGATACACAGTATTTTGCTGTTCTTCTCCTTAACTAACATTAGGTAGCTAAAGGAAGTGGGACATTTTACTTGTGTTGGAATAATTTGTTCAGTTCTTAATTTTACCTGTCTAAAACATAAATAAATTAAACATTTCAAACTAAAAGACAATACAGCTTTATGCCTCCATGGGCAGTTGAGCAATGGTACTAAATAAATGGTCTTTGTGCATTAGCACCCATCTGTTATCATTAGCGTTATTCTAATTGACACATTAGTGGGGTCAGGGTATGGGTTAAACCATAGTTTCCTTGTGATTGCTTTTTAATTGTAATTAGGTTTGGCTTAGATTTGGACCAACACAGGATGACAGGACACTGATGCACAATAATCTAAAATATTAACATTCAAGCTAAAAAGCATGCATTGTGGAATTTTTGTCCTATACCTAATGAAATGCATGCAATAAAATGACATTTTGACCAAATGTTTTCATCTAGTTTTGTGCAAATTCAATATAAATCCAAATGTTAGTGAGTTAAAGATGGGTCTGATTCTATCCTCTTTTGAAAATCTTATTATATGACCTAGAGTTCAAATCAAAAATGTACTTGTGGGTGTTCAAGAAGGATGTTAGATGAATAGTGTGAATAGTGACATTCAAGTCAATCTTTGTTTTTTTTTTAAATCCCATTTTATCTCTAACCTTCAAGAACCCTTACATTTATGGAATATTTGTATAATTTTGTACATAATTTCATCTCAAAATTTTGCGGTGCTTTACACATCTGTTTAACTTTGCAGTCCATATGTTAAGAAATATTTTTGATAAAACTCAAATCAAACAAGCTTTATGCAAATAGAGCAATATATTCAGAAATATTTAGGTAGAACCAAAGCAAAATGAGCTTAGAAAAGAAAGAAAAAGTCACTTTGCAATAACTGAATAAAGTAGTAACTTAAAGGTATCACTTCTAAGCAAATATATATAGATATAGATAAATCAGTTTGGTGCGCATAAATTTAAAATTATCACTTAATCAGATGAAAACTAAATATTTACTGAGGAAACAGTATTAGGTGCAATAATTTGCTCAATATCTCATACGTTTTTACAGGATAACAAATGTAATGGCACGAAATGGAATTTCAAATTTAATAAAACTTTTTTTTCTTCTTTACAGCCCTTTCAAAGATGAATAGCAGAGATCGGTTGACTGAGCAAACAAATTATAAAAAATGCCAGCAAGAAAAATGAAAATAAGCACACAGCAACAGAATGAGTTCTGCAAATAGCCCAATCTTGTTTTTTTAGGTTAAAATGCCCAGAGCATTGACTGAACTTTTTATTCACATTCAGCCTTTACAAACCATTTATCTATTAAATGTTGTATCAAAATATGTTACCCTGGATGACTTCTCTTTTTAAAGCTCTTTATCACATTCTTTTGTAGAACTAAAAAGAAAATAATCGTGTGAATCTCTGGGGTTATTTTTTCAAATTCCCTTTATTTTTTAATTTGTGGTAATTAAGTGGAGAGACTATTACAAGTGTATAAATACAATCAGAATCAGAATCAGAAATACTTTATTGATCCCACACGTGGGAAATTTGTTCGTTACCATAACAACTGACAGGAAAAAAGACTAAGAATAATATAAATAAAAACAAGAACAATGAAAATGTGGTATAATTTAAAGAGCAATTTACAAAACAGTGCAGGTAAAGAGATGTGCAAAAGAAATGTGCAAAATAAAGAAAAAGAGAAAAAAAATGTGCTTGCATTGTGAGTTATTGAACAGGGTTATAGTATTGGGCAGGAAGGATTTCTGGTACCAGGCAGTTTTGGAGCGGAGCTGTCTAAGCTTCTAGAGAAGGAGCTCCGCTGTTTGTCCAGAACAGGGTGGAGAGGATGCTCTGGGTTGTTCATGATGGATAAGATCTTGTTTAGTGACCTCCTCTCCATCACTGCTTCAAAAGTTTCCTGTTTGCAGCCAATGACAGAACCCGCCTTCCTGATCAGCTTGTTCAGTCTGTTGGTGTCACTGACTGCAATGCTGCTTTCCCAGCAGACCACGGAGGAGAACAAGGCGCTGGCTACCACAGACTGGTAGAAGATCCCCAGCATCTTGCTGCACACATTAAATGACCTCAGCTTCCTTAGGAAGTAGAGTCTGCTGCAGGCCTTCTTGTACAAAGCAGTGCTGTGGCTCCTCCAGCTCAGTCTGCTGTAGATAGTCACACCCAGATATTTATACTCCTCCACCGCTTCCACATCCTTGCCCAGGATCGGAGGGGTTGTAAGACAGTCCTTTTCCTCCGGAAGTCGATCACCATCTCCCTGGTCTTGTCCACATTGAGCAGCAGGTGATTCTCTCCAGCCCACTCCACAAATCCGTCCACCAGCCTCCTGTACTCCTCCTCCCGTCCACCGCTTATACACCCCACAACCACAGAGTCATCAGAGAATTCGTGTAGGTGACATGACTCTGAGTTGTGCTGAAAATCTGAGGTGTATAAGGTGAACAGAAATGGAGAGAGCACAGTACCCTGTGGGGCTCGCACACCACTCAGCACCACGTCAGAACGCACGCCGCCCAGTCGGAAAAACTGTGGCCTGTCTGTCAGGTAGTCAGTGATCCAGGAGACGGTGGACGCACCAGCACCCATCAGCCGCAGCTTATCACCCAGTAAAGAAGGCCGGATGGTGTTAAAGGCACTGGAGAAGTCAAAGAAGGTGATTCTCACCATGCCTCCACCACCATCCAGGTGTGAGTGAGTTCGCTGCAGCAGATGGATGACAGCATCATCCACCCCCAGGCGCGGCCGGTAGGCAAACTGCAGGGGGTCCAGAGAAGAGCTCACCAACGGTCTCACTTGAGCCAACACCAGCCTCTCCAGCACCTTCATCACATGAGAGGTGAGGGCAACTGGACGGAAATCCCCGGGGTGAGATGGAGAGGTCTTCTTAGGAACGGGGACCAGGCAGGAGGTCTTCCAGAGGAGGGGCACCCTCTCTAGTCTGAGGCTCAGGTTGAAGAGATGCTGGAGAACCGCAGACAGCTGGTGGGCACAGGTCCTCAGGGTACGAGGGCTGACGCCGTCCGGGCCAGCTGCTTTGTGCTGGTTAAGTTTCTCCAGCTGCTTCTTCACCTGGCAGACTGTTACAGTCAAACAGGTAGGGAGGGGGGTGGTGGTTGGACTGTGGGGAGGGGTGATGGACTGTGGGCCCAGAAGGTGTGGTGTATTAGAGGGGGGAGGAAGGTGAGGAGGTGTGGGGGGTTCATGAGGGGGGAGGTCAGATAGCTGAGAGGCAGCAGGAGCGGGGGGGTGTGGTTGAGGTGGGGGGGAGGAGGCTGAGGCATTCAGAGAGCTAAACCTATTGAAAAAGGTGTTAAGCTCGTCAGCTCTCCCTTTGCTGCCTGTGATGGTTCTGCTTCTCCCCCCAACATCCTGTGATCTTTTTCATTCCAGACCACACCGTCCTCATGTTTGTTTGATCAAGCAAATACTTTCACAATAATCGAGCAACCAAATATTTTTCTTGGGGACTGTGCGCTCACTGGCAAACAAGACCGAGGAGCTAACGACGCTAATGAACACCCAGACGGAGTATCGGGAGTGCAGCCTACTGTGCTTCACCGAGACGTGGCTGCACTCCCACATCCAAACCCTCAGTTTGGATTCCAGCTTCCTCCTGTAGGAATCTCTCCCGTTCCTCAGCTGATCCCTAAGCTGGTGCTGCACCCTCTGCTCCTCCCAGTCTCCAGACCTGAAGGCTCTCTTCTTACTGTTCAGGAGGTTCTTCAGGTCACAGCTGATCCAGGGTTTGTTGTTGGGGAAGCATTGAACAGTTCGAGTAGGCACTCCTCACAGAATTTAATATATTCTGTAATGCAGTCCGTCATGCCGTCAATGTCCTCCCCATGAGGCGTGCAAAGAGCGTCCCAGTCCGTGGACCCAGGACAGTCCTGCAGGGCCTGCTCCGTTTCTGGGGTCCACCTCCACACAGCCTTTTTGTGGACACGTTCCCGCAGGGCAATAGGGACATAGTTTGGGACGAGGTGAACCAGGTTATGATCAGACCTGCCGGGGGGGGGGGGCTGTGGCTCTGTATGCATTCTTTGCATTTGCATACAGATCCAGAGCTTTATTTTCCCGGGTGGGACAGTTCACATATTGAGTGAAGTCCCCAAGCGTTCTGTCCATGGTGATGTGGTTGAAGTCCCCAGTGATGATGCAGAAAGAGTTAGGCTGCTGTGTCTGCAGGCGGGAAACGGTGGTAGTGATGACGTCAGCGGCGGCCTCAGCATCGGCGGATGGAGGAACATAAACATTCACCACCACAACCGATGTGAACTCCCTCGGCAGATAATAGGGCCGGAGTCCCACCGCCAGCAGCTCCACATGCGGCGTGCAGAGTCGCTCCTTCACGCAGATGTGTCCGGGGTTACACCACCGCTCACTCACGTAGAGAGCAATCCCGCCTCCCCTCTTCTTACCGCAGCCGGCTGCATCTCTGTCCGCTCTCACAGTCATAAAACCGGGAACCGCGACGCTGCTGTCCGGGATGTGGGAGTGCAGCCACGTCTCGGTGAAGCTCAGTAGGCTGCACTCCCGATACTCCTTCTGGGTGTTCATTAGCGTCGTTAGCTCCTCGGTCTTGTTGGCCAGTGAGCGCACAGTCCCCAAGAAAAATATTTGGTTGCTCGATTATTGTGAAAGTATTTGCTTGATCAAACAAACAGAATTTCACATTTTTAGCTCAAACTACAGGACAGTATGGACCCTTTAAGTTCCACAGGTTTTTTAAAAATAAGCCATGATAAAAATTTCCACACAAACTTTCAGTTTGACCCATTTTGATGCAAAAAGCAGCAAACCGACCCTTCCACTGTTACAACAACTGCTCCTACAGGCCCCTTGCAGTAACATCACACGTGTGCCAGTCCTGGATTCAAAGATTCAAAGAGGTTTATTATCATATGCACAGTAAAGAAATGGGTTTCCCTGTACAATGAGATTCTTTCTTTGCTGCCTGCTCCGAATGCCAAAAAGAGAGGAAACTGAAGAAGAAGAAAAAATTCACACACAACATACACACAAAACACAAGATGTCGGGTGGCAATACTAAAGTGCAAAAGTGACAATAACAGTAGCGGACAGTGGGGATGTGCAAAGGTGCAGTTGTTGTTTCAGACTCCTGTCAGCTGTTAAGGAGTCTGATGGCAGAGGGAAAGAAAGAGTTTTTGAGTCTGGTGGTCCTACACTTCACACTCCTGTACCTCCGTCCTGAGGGGAGGAGAGTGAACAGTCCTCGTTGCGGGTGGGTGGGGTCCTTGACAATGGAGGCAGCTCTCCTGCAGACCCTGCGTTTGTATATGCTCTGCAGCTAGGGCAGAGGAGTCCTGGTGATCTTGGACGCAGTCTTCAATACTCTCTGCAGGCGTTTGCGGTCCATGGCGGTAGAGCTGCCATACCACACTGTGATGCAGCTGGTCAGAATGGACTCAACCATGCAGCTGTAGAAGTTACTGAGGATCTTTGGGGACATGCCGAACCTCCTCAGCCTCCTCAGAAAGTACAGCCACTGATGAGCTTTCTTCACCAGCTGTGATGTGTTTAGTGCCCAGGTGATGTCCTGGCTGAGGTGGACCCCCAGATATTTGAAGCTGCTCACCCTCTCCACTTCCAGACCCCGGATAAGAAGCGGCTGAAGAGGGTTCCTTCTCTCCTTCCTCATGTCCACTATCATCTCCTTTGTCTTCTCTGTGTTGAGGGTGAGGTTGTTGTCCTCACACTATGTCACCAGACTGGCCACCTCCCTCCTGTAGGCTGCTTCGTCCCCGCCAGTGATGCATCCTATCACAGTGGTGTCATCAGCGAACTTCAGGATGATGTTGTCCTTATGAGAGGCCGCACAGTCGTGGGTGAACAGGGTGTAGAGGATGGGGCTGAGAACACAGCCCTGTGGTGTGCCAATGTTCGTCATGATGCTGGCTGAAGTCCTGTTCCCTATTCTGACAGACTGAGGCCTGCCAGTCAAAAAGTCCAGGAGCCAGTCACAGATGATGGGGTGTATTCCAAGGGAGAACAGTTTGTGGGCGAGTTTGTGGGGAACAACCGTGTTGAATGCAGAACTGTAGTCAATAAAGAGCAACCTGATGTAGGAGTATTTATTCTCCAGGTGTGAGAGGGAGGTGTGCAGTGCTGCAGCAATGGCGTCCGAGGTGGACCTGTTGGGCCGGTATGCGTACTGCAGGGGGTCTAGTGTGTCTGGGATGCTGCTCTGAATGTGGGTCAGCATCACTCTCTCAAAGCACTTCATAATGATCGGAGTGAGTGCCACTGGTCTGTAGTCATTCAGGCAGGTGGGAGGGCTCTTCTTGGGGAGGGGGACAATGGTTGTGGTCTTGAGGCATGAGGGGACGACTCTCTGGCTGACGGAGAGGTTGAATATGGAGGTGAGAACGTCTGTGAGCTCGTTAGCAAATGCTCTGAGGTCTCGTCCAGGAATGTTGTCCGGACCGGTCGCCTTGCGGGTGTTGATCCTCCTTTGTTTACCTGGGCTGTTGAGACGACTGGTGGGGGTGAGGGGGGTGTAATGGTCCAAGAGTATAACGGTCCCTCCGTGTGGGGGGTGAACGTCTCAAAGCGGGTGTAGAAGGCATTGAGTTCGTCGAGCAGGCTGTCTGCAGCACTGATGGTGATGGTGCTGCTTCTGTAGTCTGTGATGTGCTGTAGGCCCCTCCACATCCGGCCAGTCAGCAGTGGAATAGAAGCCATACAGCTTCTCTCTGTACTGCCTCTTTGCTGCTGTGATGGCCTTCCTCAGGCAGTACTTCACAGCTTTGTACTCTGACTCATTACCAGATATAAACGCAGTGGAGCGAGCATGCAGCATGCGACGTACATGGCCGTGGCTGCAGCTTTAAACACATCCCAGTCTGTTGTCATGAAGCAGTCCCGCAATTTGCTCTCCTGTGTGACTGGATTAGATTGTTTGAGTCTTTGTCTGTAGGCTGGGTACAGAAACAAAGAGATGTGGTCAGAGTGTCCAAAGTGGGGGCGTGGGGCGGCCCTGTATGCACCCTTTATGTTGGTGTAAACGTGATCCAAGATGTTCTTGTCACGAGTGGGAATGTCAACATGCAGGTAATATCTGGGAAATACGGTCCGGAGATTGCATTGATTGAAGTCGCCCGCAGCAATAAAAACAGCATCAGGGTGAGCCGTCTCTAGAGCGCTGATGACGTCATGGAGCTTGCCGAGAGCCGCTGCAGAGTTGGCTCGCGGGGGAATGTAAACAGCAGCTAAAAACACGACTGTAAACTCCCTTGGCAGGTAGTAGGGACGGCATGTGTCAAGTACGCTTTGTTTAGATGCATATGACGGGTAAAATATGCAACTTTGGTGTAAGAGGAATAGCCACTAAATCCCACATGCGTTGCTCTTGGTTGCCACGGCAAAAAAAACAAAAAAAGCATTTCTTTATACCGATTTCTGCGGGATGAACAGAAATATTTTTGCAACTTTTGGAAAAAATTATAATAATTCCAGAAAAACTTAACAACAAAAATGAGAATGTTTATGAATATTTTGAGATAGAAATCTCTGAGCTCACCCGGATATCACCCCAACACAAACCACTTACTTTGCTTCCTGTATCTTTTACTTTAAAAATAAGATTTTTTTTTTTCTGGTTGAGTGAAATACAGGAAATGGTATATGGTGTATACTTATATAGTGCTTTTCTACCTACAAGGCCCAAAGCGCTTTACAGTCACAGACCCATTCACCCACTCACATACACATTCACACACTGGTGGCAGCTCTGCTGCTGAATACTGGCGCCAACCTAACACCAGAGGCAAGGTGGGGTTCAGTGTCTTGCCCAAGGACACTTCGACACATGGGTGTGCAACCTGCGAACCTGCAATATTATGATCATGGGTCGACCGCCCTATCGCTGCTCCACGGCCGCCCCTGCAAGGAAGCTTGCAGAGAAGGGATGCATAAAATATGCAGGGACAGCCTGGACACAAAAAGAGGTTATCTTTAATATAAATTAAAAAAAAATACCCAACATCCCTCTATATCAGGGGTGTCAAACATACGTGTCCGGCCCGCCAGGTGCTTTAGTCTGCCCCAGACATGAAGAGTAAAATTCAAAAGGATGTTTAAAAAAGAAAACACCTTTCTAGTCCATTCCTGTGGCGAGTTATGATTTTTTAAAGAAATAACCGAAATGTGCAATTCCGCCATTAGGGGGAGCAAAGGAAAAGCAAAACAGGAGAAACAGCACATCTCTGCATGTGCCGAAAGCAAAGCCTAACAGTTCTGTGTCTGGGTAGGCAATAGTTCGGTTGTGAGCCTCACCAATGTTGCATTGCTATAAGAATGATCAGTAGTGACACCTTAATGTCCAAAATGTTGGCAAAAAGAAAAAAAAAGGTTGTAGTGACGTCCTGAGCTTTTCAGGAAAAATTGACAGTTTAATTTGTTCACAGAGATGAATTCAAAACCTACATGCTTGGTATGTCATCAACAGGTCACAGTCCTCAGAGAATATAACTTTCAGCACCACAATGAGACTCACCATAGAGAAAGGTTTCACCATTTGCAGTTAAGAAAAAAACAAGATATATCAACTATTAGCTGGATTGATAACTGTCTGCATTTACTGAAGCCGTGATGTCAGTGATGGAGCAGTGACACCTAGCTACCTTATTGCAAACAAGTTGGTCCAAACATCCAAACCATTTTTAGATGGTGAACTTGTTAAAAAATTCTGAAGGCTACAGAAAGGTTGTATCCCAAAAAGCAGTCGACCTTTGCTAGCATAAGTCTGTCAAAGATTACGATTACAGATACAACATCACTGAGGAGACTTGGGCGCCAAATGAAGGAATCCAGTCATTTATTGCATTTTCTGTCGCTATGGATGAATGCACAGACATCACAGATATTTACAGCTGTGCATATTTATTAGATGTGTTGAAGCGACGTCACAGCGAAGTTTCTGGAGTTGATGGACACAACAACTGCTGATGACATAGTCAGCTCTCTAGTTACTGTGCTGGACGATGTTGGAGTGAACTGGTCACGTGACGTCAGTTTGCCCATTAAAGGTCAGGATGTAGGCAGGTGTTGCCACTGTGTTTTGCACACTTGAAAGACAGTAAATGTGTTGCTGCACAGGATTTGAATCCTGATATTGATGGCTGGATGAGGTTTCAGGAGAGAAAGGAGGTTAACTCCAAAGTCTTATGTTCACAAATGTTTGCAAGTTCAATTTAGTGTAATTTTTTAATGGTTTGGACATTTACATTTTAGGCAGGTTTTAGGCATTTTTTTCCGTAGCCCCTCTTGAGTTTATTATCGGTATTGCTTCAGTGTCAGATGTAAAATATGCAGTCTGTATAAAATTGAATAGACCTTTTTTTTAAGTGAAATTAATTTTAATTAAGATCCACTTTCCTCTGTGACAGAATGTGCAATAAGAAATGATTAGGCTACCATGTTGGTTGAGGCATGTTTTCCAATTAAGTAAAAAAAAAACTAAAACAAAGCTGTTATTTTGCCTTTTCGTTACTGGTCCGGCCCACTTGAGATCAAACGGGTTGAATGTGGTCCTCGAACCAAAATGAGTTTGACAACCCTGCTCTAGATGACTCTGTTGTCTCTTACAATGTCTATGTACCTTGGTTTTATCTGCCAGGGACTTCTTTATGTTTTAGTTTCGCCTACTTTCTCCTAGTTTTGCCAAACACAGACCCTCCTTCAGGTCTGTACTCTACTGCAGTAGAGTCAATTTAAACATGCAAAATCAGTTGCATATTCAGTGTCAAAAAATGTATTTGGTGGATCTATATCTAGCGTATTTCATGATTTTTTAAAAGAATTTACTGCCACATGTTTGTCAAACATGGCACACATTTGGAACATGATTGTGGCTAATACCTTTTTCCACCTAATGGGCCATTATTGTGTAATATCTATGTGCCTTCAGGAAGCTTTGCCATACATTTGCTACATCTGGTCAAGATAAGTTTTTAAGTACACCTGTGTAGTTCATAACGAGTTTGGGCCCCTTGAGGTTTACCTCTACTTTGTCTGGCCCAGACAAATGACACCTTTGCTGTAATAAGTGGCCCACATCCGTCTGCTATCTGCGATGCAAGCGCATGGTTTACAGTAAAGGTCACATAGCATCCCAACCAGTGGTAATAGGAGTATACAAAGGTATTGAATTACAGAGCATACATACATCACCAATTTGGTTATTAACTTCTTCATGAAAGTATTGTTTACTAATAAAAAAATAATACAAAAAAAGAAGAACTGCCAATGCAGCAAAAAAGGAGCAAAAAAATCAAATGCAAATAAAAAATAAACGCTGCAAATAATAAATGCCATCACAGCACAAAGAAAAAAAAAGCGATGAAAAAAAAGAAAAGAAATGCAATCACAGAAAAAGCAATGCATCTAAGAAAACGGCTGCAAATAAAAGATAAAGCCACTTCACTTTCTCATTCGTTTTCTGATTCGTACTCCTGTATTTCTCCTACTTTTTGCAGCGGTGTGTATACTAAAGGCCAATCCACTTCTGGTGTACTTTCGGCAAACTAACTGTTGTGGCGTCACTTTCGTGGCTTTCCTGTTATTGGCAGCCGTTTTCTTAGATGCATCGCTTTTTTTGTTTTTTAATTGGAGTGGGTCTTTTAAAAAAAGCAAACCCATTGAATATGTGATTACTTACATGCATAAAACTATTATTTTTCTTACAAAACACTTTAAAAAAAGACAGACATTTTAGCTAATCTCAAGCGGTTTTGGTTTGATCAATTTTAAACCTTAATAGCGCTAATAAATTAATTGAAGATAAATTAATCTTTTGTTTCTATTCAGTTCACATCACCTTTAATGTAATTTCATATTAAAAAAATCCAAAGTTTAGTTTAGTGTTACACCAAATTATATATTTCTGGATTTGCTGCTTCTTTGTAAAGTCAATGCTGCAGTTTTATTGCATGTTTAAAGATAACAAAAAAGAACAGTTATCCCCCTGTAGGGTTGTGACAGGAATCCAGGATCTGCTGACTTAGTCTCTATCATTCTAAAGCAGTCCTGTGTGGAGACAGCCAGCTCAGATTCATCTGCTTTTTTTTTTTGCAGAGTAGCATCTACAAAGCTTTGCTGCAAGTATTGAATTGTCAAACATGCACATTTCTGTACAAATACAAACTTATAAACACGCTCAAAGGGTTTAACTACAAAGAGGCAAAATGCAATCACTAATGTATGCATGCAGGCCAAACTGAAATAAAATGTGTGCACTTTCATTTCATTCCTCACCGGAAAACTCAAAAAGGCTGCAGCAAGATATGATTTGTCGCAGCAGCACATAAACAGGGTGCCAATCTGACTGCTGTTTTATAGTCTGCTTTCCTGTGTTTGTAACAGAGCATAAACAGAACCATTCTGAGCAAACTCTTAAGGTTAATTAACTGTAACGCCAACTGAAAACGTTTTATCTTACGTTTTGTTATCTGCTAACACTTATTTACTCTTTTACATTAATCTGCCCTGTGGTGGTCTCAACAAAATATACAGTGAGAATACGACCCATAATAGTTCAAAGTTTACAAAGTTCAAAGTCTACGACTTGAAAGATTTGAAAACTCAAATAAATATGGCAGATTTCTATTTAATCAGCTTAAAATTAATAAAGAAAAATCAACAATCACATATTTTACGGACCACACAGGAAATGTCTGCTCCATTAAAAATGTGTGTAAAGATTTTTATAAAAACGTCTACACATTACAAATCAATCCATCAGAGCAAAGCATCGACTCATTTCTTAATAATGTAAACCTACCCAGGTTAAATGCGGATCAAACCACAAACTTAGACTCACCACTCTCATCATCTGAACGTCATGAAGCCCCGTTACTTATGCCTAATAGCAAAGCTCCAGTTCCTGATGGCTTTCCTGCTGAATTTTATAAAGGATTCTGGGAACAGCTGGCACCAACGTTTTATAAAATGGTCACATTTATCAAGGAAAGCCAATCACTACCTAACATGAACTCAGCCAACATAATCCTTCTGCCAAAACCAAACAAATATCCCACAAGTCCTTCAAGCTATCGCCCCATTTCATTAATCAACGCAGACTTAAAAATAATTTGCAAAGCACTAGCACAGAGAATAAAATGTATCTCCATGCAGATGACATATTGCTCTTTTTAATTAACTCGTGTTGTTTAAATGAAACAACAATTATTAATGAATTCTCCTCCATAGCAGACTACTCAATTAATGGAATAAATCTGTGCTATTAACACTGAACAGTATTGCAGAGCAAAGACTCTCGATACCAGTCAAATCAGGGAATATCAAAAATCAATTTTTCCCCCAAATTATCAGAACTGGTGCAGCTAAACCACACCCCATTAAAGGAAAGCAAACAGGACACAAACATAAAAACCCCCTCCCAGGGTTGCCGTATGGAATACCCCCCCCCTTGGTTTTATTTGCACCGTAGACATTTAGGGCCCCTTGGTGGGGGGGGTGATTGGACATCACTGTGAGTAATCGGGAGATGTCCTCTCAGTACCCTACCCGCCAATTTTAACTGCATCCTCTTAGTGCACATACCCTTTATCCCTCAAAATATACACTCCAATATAAACACACATACATGCACACACACACACTCTCACACACATGCATTTTGCAAGGAAGGTGGGACTTTGGACCATCTGTCCCCTACCCCATCCCTGGTGGGGGGTACTGGGCCCTTGGCAACGGCGGCCGTGTTCCCTGGGTGCTGGCTTTCTGGGCCCGGCAGCCCTCTCTCCATGCAGGGAGAGGGATCCCTGAGCTTTCTGGCAGGGCCAAGAACTGGGGATCACATCACATCTGACCGGGGGGTGTCCGATTCCCTGCGGAGTGGGTTATGGTCCTTGCCCCTAAAGCGCTGGGCCTCGCCAAATTTCCAACTGTGGGCCAGCCTGGTCGGGCCATGTTTACAACACATTTTGTGGACCCCCTCTTCCCCTTGGTGTCCTCCTCCTGGGCGGGGACGGCTGGCCCCACCCTTGCTCCTTCCTGGACCGATCATGGGCCGGGTGGGTGGCTGCCTGGAGCGCGGGGCGGGTCTTCCTTGGGGGGTCCTGGCTCATACCTGGGGTTGGGGCGGGGGGTTGGCCAGAACTCCTGGGTGGTGATGAGGTGCTCGTCTGGGGCTGTGGGTGCGCTTCTCTAGCGGGGCCCAGCGTTGGGCCCTCCCAGCGCGGTGGGGGGGCTGCTCTCCTGGTTGGGCCGGAGCCGCGCTCTCTGCACCTCAACCAGTCATCTAGCAAAGGACTGCAGAACCCTGGTAAAATGCTCAGAGTACAACAGTGACCGCCATCCAACCGCAATGCATGCTAGCACGCTGCCTTAAGTCTCTACAAGATTTACTCCCCCCAACAAACAACAGCGGGGAGGAGAAGCAAACCATCACCAATGCGACTGTAAGTTCACAGTGCACTCAAGTTTGTGGACCTGGGCAAACGGGTAGATCCTGCTCTAAGATTTGTCTGGTCAGAGTTTATCCACAAGGGTAACGCTTTCTTTTACAGTACAGTACTTAAAGTGTACTTAAGTGGTATTTACATGGTACTTATTGTGTAACTACTGGGTACTTTCAGGGTACTTACATGTTACTTTTTTTGGAATTTACTGGGTACTTACAGTGTGTTTACATGGCATTTTCTATGGGACTTTACTGGTACCCAGTAAAGTCCCATAGAAAATGCCCATGGTACTTTTTTGTGTCTACTCTGTACTTACCGTGTATTTATATGGTACTTTTATATGGTACTTTTATATGGTGCTTTTTGGTTCATACCTATGTGGTACATACTGGGTATTTATAATATTCTTACTGGGTATTTACATTTTGTGCAAAGGTGTCTTTTATGGTACTTACCACATGTATGAACAAGGTAAGTACAAATAAAGTACCTTGACATTTAGGTCTGCACTCGCTGCATGTTTCATGGTATTTACCATGAATTTACCACAGAAACTACCCCTTAAGTACACTAAAACTGTACTGTAAAAGAAAGTCAGCCCTATTTCCACTCAACCACATGGTACTTTCATTACTAAATACTGGGTATGTTCACTTGAATATTACTTGGTACTTACCCCTTAAGTACAATGAAACTGTACTGTAAAAGAAAGTCATCCCTATTTCCACTCTATTAGATGGTACTTTCAGTAGAAAATGTTGGGTATAATCAGGAATTACCTTCCCGTACAGTGTACATACACACTTGGTCTTCTGACCTTACCAAATGAGACAATGCTAACTTGTTGGGAAAGGTCAAATAACTGCATTGTAATAACATATTCCTACTTCTTGTAACATGAGGCAAATTTAAAGAGAAACAAGACAGCAGTGAAAACAACAATCTTTAATATGATACATGTCTGCAGCATACAGTGTCATCACAATGAAATATGTTTTGTTTCATGTTTCAATAAATATGTTTCAAGGTCTGTGTCAGGCACTGGGGGACCAGAGCATCCGGATGGAAGGTGGGTTACTGGAACAAGACGGAAATGGACTAGATGTGAGAACAAGGTTCTGTTAGAATGCTACTACTCAAGTACTCCCACCCAGAGGGGTTAAATGCCAGGGCTCCAGACTAACTTTTTTCACTAGGAGCACTGTGGCCCCCAACTGAAAGGTTTAGGGGGCACAACCAGAAAATTTAGGGGCGCATACCGTAAATCAACATGCTAACCAGATCTACTAATTTCCACTGTATTACTAATAAATACTTTAATAATAGATGCAAAAATTACAATGTGCTGTTTCTAATTCAGTGTCACATTTTAATCTGCACTTTTGAAGATGCAACAACAAGGTAAACTGACAAAAGCATCGCTGTCATGACAGTACAAATAAGTAAAGAAAACGGGATGGAAATGTATGTTGGTGACACCAAATAAGTGCAGCCAAGATGCACAATAAGCGTGTTTGAGATCACCCAGGTGGACTCAACACTGCACAGATCACCTGGTGTGTGACGTATATTTTTGTTTTTGCTCCAACATTTCCTGTCAATCAAAACAAAAATATCACGGGAAAGGGGTGGGAGCAAGGCCCCAACCTGAGCGAACGCAGCTGGAAATTTAGTACTGCACTGACTGAAAGCTGCCCTGATGACTACAGAACAATGCATTATGTGACATGTGTCAAAATAGTTTAAAATACCAACTAATTAAAAAAAGGCTACATACATTACAAAATATTCAAATAACTATAAAATATATAATAACACATATCATACTGAGGGAGAGAAGAATATTAAAACTAAATTGAATGGTCAGGACAACTCCAATTTCCAGTTGTCCTTCATTCACCTTATCCCCCCCTCCCCCCCCCTGCCTGGTCTCCCCAATGATCCAGGCGCGGCGCTGGATCATCTTAAACACGTCTATCGTTGCATTTTCCCCAACGTGTTTTCAGTGTGTCTAAGACTAAATCTTGCCACTCGCACATATTTAAAATTCAAGCACCGTTAGCTGTCACGCTTGTAGGTGTGGGACATTTATTCTCCTCAGCTGACCCGACTCCCGCGGGATCGTTGAGCTGCCCTAACAGCCGTGCATGAAACGTTTGTGGTCGGGGGTGACACGCCGCTGCGCGCTTAACCAAAACCCTAAAATCTCCTCCGGGTCTGTGCGATCCAGAGGAAAGTCCAGCACTGACTGCATGTATTTAGAAAATTACGAGCGAATAAATACCTTCTAAAAAGGAAAGTAAGGAACTCCTTAATGTGGTCCAGGGAGGGGGCTGTCAGGTTTCCTGCTTTCAAACCCATTGGGTGTGTCTGCCTGGGTGTGTGTGGGCTTGCGTCTCATTGATTATTTCATTGATCATTGACGTGCCCCTTCTACGTTTGATGTATTAAAAATATGAAGTGAATATGTGAATATGTAGTGATCCTTCAGATACTTGGATATAAGGGCAACCATGGTAGAATACAATACTCACCATGGAAGCAACGGTTGAAGGGCCAAAATCAAGGCAACCCAGAAGAATGTGAGTAAGCTGACAGAGGCTCAAAGAGGTACAATGAGAAAGCAAGTACCTAAGAGATGCAGCCAGATGCCCATACCTGAAGCATTGGAAATGCCAAACAAAGGCTCCTAGCCTTGAACACCCGCCTAAAGAGATACACAAGAGATAATGAAGCCAGATGGACAAACAGGGTGTATTAATTGTTTTTAATTAACTTAATTTATTAAAAAAAATTAATTTACTTTATTTATCCCACAATGTCGAAATTCTTTCTCCGCATTTGACCCATCCCCTGGGGATGCAGGCTAACCGCGCTTGGGGGTGACAGCTGGCTGAGCAGAGTGGGGATCGATCCGCCAACCCTTCAGTTGTTGGAGGACCTGCTCTACCACAAGAGCTAAACTGCCGCCCTAAACTCAACCTGCGAAAGTGTACGCTCAGTGGCAGGGTCAAAACAGCCGAGCAGACCCACCAAGGCTAGAAACAGAAAAGTACTGGAAAAGTATATGGGAGAAAGAGACAGCACATAACAGCAAAGCCCAGTGGCTGGTCTCTCTGAGAAAAGAACATAGTAACCTACCTGAACAGAATCTAGTAACCTTCAAAGTGGCAGACATCCAAGAAAGAGTCTGAGGTATAAAAAACTGGACAGCACTGGGCCCTGACATGATGCATGCCAACTGGCTATAGAAGCTCACCGCACTCCACGAGCGCCTAGCAGCACAAATGAACCAGCTGCTAAGAGATGGGACTCAGCCCGAATGGCTAACGGAAGTGCGAACAATCCTGATCCAGAAGGATCCCTCAAAGGCTGCAGTCCCATCCAAGTACCGGCCAATAACCTGTCTCTCCACAACATGGAAGCTCATGTCATGCATCATTGCAACAAAGATAAATAGGCACATGGATCAATACATGAGCAACATACAGAAGGGCATTGGTAGATACTCTAGAGGAGCCAAACACCAACTCCTGGTTGACAGAACAGTCGCTCAAGACTGCAGGTCACGACACACCAACCTGTGCACAGCCTGGATTGATTACAAGAAAGCCTATGACTCAATGCCACACACGTGGATCACTGAATGCTTGGAGCTGTACAACAACAACAGGACTCTAAGAGCCTTAATAGGAAATTTGATGAAACTGTGGAAAACCACCTTTAAAGCCAATGGGAAGCCACTTGCACAAGTGTCCATCAAATGTGGGATATACCAAGGTGCTGCACTGTCCCCACTCCTGTTCTGCATACGTCTGAAACCCCTCAGCCAAATAATCAACAAGACTGGCTATGGATACAAACTCAGAAATAGGCCCAAAATCAGTCATTTCCTGTACATGGATGACATCAAGCTATATGCTAAGAGCATGACATTGACTCCCTGATCCACACCACCAGGATCTACAGTACTGACATCGGGATGTCATTCGGGCTAGAAAAAGGCAGCCGGATGGTGACAAGAGAGGCAAGGTAGTCCACACAGGAGGGGTCTCACTCCCAGTAGGAACAGACAGACCTTGGAATTCTGCTGGCAAATGGCAACCTGGGGCAGGCAACATGGAAAGCTGCAACAGCTAAATACCTCAGAGTAAGGCAAATCCTGAGAAGCAAGCCCAATGGCAAGAATAAGACCCGGGCAATAAACACCTACGCACTGCCAGATATCAGATACCCTGCAGGAATAATTAGATGGCCAAAGAAAGAGATACAGACCATGGATGTTAAGACACGAAACCTCCTCTCCATGCATGGAGGGTTCCATCCCAAATCCAGCACCCTCAGACTGTATGCTAGCCTCAAGGAAGGAGGGCGAGGACTAGTAAGCATGGAAGCCACTATCCAGGAGGAAACATCCAAGATGCATGAGTACATCAAGCTCAAGGCCCCAACTGACAGTGTTGCTCAGTGAATGTCTCAGGCAATGGAGACCAGAGGATACAGTGCAAGAGGATTGATCCTCATGGGAAGACAAACCCCTGCATGGGATTTACCACCGGACCATAACTGAAGTGGCTGATATCAAGAAATCCTACCAATGGCTAGAAAGGGCTGGCCTACAGGACAGCACTGAAGCACTCATCCTGGCAGCTCAGGAACAAGCCCTGAGCACCAGAGTGAAAGAGGCTCAGATCTACCACACCAGACAAGACCCAAAGTGTAGGCTGTGCAAAGAGGCGCCTGAAACAATCCAGCACATAACTGCAGGATGTAAGCTGTTGACACGGAAAGCATACATGGAGCACCACAATCAAGTGGCTGGAATCATATACAGGAACATGTGTGCAAAATATGAACTGGAAACCCCAAGTTTAAAATGGGAAACACATCCGAAGGTGGTAGAGAATGAGAGGGCAAAGATCCTGGGGGACTTCCAGATCCAGACCATTAGAATGGTAATGGAGAACCAACCAGACATTGTAGTGGTGGACAAAGAACAGAGGTTGTCCGTTGCGGTGGATGCGGCAGTGCCAAGCGATGGGAACATCAGGAAGAAGGAACATGAGAAACTGGAGAAATACCAAGGACTCAGAGAAGAACTGGAGAAAGCCTGGAAGGTGAAGGTGACAGTGGTGCCTGTGGTAATTGGAGCACTCGGGGCAGTAACCCCAAAGATGGAGGAGTGGCTACAACAGATACTTGGAAAGACCTCAGACCTCTCAGTCCAGAAAAGTGCAGTGCTAGGAACAGCTAAGATACTGAGCAGGACCCTCAAGCTCCCAGGCCTCTGGTAGAGGATCCAAGCTTGTGTGAGTAGCCATCCGCGGAAAGGTGAGAGGGGCGTTTAAATTTTTTTTATATATGTATGTACACACACATGTATGTGTGTGTGTGTGTGTGTGTGTGTGTGTGTGTGTGTGTGTGTGTGTGTGTGCGTGGTTTTTTTGGTCAGGGCAATGATGTGAGCTTTTTAGTGTGAAAATTTTTAATTTTTAGCATGTAAGGAAGCTAGTTTTGAGGAATTTCTTGTACACATCTTTTCAGAATAAAGTAGTCAAGAAAGAAGGTCTAATAAGTTGTACCCAATAAGATTTTCTCAGACCTAACTTTTAGGAATCACCTTCAAGCTCAAAGAGCTTGTTATTTTTCTGTTGTGAAAAGGAGTTCATTACACCAATGGCATTGCTTTAAAATGCATCCGTTATTAAAAAAAATAAAACAGTCAGGCCTTTTGTAGCTTTTATACAAATTTGTCAAACCTCCACATGCCAAAACAAGTTGGAATGTTAGTTTTGTAAATAAATTTTGTTGTAATAAATTAGAAATTTACATAGTTTGGACAAAAAAAGTTTGTGATGCCATCATGACTGAGAGGCACTGCCACTGACATTTACAGACTTATAATATTTTCATAACCCTCATTTAGTCAAGTGCTTCTTGCAAAGGACACCTGCAAGCTTAAGTGTCTTGATTACTGGAGGAAGCAAAACCCATCAATTTATCAAGGACATATCAAATTAGTCTGGTTACTCACTGGAGTCGCTCTGGATGTTGTGTTCTCAGGGCATACAGAATGAGACTACAGCGTGTTCTCTCGCAGAGTCAGATCAGCTCATCAGCCCTTGGATTCCCCTCAGACTGATGGTCGGCCCATGCTAAGGAGACAGACATGCAAAAACGATAAAAACAGAAAAGACGTTATATATTCTGTAGAGCAATCAAGCCACAGCAACAGTAGTATGTCTGACCAAATGACATCCCAGAAGTATTCGGGGTGCCTAGAAGTGATAGTAAAGCAGAGTCCTTTTGCTTCACAAAAATACTACAGTGGGGGATCATGGCCAGGCACCTGGAAATGAAAATGTTTTGATTTATCAGCCCTGTGACACTGCACCTGACCTGACTTACAAGCTACAATCAGATACAATAAGTGAGATAAGTCAAGTGTGTCTGTAAGGCAGAGTGTGCTGGGGTTATTATGGAATTAAGCAGAAATATTCCTTATCCTAAACTCCATCAAAAAAACCTGGACTCCACTTGCTTCTAAGTAGAAAAATAGATGGTTGTGGAAAAGTACAGAGCATAACCCTTGTGCTATCTTAGATGACCCCACCCTTATTTTGTCTCCCTACCATGACAAAGGTGGATAAAGGTGGAAAGATTTCATGTAATCCATGGACACCAGTGAAGATCACAAATCGTTGAAGAAAAAAGGTTCAGAGCACTGTCTAATGGGTCTAGATGACCCAACTCCCAATGTTAAAGTGCCTAGGATAGCACAAGGGTTACATCATTTATAAAGAAGAAAGTTTGATAATAATAATAATACGCAGCTAATTTTACAGCACTATGAAGGCGCACTTCAAAGCCTTTATGTTTTTCCAAAAACAAGACTTGCAGTCTGGAGCACCTTGTATATGGATTAAGAGACGTGCACAGTGCCCTGTCGAAATGAGTGGTTGGATGATACAGTGAATATGCCAACACGGCTGACGTCAGCGGTTTCATACTGTTTTTCTTGTTTTTTTCCTAAATGTTGGAAGTTAGCGTTGTCACAGTAGTGTTTATTTTGGCTGTGTTAGTCTTTTTTGCATGCGTAGAAGCAAGTTCTAGAGCTACTGTGAACGCAGTTAATAAATTTAACTGACTGACAGACTTATCTCTAAGTCCTTCGTCTCACTTAGTGCACATCATAGTTTGGTGCGCCTTATAAATGACACAAGTTACTTACCCATTACTGTGCATCTTACAATCTGGTGCACCCTATAGAAAATATGGTGAATTTGTACATTAATGCTGGAAAATCATGCAAATTTGCTGTACAGCATAGTTTGATTTGATTTATTGATTAATTTAAAGCATTGTAGTCAAAGCAATGAAGAATTTACATATATTTATCAAACTCAACACAGAAATGTTGAAATTCATAGTTTAAAAATACAGAAAATAAAATAAAACAAAAAAGTCACTTATATCACATTTTGCTTAATTAAATCTTCTTTCTCTTTCAGGTTTTCCCATCAGGGGTCGCCACAGCGAACAAGTCACATGGTAAACTTGGCAATGTTCTACACCGGACGCCCTTCCTGACGCATCCTTCTCAAAGCAACCGGGCTTGGGACCGGCACAGAAGTAGAGAAGGGAACAGGGAGCAGCCCGGATTCGACCCCTGGTTTCACGGACGGAAGGCGCCGCAAACCAGCACGAGCTAAACCGGCTCCCATTTTGCTTAATTAAATACAGTGATCATTATCTGTATTTGTTTTCTGTCAAATAGAGCTTGATTTATTGTTTGAAAAGGAGTGGGAAGAAGCGCATTTATATAATCCCACCCCTGCTGAGTTCATTCATTTTATAGTTTTACAGTTTTTGTAATCCGGTTCTGATCCGATAGATTCTTTTCAAGTAACAAAATGATTGATTATCTTCTGAAAACAGTCATTCATGATTTCAGTAAACAGTATCGGAAACAAATATGTAGTAATCATTGATAATTATTAGAACACATTATCACAATAAACCAGTAATTATTGCTACACATTCTGATCAAGTAAAGAAAATCATTAGCTTATTGATTGTAATTTACACATTTCAGTAATCATTATTGCACATTACAATGTAATACTCAATGGTTGTAATTAAAAGAGCATTGATTATTTCACTACAATCAAGTTTGCACATTTTTGGAAATAAAATGGAATTATTCAAACACCTATTGATTCTTTTTTTTGTTTGTTTGTTTGTTTTTGTTGGCCCTGTCCTGTGGGGGGGGCGTTCTGGGGGGGAGGGGGAGCCCACTATTGGTACGGGACCTAGGGAGGTTGACGGCTCGGGTCTCCGGGTATGGGGCCTGGGCCCTGTGCTGGGGGGGGGGGGGGGGCTCTGGATGTTGTGTTCTCAGGGCATACAGAATGAGACTACAGCGTGTTCTCTCGCAGAGTCAGATCAGCTCATCAGCCCTTGGATTCCCCTCAGACTGATGGTCGGCCCATGCTAAGGAGACAGACATGCAAAAACGATAAAAACAGAAAAGACGTTATATATTCTGTAGAGCAATCAAGCCACAGCAACAGTAGTATGTCTGACCAAATGACATCCCAGAAGTATTCGGGGTGCCTAGAAGTGATAGTAAAGCAGAGTCCTTTTGCTTCACAAAAATACTACAGTGGGGGATCATGGCCAGGCACCTGGAAATGAAAATGTTTTGATTTATCAGCCCTGTGACACTGCACCTGACCTGACTTACAAGCTACAATCAGATACAATAAGTGAGATAAGTCAAGTGTGTCTGTAAGGCAGAGTGTGCTGGGGTTATTATGGAATTAACAAGAAATATTCCTTATCCTAAACTCCATCAAAAAAACCTGGACTCCACTTGCTTCTAAGTAGAAAAATAGATGGTTGTGGAAAAGTACAGAGCATAACCCTTGTGCTATCTTAGATGACCCCACCCTTATTTTGTCTCCCTACCATGACAAAGGTGGATAAAGGTGGAAAGATTTCATGTAATCCATGGACACCAGTGAAGATCTGCGTCGTTGAAGAAAAAGGTTCAGGCCTTGTCTAATGGGTCTGGAATGACCCAACTCCCAATGTTAAAGTGCCTAGGATAGCACAAGGGTTACATCATTTATAAAGAAGAAAGTTTGATAGTAATAATAATACGCAGCTAATTTTACAGCACTATGAAGGCGCACTTCAAAGCCTTTATGTTTTTCCAAAAACAAGACTTGCAGTCTGGAGCACCTTGTATATGGATTAAGAGAGGTGCACAGTGCCTAATCATGAAACCAGGTGGTTGGATGATACAGTGAATATGCCAACACGGCTGACGTCAGCGGTTTCATACTGTTTTTCTTGTTTTTTTCCTAAATGTTGGAAGTTAGCGTTGTCACAGTAGTGTTTATTTTGGCTGTGTCAGTCTTTTTTGCATGCGTAAAACAGATTCTAGAGCTACTGAACGCAGTTAATAAATTTAACTGACTGACAGACTTATCCTCTAAGTCAACCAAATCTCACTTAGTGCACATCATAGTTTGGTGCGCCTTATAAATGACACAAGTTACTTACCCATTACTGTGCATCTTACAATCTGGTGCACCCTATAGAAAATATGGTGAATTTGTACATTAATGCTGGAAAATCATGCAAATTTGCTGTACAGCATAGTTTGATTTGATTTATTGATTAATTTAAAGCATTGTAGTCAAAGCAATGAAGAATTTACATATATTTATCAAACTCAACACAGAAATGTTGAAATTCATAGTTTAAAAATACAGAAAATAAAATAAAACAAAAAAGTCACTTATATCACATTTTGCTTAATTAAATCTTCTTTCTCTTTCAGCTTTTCCCATCAGGGGTCGCCACAGCGAACAAGTCACATGGTAAACTTAGCAATGTTCTACACCGGACGCCCTTCTGGCCTCCTTCTCAAGCAACCGGGCTTGGGACCGGCACAGAAAATGAGAGAAGGGAGCAGGAGCAGCCGGATTCGACCCTGGTTTCCGCAGACGAGCGCCCGCCAAACCAGCCGCGAGCTAAACCGGCTCCATTTGCTTAATTAAATGCAGTGATCGTATCTGTATTTGTTTTCTATCCAAATAAGAGGCTTGATTTATTATTGAAAAGAAGTGGGAAGAAAGCAGCATTTATATAATCCCACCCCTGCTGAGTTCATTCATTTTATAGTTTTACAGATTTTTGTAATCGGTTCTGATCCGATAGATTCTTTTCAAGTAACAAAATGATTGATTATCTTCTGAAAACAGTCATTCATGATTTCAGTAAACAGTATCGGAAACAAATATGTAGTAATCATTGATAATTATTAGAACACATTATCACAATAAACCAGTAATTATTGCTACACATTCTGATCAAGTAAAGAAAATCATTAGCTTATTGATTGTAATTTACACATTTCAGTAATCATTATTGCACATTACAATGTACTCAATGGTTGTAATTAAAAGAGCATTGATTATTTCACTACAATCAAGTTTGCACATTTTTGGAAATAAAATGGAATTATTCAAACACCTATTGATTCTTTTTTTTGTTTGTTTGTTTGTTTTTGTTGGCCCTGTCCTGTGGGGGGGGCGTTCTGGGGAGAGCCCACTGGCCAGTGCGGGACCTAGGGAGGTTGGCTCGGGTCTCGGGTATGGGGCCTGAGCCCTGTGCTGGGGCAGCTGTTTGACCACCGGGGGACAGTCTACCAGCTGTCCCCAACACCCCCTTCCTCATATAACAATAACCTCATATATTAGAGGGTGAAGGGGTGGGGAGTTTAGCCTGCGATGCGCAGCGGGAGCTACTTGGCGTGGTCCCCCTCCATGATTGCTGCGATGGGTGGGCCCCCACTCTTTTCGGTTTATTTGCACCTTAGACAGCCCAGGGCCTTGTTGGGGGTGCTTGGACATCATTGCCAGCAAGCAGCAGATGTCCTCCTAGTACCCTACCCGCCAATTTTAACTGCACCCCCCTTAGTACACCTCCCCCCTCAAAAAAATACATTCCAACATAAACACACACACATGCACACACACACCCTCACAAACACACATACACGCACACACATTTTGCAAGGAAGATGGGACCTAGGACCATCTGTCCCTTACCCCCTCCCTGGTGGGGGTAGAACCCTTAACAACTGCGGCACGTGTCCCTGAGTGCGTTTCCTGGAGGCGGCGGTGCTCTCCGGGCAGGAGGGGAGTTCACAGCCCCCACCTGAGCAGAAATTGTCCGTGTCCCTGGGGTGGGTTTGGTCCTTGCCCTGGCGCTGGGCCCGCAAAATTTCCAACTGTGGCGAGCCTGGTCGGGCCATGTTCTTTCACTGGCCCCACTTTTCCCGAGTGCTCCCACTCCTGAGCGAGGCCGAGTGGCCCCTGCCTTGCTCCTCCTGGACCAACCGTGGGCCGGGTGGGTGGCTACCTGGAGTGCGGGCGGGTCTCCGTTGGGGGGTCCTGGCTCGTACCTGGGGTTGGGGCGGGGATGCCCAGAAACTCTGGGTGGTGATGGGAGGTGCTCGTCTGGGGCTGTGGGCACCCTTCTCAGGTGGGGCCTTGTGTTGGGCTCTCCCGGCGCGGCGGGGGGCTGCTCTCCTGGTTGGGCTGGGGTGGCGCTCTCATTCCCCCATGCCTTCCTGCTCTCTGGGGGCCTCGCGGCGGTCCTGTTGGCCCTGACCTGGGTGGCGGATGTGGTTGCCCGGGGGTGGTTGTTCCCTACCCAACTTCTGCCATGTGGTGTTGGGGTTCCGGCTGCGCTGCTGCTGCGACAGGGAGTCTTGAATTATTAGGGGATGGCTGGGCACTCTCCCTCCTTCTTTTCACATTCCTAGTATGAGGTAATCACAGTCCAATGTGATCACCTAAAAGCGCATTCATATCTCAAATCCCCAGAGTAACTTTTCAGAAAGCAACTGTGTCCCACCTGTTCAGCCTAATGTACAAAAACTGAAGTAAAGTCATGTTTAAAGTCAGAAATTCATCAAGCTTTATAGTTCCTACATAAAACAAAATTCTTGATTTTTTTTATTTGTATTTAATTAAAACATTTTATTAATTTATTTTAGATTGAAGGATGTAGTTTTTCATACTGTGAGAAAACTGGTATTTAAACTAATATGAGAGAGAAAACAATTAAAAAGTATAGTGAAAACATAAAAGCAACCAAAGGTCTAGAAGATTTATCTTTTAAATGACCTTACCCTTTATTCCTTTTTTTGTTAATAAAACTTTCCAGAAAAGATGGATTTTTCTTTTGTGTTTTGCTTTTATTTGTTTTTGAAAAGGTACATGGCAGCTGAGGGCTGTTAACCAAGCACACTTTATTATTTGATCTTCAAAAAGCACAGAAATCTGTCCACGGTGCCTCCGGCTGCTACCCCTCCCCTCCTTGCTCCTTCATTGGAACCAGCTGATCTTCATCTCCTCATCACCCTGCCAGCCTTCATAAGGGAGATCCTCACCAGTATCCAAGCGCTGATCCAGTTATACTCACTCGGTGATCCGCCTGGCCTCAGAAGTTAGGATTACTCTCACTCTAGTAAATCCTAGCTTGTACTTACCGTCTGTCTCGTCTTCAGGTCTTCTCCATTGGTCCGCCGCTGGTTCCTCGCTCCACGCTGATTACACCATCCTTGGCGTCCACGCTTCGCCTCAAGCTGGTACGACCGTCCTCGGTGTCCACGCCTCGCCTCAAGCACAGTTCATGTCCTCGGTGTCCACGCCTCGCCTCAAGCTGATTACGCTGTCCTCAGCGTCCACGCCTCGCCTCAAGCCGGTCACGCCGTCCTCGGCGCTCCACCACGTCACGGACTGTGAACGCCGTCCTCGGCGCTCCACCTCGCCACAGCAGTTCCTGTCCACGGCGTCCCCAGCTTCTATAATTAAACATCCTGTTACAGCCACATCGCCTCCTGAGTTTCTTCGGGTTCCAGCATCTGGGTCTCCCTAGTAGTCGATCCTGACAGAACGGACTGGCCATTACCCAGACCCAGCTGACCCGGAAGGACTCCGCTTAGCCGTCACTCAGCAAGGCATCGCTCTGGGACGGCAAGCTGAATCCCTCAACAGATGGCCCAGCCGCCCAGCAGGACCTTTTCCGTCGGCAGACGTTGTTTCTCAGAGCTCTGATGGATTTAACCTCCGAGACCTACTAACGCCACAGCCAGCAACTCGGGTTCCGCCACCGGAAGCCCGGGCGCCGCTACAGACAATGCAGCTCACGAAAACATCCGGCTCCTTCCTGAGCCTTTCCTGGGTGACGTAGGAGCCTGCGGGGGTTTCCTCCTGCAATGCCGTTTGATCTTCCAGCAGGCACCTACGGCACTATCATGCGAACCACAGCAAAATCACCCTTATATTAAACTCTCTCCGGTGCAGCCTTCCAATGGGCACAGGCTTACCTGACCGCTAATCATCTCTCAAATTCCTTTTGAGCGTTTTTGGAGAGTTCCGGCTGGTTTACGATCAACCCGCCATGGGAAGGAGAGCCACCCGCCGTCTGCTATCCCTCAAACAGCATAAATCCGTGGTGACCATTTAATAGTTTTCGGATTCTAGCCGTGGAGCGGGTTGGCGGATATAGCCTTAAAGGGGTGTTCTACCAATCCCTTAATGACTCGATCAAAGATCATTTATGTTCGCAACCCGAGGCTAGATCGTTTGAAGAGCTCGTCACCGCTGCCTTGCGGTCCGACGTGCGTCTCCGTGTAAGCGCGATCATGCAGCCCTCACCAAGGGCCCTTTACCAGTGTTTCTCCTCCATCCCCTGCTGCTAACTATGTTCATGTTGTGTCTCACGATTCTGTCGGACTCACAGAAGGCCATGCAGATTGGACATTCTAAGCTCACTCTGAGGGAAGCGGCAGAGCGAGATGAGGCGTGTTTCTATTGCGACCAAACGGTCACCTCGTTCATCAGTGTAAGCTTCGTTTAAACACCCGAACCCCCCGTTAGACGACAGGCCGCGGGCGGGTCCATCTTCTCTCGTCACTGAGAGTTCTTTTTTATATATTCCTGTCAAGTTGAGTTTTTTGTCAAATACCTTCGAGGGTAAAGCTCTCATTGACTCTGGTTCGGAAAAAAGTTTTATTGATAGCCTTCTGGTTTACAGTCTCAGCACTTCCCACAGAACTTTGGATCTCCTGTCAAAGCGGCTGGTTTTGGGGCCAGATCCTCACTCCAGATCACCGTAGCACTAGGCCGTTCATCTCATCACGTCCTGTGGTAACCATCAATTCATACGGTTTACATCACCCAAATCCCCCCAGTCTCCCATCATTCTAGGTTTTCCTTGGCTCCGCGCCCACAACCCCCCAGTTCGTTGGGTTAATCTCCACGTCACTAACTGGAGCACGACTTGCATGGCCAACTGTCTTCGCTCCTCCGTTCCTTCGGTCCCTCCTCGTGACGATCCGGATCCTGAGATTATCGATCTCGAAGGTACCACCTTGCTATCCACGACCTGAAGCGGTGTTTAGCAAAACTAGGGCGGGTTCTCTACCTGCTAGGCCCTACGATTGTTCTGTTGAACTTTTGAAAGCGCCACCTTGCCAAAAGGGAGGTTGTTTAATCTGCTCGGGTCGGGCTTTCTCTATGGAGAGAAATACATCAGGAAGCCCTTTCGCTGGTCACATTCGCTCCTCATCGTCTCCGGTGGGGGCTGGCTTCTTTTTTGTTCAGAAAAAGGATAAAACGTTACGACCATGTATTGATTTCCGCGAACTCAATCAAATTACTGTAAATAAACCCTCCTCTTCCGCTCATTGATGCTGCTCTGGACTCTGTTCAAGAAGCTTCGGGTTTTGAGAAGTTAAGATCTTAGTAACGCTTATCATCTGGTTCGTATGGGGAGGGGACGGAGAGTGGAAAACCGCTTTTAACACTCCCGCCGGTCACTTGAGTATTTGGTGATGTCTTCGGGCTCACTAATGCCCGCCATTTTCCGAAATCTTGTTAACGACGTGCTCCGTGATTTTCTGAGCCGTTTGTCTTTGTCTACCTGGATGACATCCTTATTTACTCGGAACCAGGAACAACATACCCACCATGTCCGCCAGTCCTCTCGGTTACTGAAAACCAGTGCTCGTTAAAGCAGAGAGAAATGTGAGTTTCACGTTCCCACAATTTCTTTTTCGGTTCCTGTCGATTCTGGTAACATCGTCCTGATCCTGCCAAGATCACGGCGATCACTAGTTGGGAACCTCCTGATCTCGGAAACAACTTCCAGCGTTTCTCGGTTCGCGAACCGTCGCTTCATCGGAATTGGTAAGCATTGCTGCCCCTTGACTCAACTCACCTCTATTAATACACCGTTTATCTGGACCTCTGAAGCTCAGTCTGCGTTCGACAAACTAAAGAACCTCTTTACTACCGCCCCCATCCTCATTCAGCCTGACCCCCGCCGACAATTCATCGTCGAGGTCGACGCCTCCGACTCGAGCGATGGAGTGCGGTCCTCTCCACGTGAGATAAATACAGGGAAACTAAAACCATGCGCGTTCTTTTCTAGAAAACTCTCCGCGGCGGAACGGAATTACGACGTTGGTAACCGTGAACTCCTCGCCATAAACTACGCCCTAGAGAGGTGGCGCCACGCTGGCTCGAGGGCTGAACATCCGTTCGGTAACTGTGGACCCGGATCATAAAAAATCTGGCTACCTCCGTTCACTAGGCGCGTCCTGAACTCATAAGCCGCTGGTGCCTGTTTTTGATAGATTCAACTTTTCCATCACATATAGACCGGCGCAGAAACGTCAAACCAGATGCCTTATCCCGCCTCTACGGTACAGGGGATGACCAGGATAGCCTTCCCATTATTTCACCTACCTGTATCGTGGGAATTTAACATGGTTATCGAGCCGTGTCATCAGGCCCAAGGAGGAACCGGATCTCATCCTCCGGCTCCCCCTAACACTCTATGTCCCATCCTCCGTTCAGATGTGTGCTTGTCTGGGGCACACATCTCGTATAGCCTGTCATGGAGCACCCATAAGGACTCTCAAACTCCCTACCATGCCGTTTTCTGGCCTCACCATGGAACAGGACGTTAGGGAATTCATCGCTGCCTGCACCGTCTGTGCCCGCTCTAAATCGTCTAATTCCCCTCCTGCTGGTCTGCTCCATCCACCACCCCTCCACTGCGCGCCCTTGGTCCCATTTAGCCATGGACTTTATCACTGGGTTGCCCCCCTCATTAGGTCACACCGTCATCCTCACAGTCATCGACCGTTTTTCTAAGTCTGCCCATTTCATCCCCCTTTCCAAGCTGCCCTTGCCGTATGGAGTGGGCCCCCCCTCTTTCGGTTTTATTTGCACCTTAGACATGTAGGGCCCTTGGTAGGGGGGGTGCTTGGACATCATTGCCAGCAAGCAGCAGATGTCCTCCTAGTACCCTACCCGCCAATTTTAACTGCACCCCCCCTTAGTACACACACCCCTCCCCCCTCAAAAAATACATTCCAACATAAACACACACACATGCACACACACACCCTCACAAACATACATACACGCACACACATTTTGCAAGGAAGATGGGACCTAGGACCATCTGTCCCTTACCCCCTCCCTGGTGGGGGGTAAGGGGCCCTTGGCAACAGCGGCCGTGTCCCCTGGGTGCCGGTTTCCTGGGCCCGGCGGTGCTCTCTCCGGGCAGGGAGGGGGTTCACATTACACCTGAGCAGGGGGTGTCCGTGTCCCTGGGGGTGGGTTTTGGTCCTTGCCCCTGAGCGCTGGGCCCCGCAAAATTTCCAACTGTGGCCGAGCCTGGTCGGGCCATGTTTACAACACCCCTTGTTGGCCCCCCTTTTCCCCGAGGTGCTCCCCTCCTGGGCGGGGGCCGGTGGCCCCTGCCTTGCTCCTCCCTGGACCAACCGTGGGCCGGGTGGGTGGCTGCCTGGAGTGCGGGGCGGGTCTCCGTTGGGGGGTCCTGGCTCGTACCTGGGGTTGGGGCGGGGGGATGCCCAGAACTCCTGGGTGGTGATGGGGTGCTCGTCTGGGGCTGTGGGCACCCTTCTCGGGTGGGGCCTTGTGTTGGGCTCTCCCGGCGCGGCGGGGGGGCTGCTCTCCTGGTTGGGCTGGGGTGGCGCTCTCATTCCCCCATGCCTTCCTGCTCTCTGGGGGCCTCGCGGCGGTCCTGTTGGCCCTGACCTGGGTGGCGGATGTGGTTGCCCGGGGGGTGGTTGTTCCCTGCCTTCTGCCATGTGGCGTTGGGGGTTCCGGCTGCCGCAGCTGCTGCGGCAGGGGTCTTGGTGTGGGGATGGCTGGGCACTCTCCCTCCTTCTTTTCACATTCCTAGTATGAGGTAATCACAGTCCAATGTGATCACCTAAAAGCGCATTCATATCTCAAATCCCCAGAGTAACTTTTCAGAAAGCAACTGTGTCCCACCTGTTCAGCCTAATGTACAAAAACTGAAGTAAAGTCATGTTTAAAGTCAGAAATTCATCAAGCTTTATAGTTCCTACATAAAACAAAATTCTTGATTTTTTTTATTTGTATTTAATTAAAACATTTTATTAATTTATTTTAGATTGAAGGATGTAGTTTTTCATACTGTGAGAAAACTGGTATTTAAACCAATATGAGAGAGAAAACAATTAAAAAGTATAGTGAAAACATAAAAGCAACCAAAGGTCTAAAGAAGATTTCCTCTTTTAAATGACATACCCTTTATTCCTTTTTTTTATTAATAAAACTTTCAGAAAAAGATGATTGTTTTTTTCTTTTGTGTTTTGCTTTTATTTGTTTTTGAAAAGGTACATGGCAGCTGAGGGCTGTTAACCAAGCACACTTTATTATTTGATCTTCAAAAAGCACAGAAATCGTCATGAAAGCAAATGTTTTTCATTGATGCTGGGCTGCATTGATGATAGTGCAGTGCAAAGACGGAAAGACATAACTATATCTCAGCTGCCAATTACATTTATTTAAGGGAGACTTTTATTTAATGGGACTTTTAAAATGTACACATGAAAAGTTCACCCACGTTACTCATGCTATCTAAATGAAATGTTTTCATTTTGTATAGTTATATCACTGCTGCAGGCATTTCTGTGTTGATCACATCATTGTTACACCTTCAATATGATATAAACTATGCTGACATAGGGCGCCAGTTCTGTTAAAACTGTTACTAAGTTACTCTAGTACTGAAACTGTTGGCTCACCCTATTAAGTTAATGGAAACTCAGATGTTACATTTGTGTAAAGTCCTGTGCCTCTTGACATGCATCGTTCTCAGGAGCTCAATAATGTCCAGGGTACTTTTGTAATTGGATGCCAACTGAGCGGCAAGTCCAACAGGAAATTACTACACTGCAAAGTGTTCCTCAACCAACTGTCAACAGTACAAGCAAGTAGGAATGACACCAACTTAGCCATGAAGAGGAGAACTGCTAAAGCCTCAGTAACAACTGCCTTTCCTGGTGGATACTGGGTTTCAGAGAGTGGAAAATGGGCAAACGCGGGTGGCCCACACAACATTTCAAGGTTGTAAATTCCTCAATGAGCCCTTAAAGTGTAAATGTAAATAAGTGGGCAGTGGGTGAGACCCAAGCATGCAGCACACTGTGCAAGGAACCCATTAGTGCAGTTCAAGTGACAAGTGTGGACAGATGGACTGTATAGTTTGTGCAGCCTGCCTGAATTGGGAAATATAAAGTCATAGTGTAGTTTGTGTGGGAATCCTTTGGGTGTCTTTCAGACTCTTCCATGTCACATCCACACCCTGCGTGTGCGTAAGACTTGATTTGAAACTCATATGGAACTCATATGTGTGTACTTACAATTGTGTATCCAAATGTACAGTTGAATATAACAAAGATACGAATGTGAAATACAATTTATTCTTGAAATTATCGCAGCCTAAAACTATAACTACAAGTTCAAAATTGCTTCTACACATACAAATCTTTAAAAGGTACACACCAATTGCCTGATACATACACACAGAAACCACATACATGCACACATTAGAATTACAAGTAAACGTGGGGTTGTGAGACTCCTTTCACGTCTTCAGACTTGGATAAAGATGACGCGTTTAACCCTTGTGCTACCCTGGACACTTTAACATTGGAAGTTAGGTCATCTAGACCCACTAAACAGTGCTCTGAACCTTATTTCTTTAATGATTTGTGATCTTCACTGGTGTCCATGGATTACATTAAATCTTTCCACCTTTATCCACCTTTGTCGTGGTAGGTACAACACGTCAAAGTAAGGGTGGGGTCATCTAAGATAGCACAAGGGTTAAATGCTGCTTGAATGCTGGATCATCAGTTTTAATGTCAGCTGCTTTGAACTTAGATTGTGAAGAATATCTAGTAAAAACTTAATATTTGTTTCACTTTCTTAAATATATATATGCCCCGATAACTTTTTTCACTCATTCATTACCTTCTAAACTGTTTTTTGCCTTCACGGGGTTGCCGGAGCATATCCTGGCCGCTTGTGGGCGAAGGCAGACACCTTGGACATGTCGTCAGTCTGTCGCAGGGCCACATCACACACCCATGCATACTCACATTCCCCCCCTCTTTTTTTACAGTAACCAATAAACCTGTGGAGAATGTTTTTGGATGGTGGAAGGAAGCCGGAGTCCTCGGAGAAAACTTACAGGGAGAACATGCAAACTCCACACAGAAAGGTCCCCCATTGACGTTCTGTTTCAGGTCCCCTAGCTGGGGTTTGAATCTTGCTGTGAGGCAAGAGCGGTAATCACTGTGCCACCGTGCAGCCCAATAATTACGAAGAAAAAATAATCTAGAAATCTTGTGCTTCGGGTAAATTCGTCGTGCTTCGGGTAATGCCGTTGCGTTTTTCCATTTGTATGTAGTGTGAGCCCTGTCGGCCACCGTATTCTGTTCTATCGACTTACTTATTCCCCTGCAGTGAATCTAGATGAAATCAACTTTGGCAACTGGGCTCAAAATATCTGTTGGGGGAACAAAAATATATAAAACATAAAAGCATGAAGTTAATCATCCAAGGGCATTGCTGAATATTTAAAAACCTCATGTACCTGATGTAAAATAAATAAAATGACTACAGCAGAACGAGGGGTTTTAGAGGGTTTAGTTTTTAAGATAAAGCACATTTTGATCTATTTAATGGTTCATTAGCTGGAAATGCAAATGTTTTTATTTTATGTTGAGAAAGGCACTAAAAGCCCTGCCTTAAAGACCCAAGCAGAAATCCTGTAAAGGAAAGTAATTCCTTTTGTTTCCCTTTTCTCTCTGTTCTTTATCTAGAGGGTTGTTTCAAAAATTTGCAGCAACAAACCAAACACATACATTAACAGCCTAGAATATTTCCTTTCGACAGGGCTTTGCTACCCTCTGCTGGAGCTTGATGAGACCAACAATTGACCGGGTAAATAACTCTTCACAACTTCTTTCTCTTTAATTTCAGTTTTTTTAGCTACAGGTAATACATGTCCCCTAAAAAGCCCACTCACCCTGGATTAATCTCATCCTCAGAAGCAGGGTGGTGATCTGATCGACCTTCTGCACTTGGTGGAGGGGGTGCAGGTCCCCAGAGGTGAAATTCTATTAGCTAACAGCATGAAAGTCAATGAAAAAGGGGCCCCAGTGTGCTCTAGTCCCCCGACGGTATTAATGTTTCATGATATCTAAAAAGGGCTAATTCCCCCTTCCGCTCACTTTAACTCTTGTCCTCTCATTAAATATCTTCACAATGTCATCACTTCCTCAGATTAGAGCACTAACGTCATCTACCACAGAACTCACCCTTCACTGATCTTCAGTTCCGCTTATTCGCTTTCTTTTGCTCTCGCTTAAGTGAGTACGTTTGATGAAAAATAGGCCTGCAGAAAAGCTATACTTAGAAACACATTTGGGAGGTTGCACATCTCATTAAATCATACTCGATTTTTTATCCTCTAAATCAGATTTTATTCTTTAAAGATTCACTTCGCTCTATTTATGATGTATTTTTAAAGTGTTGACAGGGGCCTTTTAATTTTTTGATTTTGGCCAAAAAAAACAGTATCGTGTTCTAGGACATATTTTTTTTCCAGAGGGGCAGTAGTTAATTATAAAATCGCCTCTGAGTTGTTGGCAGGACTCTTGGCGCAGAGTAACCCCACCCCCATTTCCCGTAATCCATCTGTTCACGTGCTCTCCCTCAAGTATACAGCTCCTTCCTACCACAACCTAACATTACCGGTGCAATACTGGAGCTATCGAAATGTAGTTTTGCCCAGTCAAGGAAAATGAAAATGTTGTCTGTAAATGAATAAATCAGAATGGAGCAAAGCAGGGAGTCTGTGGCCCACTCATTATAGTTTTTACATCACAAATAATCTCTTTTTCAAATGGTATTTTTGTGTCTCCTCCTGATTCACAATGATATGAATGAAGAAATACTCAGAAATTCAATTTTACACCTAATTTTCTTTTTACATTTCTTCCATGATCAGAAAAATGCCATAAGAACATTTTAAAAACACCAGACGTACTATTCTAATTGGAATTGGTGTTTAAAAACATTTGTCCAAATTAATCAAAAATATTTAAAATATAAATGCATTATATTAACTCTAAAAAGATAAAAAATTAAAAATACTTACTTTTTTTGTTGCTGTCATTATTGTGTAACTCATATTTTAAAAGAAAAAAAGCTGTCAGCGAAATATAACTGAGCAGCCTAACAATAGATGTTCTAAAAATGTAGCAGTCCCATGGTTTAATCTCAAAGGATTAAAGTAAAACAAAACAGATGGCTTTTTACTTTAATGAAAGCAAATGTAGCCGTTTTTGTTGTTGTGCTTGACACACAACTGTAAAAACCAAACCAAAGATCAAGAAAAGAAAAAGATTTTTTTAACATTAAAATCCTATTTTCATATAAGAGAGCAGCAATGGTGACTCCTAAAACCAGCAATGGAAATCTGTGACTTTTTTTTTTTAAACTGCAATTTTCTTGTCGATCCTGTTCTCTGTAAGGTCCGTTAATGATTTTTGACTTAGTTTTATGACAGGAAACAAATTTACCAGCTCAGGTTTTCATCATCATCACAGCTGGTTTACCACATAAAACTGGCAGAAAAAATGCCATGTCAGATTAAAAAAAGTGATGTTGGTTTTTTTTTGTTTCACTTTTTAATGTTTTTTTTTATAAATTGACTTTCCTGACTGTGCAGACAGTGAAAAGGGGCATAATAACCATCTGTCAAAATCTAACATTTGATTTCATCCTACTCTCACTTGAAAGGGTTATTTAGGGTTGCAATGTTCCAACTTTCTGATGCATAGAGGCAATAGTTAGTTAGCATATTAATTACATTAAAAAATAAGTTTCAAATATATTTAAACATTTTTACTGCAAAGAAAATGTTTTAGGAAGAATTGCCTTATTTTCTGTCTTGCACAAAAAATAATCTTATCAGAAAAGTTGTTGCAATTGCAAATTAATCTTATTTTGAAAAAAAAAAAAAAAGAATTCTTGGTAAGACCAATTGTCTTACCCCAATGCCATTTTATTTGCTTATTTAAAGAAAATCTGCCCATGATGATGATGGATGTGGATGAAGGATATGAATAATGTGATTGCATTTGTATGGTGGTGTTTGTATAAGGTGTTTGTGCAGCTTTGTTGAGTTGCTGCATGTTATATAAAAGGTCAAAATGTCTCAATTTCAGAATGAACACTTTATCATGTCCAGGAACTAAAATGAATAATAAATAACTGACAAAAGGATTTTATTTTGATGGTTTAGCTACCAAGTTGATTTCTTTCCCCAGCTTTTTGAACTTTCTTATGCACCTGCAGTAGGGGTTAACATTCTCTTGTATTTCACCATTACAGTTTGACCAGAACTGAAATTTTCTTTTATACAGTTTTAATAGTTTTCTTAAGCAAAATGTGGTGAATCACTTTTTCCAAATATTGTTTCAGCTTTTTTTTTGTAATTCAGACCAAGTCTGACATTCACAGAATGATTGTGACATTTAATGTGAAGTCAAATATCTGCCATGAGAGCCTGAGTTGTAGCATCATTTTAGATTTGAGGGATTTTTTTTCCATTCGGAACATAAGAAATCTGCTTACCTAAATTTACGGTGGCCCAAAAGGGTCACAACACAACACATTAACTTTACACACAACACATTAACTTAACACACAACACATTAACTTAACACACAAACAACACACAGTGAGTTGTGGAGGGAGCATAAGTTTTGTACAGGAGCAGTTAGCAGCAGTGTTGCCAGAAACTTTCTCTTTATTACGGTTCTCCTTCCTCTTTACCAGGGGTCGGGAACCTTTTAGAGAGAGAGCCATAAACGCCAAATATTTCTAAATATAATTTCAAAAGAGCCATACAATAATGTAGCGCTCATTTTCCACACTGAGGCACGGATCTTTTAATGTTCTTTATTCTGGTTACTGCAGGCCGTAACAAACACCGTACAACTTGTTCCTGAATCTCTCCCACCGAGAGCGCTTCTCCACAACTTTTTATTCTCTCGCTGCCTTCCGCATCAACCCTCCCATTACCCTTATTTGGCCCATAGCTGAACCCCATTGGTCCAAACCCCCCAATAACAAGCTGAGCGACACAACTGAGGGCCAATCAGATCCCTGCGTGATGCGTTCAATGAACTCCAGAACTTAGAACGCGACCCAACAGCAGTCAAACTCAGTCCGCTACAATATGTTTAAAACTAGAAATACAAGTGAATGTGTGCATTTGATGTATTTTCAACATTTTTAAATTACAATAAGTCTGTGGATTCCTTTTAATAACACTGCTATGCTGTTGCTAGTAAATGATGAGCATTTCTTATCATTAATGCGACTTCTGGTGCTGCATTGTTTTGCTGATGCTCTTGTAGTCTGGCTGATAAGATGTGAGATTGAGCTTCATTCAGGCGTTGAGACTTCCGTCGGTTAGACGAGATCGTACATTGGTCTTAATGTTCTTAAGATGTGAAAAGGACTGTTCACATGCGTACGTGGAGCCAAACATTGTCAATACAGCAACACTCACACGCTGCAGTGTGAAGAATGTGACAGGCAGCGCGTTTCAAGTTTTGAGAATCAGCTGGTCTGCGGGTTGAAGTTTTTTCATTTCTTCCCACTTGTGTTGGCTCGCCAGCTCTGCTTTCTGTCGTTCAAGTCTTTCCAGATCTTCATTCAGTGACTTGAACTTATTCACCCACAAGTCTGAGGCCTTCAGGTCAGCAGCTTGTAGCTCAAAATCTCTGACAGAGACACCGGGGATGTAACTCAAGTCCGTGCTGTTCACAGCGCACTCATGTGGATGGGTGATAAACTTAAAAAGACGAGTGCGCTTGCATAATTCTCCAAAGCGTGCTTTGAATGACTGCAGGAGATTAGATGTGAAGCCTGCTAGCTGCTGAATATGAAGATGTCGATCAGGGTCACTTGCTATGCATGCATCTTTAAATTCTGCCAGTTTTTCAAAGTGCAGTAAACGACCTGTTTCAATGTCGGCGATGAAGAGTTCCAGCCTGTTTTCAAATGCAAACACTGCTTCTTTCAGGGATAAGATTGTATTTCCAACGCCTTGCCTTTTTACATTGAGGTGGTTTAAATGTCCAGTCATGTCCACGAGATAATAGAACTTCAGGAGCCACTCCGTGTCAGCTAACTCAGGATGCTCGACATTTTTCCTTTCAAGAAAAGTCTGCATTTCGCTCAGACAAGCCGCAAAACGGCTGAGCACCTTCCCCTTTGACAACCAACGCACGTTGCTGTGCAAAAGCAGACCAGGATAACTGTTCCCAACTTCATCCAGCAGAGCTTTAAACTGGCGATCATTTAAAGCTCGGGCAACAATAAAGTTGAACACCTGAACGACCAGTGACATCACCTCGCCAAGCTGCTCGCCACACATCTGAGCACAAAGCGCCTCCTGATGTAGGATGCAGTGAAAACTTAGGATGCGTCTCTTTTCATGTTCACGAAGAAGCATAAAGAATCCTCTGTTTTTCCCCACCATGCACGGAGCACCATCAGTGCACACCGAAACAAGTTTGTCCATCGGTAGATTCTTTTCTTTAGCAAACTCATTGAAGGATATTAATAAATCCTCCCCTCTTGTTGTCCCTTTCAGTGGCAAAACAGCAAGACTTTCCTCACGTATTGTGTCACCAGCAACATACCTTGCAATCACGCTGAACTGGAATAAATTGCTCACGTCTGTTGACTAATCCAGAGCAAGAGAAAAAAATTGTGCCGCATTTATGTCCTTCACTTGTGTCGCCTCAATTTGATTTGATATCATGATGGTCCGATTGTGAACAGTTCTTGCAGACAGAGGCATGTCTTTTATCTGTTTTATTATCTTGTCTTTATCCAAAAGGTTGGCATAAAGTTCATTGGCAACATCAAGCATGAAAAATTTGACAAACTCCCCATCTCTAAATGGCTTTCCGTTTTTTACAATTGCCAAAGCAGCAGCAAAACTAGCCGAATTCCCGTCACCTTTTTGAGTCCAAACACGGAGTTGCTGCTGGCTAGCTTCCACTCTGGATAGTAGCTCTTGACATGCTTTTTTTCTGCTGTCCCCCGCAGGATATTTCGATGCAAATGCAGCATGACGTGTGTCGAAGTGTCGTTTAATATTTGACCTTTTCATTGATGCAATTTTCACTGCATATAAGGCACACTGCAGAACCTGCTCTCTCCACAAAGGCAAATTCATCTGTCCAATCCTGCTGAAAAGTATGATAACATTTTTTTTCTTTTAGCCATCTTTCGCCTCAAAAGGTTTCTAAAGTTAGTTAGCAACAATGCGAGTTCACGGTAAGCCGTTGAGCGGACCCTTTTATCATTTAGTTCTCCATGCCTCTGTTTGGTACAGTGCGATTCATGTATTATCCCTCTTTTCCTCTCCCCTCCTGGGGAGTGGGAGTGCTTCCAGACTCCAGTTGGCTCATACGTGCTCCTGTTCCTGACCGTTTACCTCGCCTTTGCTCCCGCTCCTACACCTGGCTGTGGATCCTGCCTCTGGCTCATCTCTGGGTCGTCACTGCTCTGTATCTGACCGAGTACCTCTTCTCTGCTCCTGCTCCTACACCAGTCCGTGGTTCCTGTCTCCGGCTCGACTCGCGCCCCTGACTGTCCCCCCAACCACAGCTGGATGTAGCTCATCTGCTGGACTTTTATATATGTAGTTGTAGTGTTAGATAAGTTAATTCTTCTCCAAGAGTTCTGGTAAATCGCCCGTCCGTCCTGGGGGAGGATCCCTCCTTCATGTGAGCACCCCTGAGGTTTCTTCGGCAATCCCACTTGAACAGTGTTTCTGCTTCATCTGTGTTGTCTATATGATTGATAAATAAATAGACAGCATGATATGTATTTTTGCCACTTTCACACTGAAATGACTGTGAACCGGCCTTCTAGTTGCCTGTGACAGTCTCCGGTGACAGTCACCGGTCCGCGCATGTGCAAAGCAGTCTACTAAAACATTTTTCGTCTGCGAGCCATATGTGGCCATCAAAAGAGCCATAGGTTCCCGACCCCTGCTCTAAACACACACAATATGAACGCACACTCCTCCCTCCGCTCCCACACCCCTCTCTGTCGCTGCACCCGTGCTCCTCTCATCTCCTTTCTTCCGCTCCTTCCTCTCACACAGGCACGTGCGGTCCCCAACACACACACCCACTCCGCAAAACTAGACACCAAGAATGTGGAGAGATGGGGTTTAGTATTTTGGAGAGTTCTACTTGGTGATCATGTTTCCATGTTTGAGGTCATGAGATCATCCCAGAGAGAGTCTCTGCTTCAACTCCTGCAGTGTAAGCTGCATCTAAATCTGACGCCGTGTTTCAATCTCTCTGACAGAGTTTGAAGCCAAAGCCCCTCCCCCGCCTCTTTACCTGCTTTTACTCTCTACCTGTTCACATCCTCTTCAGCTGAGAGTTGTTTCCCCCCGCACTCCTCCAGTGTATCCTACACAGAGAGCGCAAAATACTGTCATCATAGGTTGACACGATAGTTGGAGCGCTCCGGCCTTGCACACGGAAGAATTAGCCGCATATAGCAGGGATAGAGCGGGTTAAGAAAATGAATGAAAGAAGGCCGGTCCGCAGAAGAAATATTCAATACTGTCGTCCTTTTATTAGATCAGGAGAAAGAAGAATATACAGCTTTCGTTGAGTTTTTCCCCCTACTGGACTGATTTAGCACCCGATCCGATGATTTTTCAAAATAAAAGATAGTTCAGACTAATAATAAAAGGATTGATAAACACAGACACCAATCCATGTAGCGATCGGACCATAACTTTAGCTGGTATCTCCTCCTACTTGCAGCCGCAGTGTCAGGCTTTAAAGAACACAATTTTTAAGAGGCGGGGCGTTGCACATCACCAACAACAGGTTAGCTGACAGAGCCCAAGCGTCTCTGCCTGGTGCATTTACTGAGCTTCAGTACATAGAAGTTCAACAGCCACACGGCCTCACGTAGTCCGCTATTATATATTCATGAGGGGAAAATAAACCCGCCGAACCGACCCTAAAGCCACCCAAATTATGTAAACCCGGCCAAAGCCATTTTTGCCCGCAAATTTAGAACCAAAAACGCCCAATCTGGCAACACTGCTGCTAGCTTCTCTTGTAGAAAAATCATTCCCCAGTTGTGAGTTAATGCGTTGTGAGGTAAGTTAATGTGTTGTGACCCTTCTGGGCCATGAGTTAATGTGTTGTGAGTTAATGTGTTGTGTTGTGAGTTATTGTATTGTGAGTTATTGTGTTGTGTGTTATTGTGTTGTGAGTTATTGTGTTGTGTGTTATTGTGTTGTGAGTTATTGTGTTGTGTTGTGAGTTAATGTGTTTTGAGTTGGAGGCTGGCATCCATGGCCTATTCTGCCATGGATGAGGACCTTTCTGATTCTTATTTAGATCTGAAGCAAGCCCTCTTGGCTAAATTTGACATATCTGCTGAGACTTATCGCCAGCGTTTCAGGAGTTCAGCTGTTCCTCAGGGAGAGACGCCCACAGAGACCTACCAGCGCCTGAAAGGTTTATATCGACGTTGGATTAAGCCAGACCAGTGCCGTGTGGAGGACATCGGGGAGGTCATCATACTCGAGCAGCTATTGAGGATGTTTCCACCGGACGTTCGAACATGGGTTAAGGAGCAGGAACCCACTACTGGCTTGGAGGCTGCAAAACTGTCAACGCAATAAGTCAACGCCCGACGACCCCACGTGACCAGCACTTCACAGCGGCCGTTGCGTAAGGGACATGAAGACAGCCGGCTAGAAGGTCAGAGGTCCAGAAACCACGGGACATTTGGGAATGTGGGGGCTACAAGGGTGGAGCAGCAGGCTACTGTTAGTCGGGGTGCTGTTGGGACTAATAGGTTTGGACATCAGGCTGGTTCCAGTCATGGGGAAATCATCTGCTACTACTGTCAACAACCGGGTCACAAGGCCTCAGACTCTCCCCTTAAAAAGTCTAAACTTTCAGGTTACTGCTATGTTCCAGGTAATGATGACTTATTCAGACAAAGTACCCCGCATTCATCCTCATTGTATCTTGTTAAAGTTAATGGTAAATATGTGTCCGCTTTATTAGACAGCGGAAGTTCTTTGTCACTGGTTAAGAAGTGTTGTCTGTCAAATGGTGTCATTGATTATAAAAACAAGACTAACATTAAGTGTGTTCATGGGGATCAGAGATCGTATCCTACAGCAGAGGTTACTATAGCCGTTGACGGCCATGCATTTTTGTTACAGGTGGGGGTTATTGACCAACTGTCTGTAGAGTGTGTTTTGGGAAGAGATTTGCCGGTTCTCCATGATCTGATCACACAAATGAAACCTAAAATATGTGCAGTGGTTACAAGGTCTCAAACAAAAGCTGGCTTGGAGCCCCTGCCAGATCTTCACAGTGATCTGTGTGAGGGTGGTTCCAAAGGCCCCAGGAAATCCCGACGCCACCGTCGCATTGACAAAATTACAGGTACAGATCCTGATGTAAAAGTTTATCCTGAACCTGTGAGTGTTGACTGGGATATTCCGAATGACATAAGTTTTTTGCAAATGTCTGATCCTTCTCTGTCTTGGTTGTATAAGCAGGTGGAGAATGGGGAGGGAAAACAAGGATCTGGATCGAGGTTTTTGGTTGAAAATGACATTTTGTATGCTACAGGGGAGGCAGGTAAACGGTTGGTCATTCCAGTTAGTTGTAGGCCTCTCGTTCTACATCTAGCACACACAATACCATGGGCAGGACATCTGGGACAGCAGAAAACATACATGAGGTTGGGATCACGGTTTTTCTGGCCTACAATGTTCAAAGATGTCAAACAGTATAGCTCTACATGCCCAGACTGTCAGGTCACCTCACAAATCAAAGTCAGACAGACACCGTTACACCCATTACCGGTAATTGGTACCCCCTTTGGGCGCATAGCCATGGATGTGGTTGGGCCATTAGAGAAGAGTAGCTCTGGTTATAAATACATTTTAGTAATCTGTGACTACGCCACACGTTTTCCAGAAGCTTTTCCCCTTTGAAGCATAAAGACACCGAAAATAATCAGTGCCCTTGTCCAGCTTTTCTCTCGAGTTGGGGTGCCAGATGAGATCATCACGGACCAGGCTACCAACTTCACCTCTGGCACCATTAAGCAACTACAAAAGGAACTTGGCATCAAAGGCATAAAGACAACCCCCTACCATCCACAGACTGATGGCTTTGTTGAGAGATTCAACCAAACGCTCAAACAAATGCTGCGCAAGTTTGTGGCTGATACAGGCCGTGATTGGGACAAGTGGTTGCCTTTTGTCTTGTTTGCTTACAGGGAGGTGCCTCAAGCATCAACTGGCTTCTCCCCGTTCGAGCTGCTTTACGGGTGGCCTGTCCATGGGCCACTAAATCTTCTGAGGAAAGAGTGGGAGGCTACCAAGAAACCAGTACCAGAAGGTATCTTGTCTTATGTCCTCCAGATGCGTGAACGCCTTGAGAAGTACCAGGATGAGGCCCAAGTCAATCTGGAGCGCGCTCAGCAGGACCAGAAGTACTGGTATGACAAACGGGCTCGACGGAGAGAGTTTACACCAGTTGAGATGGTCCTGATTCTGCTTCCCACAAGCAGCAACAAACTGTTAGCCAAATGGCAAGGACCTTACGAGGTATTGAGGAGGACTGGACCAGTGACTTATGAAGTGGCTCACCCAGACAAGGGAAAAGCATCCCAAGTCTACCACATCAATTTGCTAAAGGCGTGGAAGGAGCGTGATTTAGCTCAGGTGTTGTTGGTGCGTCAGGTCAACGAAGACGATGGTGAATTGGAGACTAATCTGCACCAACTCTTACAGCCAAAAACACCTCGTCTGGAGCACCTGACCTCAGCACACCAACAAGCTTTGCAAATGCTGCTGCAGGAGATGCCTGGGCTGTTTCGGGATGGTCCAGGTCAAACGACACTCATCAAGCACACCATCCGTCTCCAAAGACCTGAGACTCCTCCAATACGTCAGAGGCCGTACCGCATCCCAGAACGATTGGTGGGGGTCCTGAAAGATGAAATCCAGCGGATGCTGGATCTTGGGGTTATCGAGCCATCAAGGAGTGAGTGGTCCAGCCCCATGGTGATGGTGCCCAAGAAGGATGGCTCTCAGAGGCCCTGCATCGACTTCCGAAAGGTGAATGCTGTCTCCTGTTTTGATGCCTATCCTATGCACCGCATAGATGACCTGGTGGAGCGTGTTGGGACTGCCAAATATATAACGACACTGGACCTCTGCAAGGGGTATTGGCAGATCCCACTGGATGAGACGTCAAAGCAGTACACCGCCTTTTGTGCCCCAACAGGACTCTACCATTTTACAGTAATGCCATTTGGGCTCCATGGTGCTAAAGCAACATTCTAGCGTTTGATGGATGCTGTGCTGAGGGGGTTTGAAGCTTTCAGTACGGCTTATCTTGATGACGTCGTCATCTTCAGCCAGTCCTGGGAGGACCATCTCATGCATTTATGAGCTGTTCTGAGTGCGATTGAAGGGGCTGGTTTGACTCTAAATGCTCAAAAGTGCGAGTGGGCCAAGGGAGAGGTCCAGTACCTGGGGTTCCAGCTTGGAGGGGGTCGCATCCGCTCTCTTGTAGACAAGGTCGATGCCATTCGTAATGCCCAACGCCCTCGCACCAAGAAGCAAGTAAGGTCTTTCATCGGCCTTGTGGGGTGGTATTCCAACTTCATCCCTCACTACTCCACTCTTGCCGCTCCCTTAACCAATCTCACAAAGAAGGGGGCTCCTAAACACTGTCAAATGGACTGCTGACTGTGAAAAATATTTTATTGCATTAAAGACTGCAATGTGCTCTTCACCTGTTCTCTGTAGTCCTGACTTCCAGAAGCGTTTCATAGTCCAAGCAGACGCTTCAGATGTTGGCATTGGAGCTGTGTTGACTCAGAGTGATCAGGGGGAAGAGAGGCCTGTGTTGTACCTCAGCCGAAAACTGGAGCCCAGAGAAGTGAGGTATTCCACCATAGAAAAGGAGGCCCTAGCCATGAAGTGGGCCTGGAAAGTCTTTGTTACTATCTCCTGGGGCGTGAGTTTGACCTGGAAACGGACCACAAAGCCTTGTCCTGGATTGGAACCATGAAGGACCGAAATGCCAGGGTGACCCATTGGTACCTTGACCTCCAACCTTTCTGTTTCAAAATACGGCACAAATCTGGCTAAACAAATCTGATGGCAGACAACCTGTCTCGGTGGGCCACCACGGCAGCGCCAGGAAAGGGGGGAGGTAATGTGGCAGTTTCCCCTGACTGAAACTCCACACAGGAACTCAAACATCATATACTCAGGGACTAAGCTAATGCTGGTTGGGTGGGTGCACACATTCAACCGTTTAAAACATCTTAGCAGGTTCCTGATAACAACACACACTGATATACACACTGTTAACTCCTTTTATTCCTTTATTATTTTGGGTGCTTTGTTTGGGTGTATTATGTTTATGTATTTTTGTATGTCTTGCTGACTTGTGTCTTACCTTTTTCAGTTTCACTTCCTGGGTCAAAGGACCCGATCTCTGGGTTTGGTAGGCTTTTGTAGGGCCTGATCAAAATCTACATTTAACCTCAACTGAAACCACCTGGCACAGGGGAGGGGCCATGGCTTATAAAAGTGTGAATTTTGGTTCATGAGGGAGGTAGTTTTGGGTTTCAGAGCATGTATGGACATTGCTGCTGGTTACCTGCTGTAAAATAAAAATAACAGCCATTTTCCCCATTCACAAAAACCTTGTGGAGTGGTTTTTATTGGTCTTGCCTTGGACCTGTCGGTCTCACTCCGGACAGGAGCGTGACATCCATCTTTCCCTGACTTTTGAACAAGAGCCCAATGTACTGAAACTCCTCCACTTGGGCAGGAACTCTCCACCAAGGGAAGGGACAAACTACCTTGATTCAGCTGGAGAAGCATGGCCTCTGATTTGGAGATGCTAACTCTCAATCTAGCTGGTTCACAGTCATTTGTGAACTGCACCAGTGCACATTGATGGTCCTGTTTCAATGAAACCAATAGAGAAACACCATCTGCAGTCCACTAGTGAAAAAGGCTCAGTCACCGACTTACAAACAATGTTACAAAGATGGGTCACAAGTCAGCCCCATAACATACAATGACTTGGGGTATTCAGGTTCTCCTCAAGCTCTCCCAGTCTTGAGTATTGGCCTCTGCAAATGACCGCACGGCATGCTGCTTAGAGTGTTGACCACAAGGTAGACAAACTCAATAAGACCAAGGTCAAGGTCATAGAACCCTCTCAGGTTGAACAGGCTTGGCTGAGATTTGTGCAGCCACCTCAAAGAATGTTGGAAGTGCTTGCAGGCCACCCTTAGGATCCCAACTCAAACTATGCTCTGATTGTCTAATTTACTCTTTTATAACAGTCAGAATACATACAAGGAGCATGTCATGATCGGACTACTAGGGAGACCCAGATGCTGGAACCCGGAAAACACTCAGGAGACGAGATATAGTCAGGAGGTTAAATCAGCTAGAGGATGAGAGTCATGGACGAAGAGGAGCGCCGAGGACGGCGTAGACAGCCTGAGACGAGGTGGAGCGCCGAGGACAGCGAGAACAGCTTGGCGTGAGTGGAGACGCCGAGGACGGCGAGAACAGCTTGGCTTGAGTGGAGACGCAGAGGACGGTGAGACAGGAACGAGGCGAGGAACCAGCGTGACCAGTGGAGAGATGACCTGAAGGCATGAGACAAAGAGTAAGTACAAGGCTTGGATTTACTAGAGCAAGGTTACTTGACAAGAGGCCAGACGTAAGCACCGGAGAGAGTATAACGGACTGGCGTAGTATCCTGGGATGGATCTCCTTAAGAAGGGCTGCCAGGTGATGAGATGATGAAGGCCAGCTGGTTCCAATGAAGGAGCAGGGAGGGGGGAGGTAGCAGCCGGACGAACCGTGACAGTACCCCCCCTCAACGACCGCCTCCAGGCGGTCCTGGACGACGATCCGGGTGGGCCCGATAGAAGTCGTCTATGAGGGTACCCTCCAGAATGAGGGAGCGGGAGATCCATGAGCCCTCCTCTGGACCATAACCTTCCCAGTCCAACAGAAATTGGAAACCGCGCCCCCGGCGACGGACGTCCAATACCCTGCTGGCCGGGAGCCGCAACCGCACACAGGAGGGGTTTATGACCTTCTCGATGGGGTACGGTCCTATGTAGCGCGGAGCCAGTTTGCGGGAGGTGGCCTGGAGCGGTAAAACAGCCAAACCCTCTGACCCGGTTGGTAGGTGGGACTCTCCACCCTGTGGCGGTTAGCGATTATGCAGTTCCTCTCTCTAGTGCGCAGGAGGGCGGCCCTGGCCTGAGTCAAGATGCGCTGGGCGCGTCGCAGGTGATGCTGGACCGACGGGACCGCCAAGTCCAGCTCCTGGGAGGGGAACAAGGGTGGAGAGTATCCGAGGAAAGCTTCGAACGGGGACATACCGGTAGCAGAAGATGGATGGCTGTTGTGGGCATACTCGATCCATGCGAGGAATGAAGACCAGTTGGAAGGGTTCTGAGCGGCCAGACAACGGAGAGCGGCCCCGAGCTCCAGGTTGGCACGCTCCGCTTGCCCATTGGATTGGGGATGATGACCGGATGTGAGGCTAACCGTGGCTCCCAGAGCAGAACAGAAGGCCCGCCAGACCTGGGATATGGGCAGCTTGGGAAGGGGAATGAAATGGGCAGCCTTGGAAAAACGGTCGACGACTGTAAGAATGACGGTGTTATCTTGAGAGGTCGGCAACCCAGTGATGAAGTTACGGCGAGATGAGACCAGGGGCGTTGTGGAATGGGTAACGGATGGAGGAGACCAGCAGGTGGCGAGTTGGAAGACTTTGAGCGAGCGCAGACCGCAACGAATTCCCTAACGTCCCGAGCCATGGAGGGCCAGAAAAAACGGCGTTGCAGGAGTTTCAGGGTTCTATGGACGCCACCATGACAGGCTATACGACACGTGTGACCCCAGACAAGGACATCCGAGCCAAGAGAGGAGGGGACGTAAAGAGTGTTGGGGGGGCAGGAGGATGGTCAGGTTCCTCCACCTGGGCTCGGATGACTCTGCTCTCAATGTCCCACGTCAAATTACCAACGATACATGTGGGGGAAATAATATGAGAGCTTTCCTGGTCATCCCCTGAACAGTACAGACGTGAAAGAGCGTCAAGTTTCACATTTCTGCTGCCAGGCCTGTAGGTGATTGAGAAATTAAACCTATCAAAGAAGAGGCACCAACGGGCCTGACGTGAGTTAAGACGTTTAGCTGACCGAAGGTAGGCGAGATTTTTATGATCTGTCCAGACGATGAACGGATGTTCAGCCCCCTCGAGCCAGTGACGCCACTCCTTTAGGTCGAGCTTAATGGCGAGGAGTTCACAGTTCCCGACGTTGTAGTTTCTCTCCGCTGTGGAGAGCTTTCTAGACAAGAACGCGCATGGTTTTAACTTTCCTGAATCCACCTCACGTTGGGAAAGGACTGCTCCCACACCAGAATCGGAGGCGTCGACCTCGACGATAAACTGCCGTAGAGGGTCAGGCTGAATGAGGATGGGAGAGGAAGTAAAAAGGTTCTTGAGTTTGGTAAATGCGGATTGGGCCTCGGGAGTCCAGATAAACGGTTTATTAATAGAGGTGAGTTGAGTCAAAGGAGCAGCAATGCTGCTATAGTTTCTTATGAAGCGGCGGTAGAAAATTGCAAAACCGAGGAAACGTTGGAGTTGCTTACGAGAAGTAGGAGGTTCCCAACCCGTGACGGCCGTGATTTTGTCAGGATCTGGACGAATGTTACCTGAGTCAATGATGAAACCGAGAAAAGAGATAGTGGGTACATGAAACTCAAATTTTTCAGCTTTGACGTATAGTTGGATCTCTAACAACCAAGAGAGGACCTGGCGGACATGGTAGGTGTGTAATCCAGATCTCCAGAGTACATAAGGATGTCTTCCAGATAGACAAAGACGAAGCGGTTCAAAAAATCACGAAGAATGTCATTAACGAGGTTTTGAAAACTGGCGGGGGCGTTGGTGAGCCCGAACGGCATTACTAAATATTCAAAATGACCGAGTGGAGTGTTAAAGGCGGTTTTCCACTCGTCCCCCTCCCTCATGCGAACCAAATAATAGGCGTTACGGAGGTCTAACTTGGAAAAAACCCAAGCTTCTTGAAAAGAATTTAGAGCAGAATCAATGAGGGGAAGGGAATATTTATTTTTAACAGTAATTTGATTAAGGTCACGGTAATCGATGCAAGGGCGCAACGTTTTGTCCTTCTGGACGAAAAAGAACCCGGCACCGACGGGAGAAGATGAGAGGCAAATATTTTTCCATGGACAATTTTTCTGGACCGGATAAATTAAATAGTCTCCTCTTAGGCAGCGTAGCACCTTTAACTAAATCGATGGAACAATCATACGGCCTGTGGGGAGGAAGGGAACCAGCCTTGGTTTTACTGAAAACAGTCCTAAGATCGTGATAGCACGGAGGTACCTTAGCAAGATCGATCACTTCAGGATCCGGATCACAACGAGGAGAAACCGAGGGTATAGCGGAACGAAGACAATTAGCCATGCAGGTAGTGCTCCAGTTGGTAACGTGGAGATTAACCCAATTGAACTGGGGGTTGTGAGCGCGGATCCAGGGAAAACCTAGAATGATGGGAGACTGAGGGGTTTTGGTAATGTAAAACTGTATGAGTTCGTGATGGTTACCAGACGAGATGAGACGGACGGGCTTAGTACGATGGGTGATCTGAGTGAGAACCTGACCACCTAACCCGGCCGCCTTGACAGGAATGTCCAAAAGTCCTGTGGGAAGGTTAAGCTCAGAAACAAGACAGTTATCAATGAAACTCTGCTCAGCACCAGTCAATGAGTGCTTTACCTTCAAAAATGCTAGACGAAAAACTTAGCTTGACAGGGATATAGAGAAAAGGTCTCTCGGTGCCGAGAGAGGAATGACCCCCCCCCCCCCCCCCGTGGGCTGCCTTCAAACGGGGGGGCACGGGAGTTTAAACAAAGCTTACACTGGTGAAGGAGGTGACCGGTTTGGCCGCAGTAGAAACAAACCCCCTCCTCTCTACGCCTCTGCCGCTCCTCAGGGGTGAGCTTAGAATGGCCAATCTGCATAGGTTCCTCTGTGGGGCGTCCAACAGGATCGTGGGAGACGACATGAACAAAGTTAGTGGCTGGAGAGGAAGAAGGAGGATTAGAAATAGTATTTTTGTCTTGGCGGGGACGTTCTGCCTGACCTTCCCGTAGGCGAACGTCGGAACGTAAAGCTGCAGTCACTAGTTCCTCAAATGTCTTGGCTTCTGGCTGGGAACATAATTGGTCTTTGATCGAGTCACTGAGGGATTGGTAGAACACCCCTTTTAGGGCTATATCCGGCCAACCCGCCTCGACCGCTAAAATCCGAAAATCTATTAGATGGTCACTCACGGATCTGTGGCGCTGTTTGAGGGCTAGCAGTCGGCGGGTGGCCTCCTCCTCCTTGCGGGGTTGATCGAAAACCAACCGGAATTCCCCTAGGAAACGTTCAAAAGGAATTTGGCAGATAGAATTAGCAGTCAGCTAGGCCTGCGCCCATTGAAGCGCTTTACCCCGAAGAGCGTTCACAATAAGGGTGATTTTACTGTGGTCTGCCTGGAAATGCTGAGGAGCCTGCTGGAAAATCAATTGACATTGAAGGAGAAAGCCCCCGCAGGCTCCTACGTCACCCAGGAAGGGCTCGGGTAGGAGCCGGATGTTTTCGTTAGCATTGCTGTCCGTAGCGGGACCAGGACTTCCGGTGGCGGAAACCGTGTTGTTAGCAGTGGCGTTTGTAAGTCTTTGGCTGGTTAGGTCCATCAGAGTCTGAGTAATACTATTCAAACGACGGGAAAGGTCCTGGTGAGCGGAAGCCATCTGGTTGAGGGATTCAACCTGTCGCTCTAGCGCGACGCCTTGATGACTGACGGCCAGGCGGGGTCTTTCCGGGTCAGCTGGGTCTGGGTAATGGCCAGTCCGTTCTGTCATGATCAGACTACTAGGGTGACCCAGATGCTGGAACCCGGAAAACACTCAGGAGACGAGATATAGTCAGGAGGTTTAATCAGCTAGAGGATGAGAGTCGTGAACGAAGAGGAGCGCCGAGGACGGCGTAGACAGCCTGAGACGAGGTGGAGCGCCGAGGACGGCGAGAACAGCTTGGCGTGAGTGAAGACGCCGAGGACGGCGAGACAGGAACGAGGCGGGGAACCAGCGTGACCAGTGGAGAGATGACCTGAAGGCATGAGACAAAGAGTAAGTACAAGGCTTGGATTTACTAGAGCAAGGTTACTTGACAAGAGGCCAGACGTAAGCACCGGAGAGAGTATAACGGACTGGCGTAGTATGTTGGGATGGATCTCCTTAAGAAGGGCTGCCAGGTGATGAGATGATGAGGCCAGCTGGTTCCAATGAACGAGCAGGGAGGGGGGAGGTAGCAGCCGGACGAACCGTGACAGAGCAAGCAATTATCTTACCATGAACAGCACTAGCAAGCCCCTTGCACAGTGTGAAGGGTTTGGGGTGGCTGAAAAAAGGAAAAATTTGTATGACTTGCCCGTGTCTCACCTACTTACCCCTTACTTACCCTTAGGTGTTGTAAAGATGTTCACTGCGATCAGTCGCTTGCAAATAAAATAATGAAAATCATACGCATGTTACACGCAAACTACACACAGAAACAACTATGCATGAAGATCTTACAAGTTTACCAAGCGGTCTATAACTTTGATTTTTCATGCAGGCCACTTGTTTGTCCATACAGGTTTGCCCATTTTTTACCTGGAGACAGCCCGTATCCAACCATAAGGTCAGTTGTGACTACGCCAAAAGCTTAGATGAAATAACTATACAGTCTATCATCGACCTCTTGACTTGGGAGCACATATAAAGTTATTTCAATGTTAACAAACTACAATTAAAACAGAAGTTATACAACAAAAGTTCATGTTCGGATCAAGGAAGACCTGCTACCTGAAGTCCTTGGATGCAAAACCCCCATCTCCAATAACATACAGGGGAATATACTGTAGTTTAAACAGGACTCGCTAACTGCTGTAAGTGTGAGCTTCCTTAACATTATTTTAAATAGTATCATTGTAGTGTTAACAGTAAGAATTTGCCGCTTTTTACTAGCCTGAAGGAGATTTGTAAAATCAGCAATTCATCCAAGTCCAGTCACAGCAGACTGTTACAACCTACTGTGTTCATCAGATGAAAATAGAACTTTTGCCTTTCTTTTGGTATTTTTGTCCTACAGCTTTTGCATGTTGAATGTTTGCAATATCACCTGTGAACGTGCTTTTTTACCTAAATGTGGTCATTTTATTAACCCTTTAACACCGGAGATTTAGCTCCAGTATTGACATTCATATTGTAACTCTTCAACCATTTTCGCGACTAATGTAATTCTAGCTGATTCTGAAGCGGAGAAAAGGAGCCTTGCGCCGGCAACACTTTACATTAGTTATGTGTTGGCATAAGCTGAAAAAAAAAAGCCACTTTTCTCTCTATCAGAATCAGCTTGTTGTTCATCGCGTAAAAAAACAGTTATGCCATTTCACACGGAACAGCTTGGTAGGTATGTGAAGGCTTCATCCGGTATAGAGGCTTTAAAGAAAAAACTTCGAGCATATCTTTTTTCGCTTAGCATTTTAGTAGTTTTTATATTTCTTCATGTTTTAACATGATTTTTATCTACCACTTTTTCCTGTGTATAGACTATGTATGTGTGTTGGAGGCTTTTATTATGATTCATATTTTTAGTATTATTTTTATTATTTATTTGTTTTATATAAAGCACTTTGAGGTATTCTATAGAAGGTAAAGTGTTGTTTAACCCTTGTGCTATCGTATGACCCTACCCTTACATTGACATGTTATCCCTACCATGACCAAGGTGGATAAAGGTGAAGAGGATTTCATGTTATCCATGGACACATTGAAGATCACAAATCATTGAAAAAAAAAGGTTCAGCACATTGTCTTGTGGGGTCTGCATGACCCCACTCCCAATGTTAAAGTGGCTAGGATAGCATAAGGGATAAATAAAGTTGAATTTTAATTTAGATGTTGTTGGACATTAAAGGACATTTTTTAAAAGTCATAGATACTTGGGTTTAAGTTGTATCGGAGTCTCTTTTTGCCACTTTTTGTTTAAATATATAATTTATTTGTGGTCTGCTTTGCATGTTTTATTTTGCACTTTTTGGATATTCTCTGACTATGGTACAAATAAAAGCCTTATCTGTATCTCTTATCTAATCTTCTATCTCCAAGAGCGTTTTCTCATGGTTGACTTTGTCTTTGTAGTTCTGTGATAAATTAGAAATTTGACCTGGGTGAACTCCACCTTCTATAAAGAAGATTTTCAAAATAGACGTTACTGCCCTGTGGGGGGTTTAGTCCATTTGAATGCTGGAAAAACATCTATTCATGCAGCCTAACGTCAAAGGTAAACATATTTAGTCCCTGGCTCTTATGCAGCATTACTTAAATGCACCACGGAGTGTGAACGGCAACATTGTCAAGGACACTCAGACTCAGTGCGAGCAGGGAAAAAAACCTGACAGGAAATGCTTAGGCCAACAAACACACTTAGGAGAGGCTGGACAGTGCTTAAGTGGTCAATTTCATACACAAAGGACAAATTTCTGAAGCTTAGGATCTTCTGAGTGAATGCCGCCTCACTAAAAAAAAAAAAAGCCTGTTCAGGTAACATCAGAGGAATTTACAGTTCTGTTATTCAAATATGAGTTTAAGAAAATGCTATGCTATGAAATTATTGTGCACAAGTCAGGCCTTGCCATTTTTGAGTAGGGATTAGTCATGCTGCATTTATCTGCAAGTCTGCATTTCCACTGTTGCATTTTCAGGAATGTTGCTCTCCAGGTGTTTTTTGTTTTCTTACAACCAAGCACACAGATTGTGATGACAAATGCTTAGCCTCATCACATGGAAATGGTCTAGACCTGGGGTCTGCAACCTTTAACCATAAAAGAGCCATTTGGTCCAGTTTCTTACAGACCAAAACCCAGTTAGAGCAGCAATGTCACTGTTTAGAAAAAGCCTTTTTTTTAAATAAAGTGTAGCTTTTAAATATTTATTATAAGTGTATTATTACAGTTATAACAGTTTTTTCCCCCAATTTATAACAAATTCCATTTATTTTCCTTCTGACAGCAGCAAGTTAATTTCAAAATAGAATACACCTTGTCTAAAGAAATCCTCTTGCTGTGTGTAGTACATTGAATTGAAATAAAAATGTCAAACAAGGAATTTTCTATAACTATACCTTAAGTGAGCCTTTATCCTTTGTATCCTATTATTATTGAATATTAACATAATAGGATTGGTGTAGAATCTTTTGTTTAATTAACAAAATTCTGTAAAGAAAATGCAATAATATACATAAAAACGCTGTGTCTGCACAGCAACTAGACACTGTTGTGCAGGAGAGGATATGAAAATGAGTTTTAAGTTTATTCTATTGAAAAAAATATTAAAAGATTTTCAATAATTTTTGACATATAAGTAATCTAAACACTGCCACCTTTTCAATGATGAAAATTAAAAAAATAAATCAAATGAAGCAAATTTACAAACACATTATTTATTCCAATTTCAAGTGAAAGGTGTGTATATATATATGTGTGTGTGTGTGTGTGTGTGTGTGTGTTAATGATGATATTATTATTGTGCGTAGATGTGTAGATGTGTGGGTGTGTGCTAAACCCATCTAACTAAATACTGAATAAACTAAATACTTTCAGATTACAAAAAAAAATACATACAAAGACAATGTTTAAAATAAAACTGCAAATTAATAGAACATTTTAAATGCACAAAACAAAAGACAACAGTTCTCATTGTCCTCAAAAGTCTCTGCATTTATGATTCACAAGCCCTCTTTGAAATATCAAGTCCACAAAAGGCAGGTTCAGCTCAGAAATCTTTTCAGATGGAAACCTAAATACTTCAGAATTCAGTTAGTTAGCATGACTTTTCATGGAAAACCTTTTCTTTACTTTCTTTTTTTATTATTTACCTTTACCTGTTTTTTGCATTATTTTACTACGGTGAGGGCTTCGCTTCCTGTTTGCAGATTACTTTTTGCTGCATCCTGGTCTTCAAGTTTGCACGAGTTGCTTAGAAGCAGCACAAAAAAATCGACAAAGGTTTCACTCATGGTGGAATTGCGTACCGTATGTCTTAAGGCTTGACATATTTATGTCCAAGGAGGTCTGCTATTCCGCCTGCTCATCACAGAAGCTGTCCGGTGGTGAACTTTGTGCATTCTACTGGCTCAATATAAGGACCAAATGCATGCCGCAGACTATGTAATTTAAGATGTTATGGACATATTTATGAAACTGATTAAAGGGACAATATGCTGTAAAGGGCGTTAATATTTGCTTTATAGCATGATCACAATTAAGTGTTGAACTGCCAACCTTTCTGTCTCTGTTATCTTTCTTAAATGCACACATACACAGTATGATAGCTTTTTTTAAAATGCAGATTTATTTTGTTCATTTTTGTATAGAGATCATTGACTGTATATGATGACTGGAATAAGTGATCATGTCATCACATTATGGTTATTCTAACTAATAGAATAACTCAGTAATAGCTGTTTGTTTATCTATACAAGTCTATGAGATTTTGGCTTATTAAAGCCGGAAGGCTGTCCCTGTTTGGAACGCGAGGGGGATAAGTCACTCAGTCTAGTTCTTACATACATACATTTGTAGTGACGTGAGGGGACAAAAGAGGTCAAAATAAGTTGACTTGAATTTAATATCTTGCAGAAAAATGAGGAGAGTGGTAAAAAAACGAAGCCTATCAATGAATCTCATTCTATTTAACATCTTAAAAAAAATGTCATGACATAAAAAACATAAAGCAAAATATTTGATTTAGCAACACAAACCTGTTAGTGTAAATGTTATTAAACTGACCAGAGTGCCCTTTTATGCGAGTTGCTCAACTAGCTGATAATTGCAACCTTCTGTGAAATTATTAATTAAGCAGCAACTATTCGCTGTGACCAAAAGAATGTGATTTCTATCCAAACGTTAATTATATAGTATCAAACGTTAATCTAACCAACATTAGATTAACTTATTGAACGCTCTTTTTCTCCTATCAAGCTGCAAAAACAAATCATAAACTCCCCAAAAAAGGTGCTGACATGTTTGCTAAAAATGTTTGTAGATGTTTTTTCAGTTCAATAGTACATTTAATAAAAAGACTAAAATAAAAAAAACACTGATTACATAAACTTTTAAAATATATTTTGACTTTAAAGTTAATCAGGCACAATAAGCAATAAGGCACAATAAGCAATAAAGCAAATGAAAAAACAAACCCTAAAAAACAAAATAAATTGTTACTAAATGACAAATTATTATCATGACATTCACAGTTGCATTGTTCCACAAAAAAGGTTAATAGTTGTAAAATATCCTTTTTTCCTTGTAAACGCTCAAATCCGAAATGTTTCACAGGTCTGACTAATCAAAGTGACAAAACACAAACACTGAAGCAGACAGAAACTTGTCAGGAGGATTTTCTAGTGTGTTTCTGGGCTGCTTACGCCAGGGGTCACCAACCCTGTGCCCGTGGGCGCACTGGCGCCCGCGGGCACAAATCCTTTGCAGAAACAAAGGATTTGTATGTTTGTGCTAGTGTGGGTGGGCTCGAAAACATTCTAATCTTCAGAAAGGGGGGCCCTGCAGAAAAAGTTTTGGAACCACTGCATTAATGAATGGAGTAACAAGTGGAATGATTTCAAAATTCTTTACCCTTGTGCTTTCCTAGGCACCTTAACATTGGGAGTGGGGTCTTCTAGACCCACTAGACAGTGCGGTGAACCTTTTTTCTTCAATGACTTGAGATTTTCACTGGTGTCCATAGATTACATGAAATCTTTTCACCTTTTTCCACCTCTGTCATGGTAGGGAGAACACCATGACAGGGAGAACAATGTAAGGGTGGGGTCATCTAAGATAGCACAAGGGTTACACTGCTTCTGCTACACTGTTTCTGCTTATGATTTTATGATTGCTGGTTTTTGTCATGTATAATGTATGTCTGAGAATCTGCTTTTTAAAGCAGAAAACTGCTGAGAAACTGCCTTACACCGAATCAGGCCAAATATTTTTTTTTACCTTTTCCTGTTAAATAAACAAATAAACAAGTCTAGAACTAATCTACGGTACTTGATAGTTCTTTGTATCAGCAAATTAGCTGATTGACCAGCATTTAGATCCTGCTAAATAACTATTTATCAAAATTTCTAATAAAAGGTCTCAGATTTTCTTTTAAGTCAGTTATTTCGAAATAAACTATAAGAACAATGTACATGACTTATTTGATCTGATTTAGCCTCATTTGAACTCTTGTAACTCATTTTTACTATCTTTATACTGTTGAAAACCTGCTGCTCTGTCAACCAACAGTTTAACTTGAAAGCATGAGACTGAGAAAAGAGTTTGTCTTGTAGAAAATGTATGTTTTAATATCTTATTCTTCATTATGTTACAGCTTTATCTTTAGTGTGAAGTGAACTCATTTTGAACTATCAAGACTTATAGTCCTGTGACATTCCCTTATGCTTTATGGTGCCAGTATCCTGTGAAGAAATAGGATGTTCTTTGTGCAAAGTTAGGAGTTTTCCATAGCTGCCATAAATATGCCATGGACTACATCCGTACCATCTGATTGAAGGTTCTTCCCCTGGGAAAGTGTGAAGATTCATGTTCTCTTGTGGAGTTTGAAGCTGACCTCATCCTAAAGCCGGGAGGAGCGAACTCTGAGGCTGATACTCCATCTATTGGCCAGTGAGAGCAGGAAGGACATCTACCGACGAATCAGAGCGACCAGGGACGGAGGATCAGCGGCCATGATCTTTACGGAAGGCGGAGATTAAAACGCATGTTAAAAAGACTGATTTCAAAGTTTTCCTTTGCTCTCAAGAAAATCTACGAGTAATTTGCATGTAACTTGTGCGTCAGTAGGTCTTTACTTGAAAATCCAGATATATCTGCATTAATGTTTAATCTGTGCTCTAGAACAGGGGTGTCAAACATACGGCCCACGGGCCGTATCCGTCCCACCAAGTGGTTTAGTCCGGCCCACACATGAAGAGTAAAAATCACAAGAATGTTTAAAAAAGAAAGCAAGTTTCTAGTCCATTCTGTCATGTCTTGTCGTTCTTATTATTTGTCCTGAGTTGTGCACTTCTGGTCTGTCTGTCATCTGTGTTGTCTCGTGTTGCACTTCATGTTTTGTTTTGAAACACTTACACTCCTCTCATTTCAGGCCATGTTCCTTCCTGCTCTTGTCTGTTCCCCACAGGTGTGACTGTGTAATTTCCTCTGATTGGTTCCATCTGTGTTCCCTCCCTCATGTCTTAAATAGTCTGTCTCCCTTTGTCCTGTGCCAGGTTGTTTGGTTATTTCCAGAGCTATTGTTTAAGCCTGTACAAGAAATTAAAACCACTAAATCTCTGCATCTGAGTCCAGCCCTGTGATCATTCCTGACACATTCCTGTGGCGAGTTATGATTTTTTAAAGAAATAACCGAAATGCGCAATTCCGCCACTAGGGGAAGCAAAGGAAAAGCTTAACAGTTGAAACAACATAACTCTGCATACCTAACAGCTCTGTGTCTGGGTAGGCAGTAGTTTGGTTCCCTTTGAGCCTCACCACTGAAGGATGATCAGTAGTGACAACCTAATGACCAAAATGTTTTGGTGACCCCGACGTGATGTCGGGAGGGACAGACTGAACCGGATTTTTAGAAGAGTATTTTGCGAAGTTTCCTGAGACACAGTGCAGAAAGAAACGGGGACGTCTCCTCCCACACATGGTCAACTTACCCAGAGGCCTCATAAAGTACGGTAAGCAGGAGCCTTTTAAGAATTTCTGCATATTGAATAACTTGCAGCAGAGGGAGATGGTCACGTGCATGTTGGGTCTGCTGTAGGGCTGGGAATCACTGGGTACCTCACGATACGATTTGCGATACATTACTCACGATAACGATACTATCACGATATGCCGATATTGTTATAATCTATATATCTAGTCTCTAACAACTCAAGATATATCAAACTTTAAGAAAGAAGAACTTGAAAAACTGTTTTTGGAAAATATTTACCCATTTATTTTTTAAACGCCATGATAATAAACAACCTATTTGGTGTAATGAAAAACAGACTTTTGTGTAACATTGCTGAAATTAGTAACACTCTTTGACAATGACAATTTTCATTTGGAAATATCTGTGAAATCTCGTTCAAACAATAGTGAACATGAACAGCACCCATTGTTTAGTACAAAATTGCTGTAATTAGGACAAAAAATGAATAAGTCAAGTAGCTGCCAGGGACATTGTTATTAACTTTTGAAAAACAATCCCATAGCCATTGCTTAATTTAAAAAATAGATGTGAATCAGATATTAATTCTGTGAACAAATGATAGTGTCTTTGTTGAAAATAAATGACACAATTTAGTGCAAATGACGTGTAAACACAGAAAAATAAAATCAAGTAGCTAGAAACTTTCCTTTAGGTTATTTAAGACATAAACTGCTTTCAAAATAAATGACCAGGGATAAAATACATGAAGAACTTAAAGTGCATCTAAAAGTAAACATATTTGTGAACAACACATTTGGGGAAAAGCTGCATGCGATGTATGTTTAAATGTTCATGTTTTTCTGGAGAACCACAGGCTTTTTAGCGTCAAGATGGCGCTCGTTTACCGCTGCTTAGAGGACAAGGGGGGTCTAAGGGCAGGGATGCCATTCTTTTTGCTGTTTCCATCTCAACCATAGCTCTGGTCTGGGCGTATAGAGCAGGGATCCTTTTTTCAGTATTTCTGAGAGGGAATGTAAAGGCGTGACTCTCATGCAATCAATAAAAACCGAAATCCCTCGTTCTACACCGCACTGCAGGGACGGACAGTTTTCCGTTTGTATTGCCGCTGCGCTGTCTCGCAGAAGACGGTGGTAGCTTCGTCTGGAAAAAGGTATCCGCACCGGGCTGTGTTGACTTCAGGCCAGCAACAGCCATGGCTTTCTCACACAACTCCGGGTGATGCAGCTTCAATGCTGCCGGCGCGTCTTTTAAGTTGCAGCTCTCGCTTCTTATCGTTTTTCCCCTCCGCCATCTTTGTTTGAATGTGTGTTCTTCTTCGTCCGCCCGCAACAGCCAATCTCGCAACGAGCACCCCATATCGACCCTCCGAAGAATTGTATTACCAAAGGATGGTTAATATAATGTTTTACAGGGTCTTTAAATGTAAATAAAAGGTCGATACTTGATGAAGACGTATCGAGAATCTATCGCTGGACTAAATATATATGTCGCGATATATCGCCATATCGTTATTTTGGCACACCCCTAGTCTGCTGTGTCGGAGCGGGGAATCGTGGGAAATAATCCCCATTGCCTGCACTTGTCTTGTCATGTGGCTGTTTGACATTGTTTCACTCTGAGTTATTTCATCTTTTTTTTTTGCACCATAAGTGTGGAGGGGGGGAGAGGATGAAGACATGGGTGCGATGTTCAGTGTCAAATGTGTCAAAATAAAAGTGCGACATGCAGGTTGCCGCAGGCATGTCAAAATAAAAGCTGAAGCCCCGCATTGATAAAGCTTTTCCTAATGTGTAACACCACGGGCACGCCCCCAAACTTCTACAGTACATTGTACTGTAAAATGATAGTATTATGGATGAATATATTAGTAAATGTGCTTTGTGAGTGAGAGTATGGCGCGTTTTTCCCAACACTGCTATGTTGGAATGGAATGGAATGGAAACAAGTTTATTTCGAATATATGTTAAAAAAACAAAACAAAAAGAAAGAACAGACATAAATAAAAAAAGAGAATATAAAGAAAACGTTCACGCTCAAGAACCGTTATAAACACAAACAGAATTTTTTTTTTCTTTTTTCTTTTTTCTTCCATATATGAACACAAATACTACAAACAATTAAACAATTATACATATTCGAAAAGGAGTGAGAAGAAGTATAAACTTATATAAACTCACCCCCTATTCCTCATCAATATTAATTACATTAGTAAGCAGCTTCTTTATTTATACACAATGTTTCATAAGGTATAATAATTTTCACAGAGTACTGTCCTAAATACTTAGCATGAATTATTATTGAAGAATACTATGCGCATATTAAGATAAGAATAATATACACATACATATTTTTACATATGTATACTTACATACATATATACATGTAATATCCATCCGGTATATTTGAATATAATTTTAAAATCATATTTTTATATCTTATTTTAAAGAGTTTTATGTTGGGACATTGCTTTATTTCATCTTCTATACCAGGGGTCGTTAACCTTTTTTACTCAAAGAGCCATTTGGGACCGCCCCTATTGAAAAAAAGCACCCGGAGCCACAACCCGTTTTGACATCATTATATATATTATGCATGTATATATTATATCAAGGGTGCTCATTACGTCGATCGCGATCGATTTTCAAGGACATAAGTTTAGATTGCGGGCCAGAAAAGATAAAAAAAAAAGTACTTCTTTCTTTTCATCTTCATGTTTTTGTTACATGTTTATTTCAACATTATTGTTTATGTATTGATGATTAAAAACTACACAGTGAGTTTACATAAAGATACTTTTGTATTAACAGATGAGGCGTTTTATTACAAAGACAGAAAGCAGCGACCATCGTATTCATGCTCTGCTGTAAACAGTGAAATGCGGGGAGCGTGGCATATTGTGAGGCATTTGGCGCTGCTGGCTCTGTATTGATCAGTATTGATGGGGAACGACGACTACTAATTTAGTGCTCCGTCCTCCGAACACACAATATATTTCACGTACACACCTCCACTCCGTGCTCACACCCCCATCTCCACCTGCACGCGCCCCTCCCTCGTGGCACGCGCGCCGCTCAGCACAAACACACACTTGCACACTCCGCAACAGTATAAAGCGCCTGCCTCACAGCTTCCTTGATGAGCTCGTATTTATTGGGCGAGAACTGCAGAGCTTATAGCAGGAGGAGAAACGCGGGGCGGCTTTAATAAACTCCGGTTGCTGGACTTCTACCAGGGACATGATGTGCCGCGGGGAGAAAAAGACGTTCTGAAGGCAGAGTTTGCGCTGAGTGCATTTAAACTCGCGTCTGCAGTGACGTATGTGTCAGAGGATGTCCGATTGGCCATTCTGCATGTCAATCAAGTCCCCTACTTTTCGGTGAGGATTTTGATTGGCTGGTGGATTTTCAAGAAGCACTCTCTTCCCCTTCAATCTCCCCCACATCCCCGAAGATGACCGGTCGCGATGACGCAACGAGCTCCCCTGCTCCAAAACACCAGCGCAAACTCTCCGTCACCAGAAAGCCGCTCCCCGTTCAGCGCCACCCCAAGCCCCCGGCAGAAAATCACTCCAGACCCGGAGTGTTTATTGAAGCCGCCCCGCGTGTCTCCTCCTGCTATCAGCTCCGCAGCCCTTGCCCGACAAACACGATCCCACCAAGGAAGCTGTTTTTTACGTGGCACGTGCCTCGCACTGAGCGCCTTTGAAATGCCATGAAAAATGAACAAACTAAAATAAATTTGAATTTTTATAAAATACTCATTATTTTCCAAAGTCACAGGGAGCCACAACAGAAGGATGAAAGAGCCACATGTGGCTCTGGAGCCATGGGTTGCCGACCCCTATTCTATACTGTTCCACAGTTTTGCTCCACAAATAGAAACACTGAAACATCTTCTTTTTGTGCGTGCTTTGTGTATGTAAAAATTTTGTTTTCTTCTCAAACTGTACTCTCCCTCTCTTTTCATGAATAATTTTTGTATATTTGCTTGTAGTAAGCTGTATGTGGCTTTGAACATGATTAATGCTGTGCGCAGCTCCACCAGATCTGTAAGTTTCAATAATTTTGATTGTAAGAATAATGCATGTGTATGATCCAGATATCCCACGTTATGTATGATTCGTATCGCCCTCTTCTGAAGAATTAACAGTGAATGTAATGATGTTTTATAATTGTTTCCCCATACCTCCACACAGTAGTTTAGATACGGTAGCACCAGGGAACAGTATAGAATATAAAGGGATTTATAATTTAGGACAAATTTTGCTTTATTTAGCACTGATATGCTTTTAGACAATTTTGATTGTATGTATTTGATATGTGGCTTCCAACTTAATTTATCATCAATTACAACACCAAGGAATTTACATTCATATATCCTTTCAAGTTGTACCCCATCAATCGTTACATTAATGTGCATGCATTTTTTACAGTTACCAAACAACATAATTTTTGTTTTGCTCAAATTCAATGATAACTTATTAATATTAAACCATATTTTCAACTTTTTCATCTCTTTAGTTACATCTTCCAACAGTTTGTTTAAGTCATCACCATCACAGAAAATATTTGTATCGTCTGCAAATAGAACTAATTTAAATATTTCAGATACTTTGCATATATCATTAATATACAGAATGAATAACTTGGGGCCCAACACTGACCCCTGTGGGACACCACAAGCAATGTCCAAACATGCTGAACAAACATCTCCCAGCTTCACAAACTGCTTTCTCATACTCAAGTAGCTTCTGATCCAATCTAACACTATCCCTCTAATACCATATCGTTCTAATTTATTCAGTAATATATCATGATTAATAGTGTCAAAAGCCTTCTTTAGGTCAATAAAAATTCCAGCAACATATCTTTTCTGATCAATTGCATTTGTGATTTGCTCTATAAAGTCTGATTGCCAATGACGTTGATCTGTTAGCTCTGAATCCGTATTGACTGTCACTAAGAAGTTTGTGCTTTTCCATAAATGCATCCAATCTACATTCAAAAAGTTTTTCCAATATTTTGGAAACTGTGGTAATAAGGATATGGGTCTGTAGTTTGTGAAGTGGTGCTTGTTCCCAGTTTTATACAGCGGTATGACTTTGGCTATTTTCAAGCTGTTTGGAAAGGAACCTGACTGAAAAGATAAATTACAGATGAACACGAGTGGTTTCAAAATACCCTCAATCACTTTTTTCAATAAAGCCATGTCAATGTCATTGACATCAGTTGAATGTTTGTTACTCATATTTTTTACTAAATCTAATATTTCCTTTTCTGTGACACAACTGAGAAACATTGAACTGGGATTCCGACTGATTAGTTCATGGTACTGGTATCCAGATGGTCCTGAATCAGAGAGTGTTTTTGCTAGTTCTGGTCCAACATTTACAAAATACTGGTTAAAGCTTTCAGCCACATCCTCCATCTTGTAATTTTCCCTTTCATCATAAATGAAATATTTAGGATAACCATTTTCTTTGGCACCCTTTCTAATAACTGCGTTAAGAATGCTCCAGATGTTTTTGATGTTACTTTTGTTTTTGTCAAGTAACTTATCATAATATTCTTTTTTGCATCTTCTTATAATATTGGTTAGTTTATTTCTGTATTTTTTATATCTGTTTTCTGCCTCTTTAGTTCTTTGTTTTAAAAACTAGAGACAGTTTTTCTTTTTACAGGCATTTTGTAGCCCCTTTGTAACCCATGGGCATTGGCTATAATTTGTTTTTCTTCTAAATGCTTTGATAGGACAATTTTTATCAAATAATGATTCAAATTTTTTTAAGAAGGATTCATAGGCCTCATTAACGCATTGTTTGTTGTAAATTTCATCCCAACTTTGGGCTTATAGATCGTTTTTGAATGCATATATGGATTCCTCATTTTTAATCCATCTGTACTGTGTTGACTTGTTAAACTCATAATTTCATTTCATCGTATACTGTAAACACTGGAAGATGGTCACTTATGTCATTAATTAATAATCCGTTAACTGTTTTATTTTCAATATCATTAGTGAATATATTGTCAATTAAAGTTGCACATTGGTTTGTAATTCTGCTGGGTCTAGTGATTTTTGGAAATAAACTGATACTGTACATGGTATTTATGAATTCATCTATTGATTTGAGCTTTTTAGGATTTAACAAGTCAATATTGAAATACCCACATATGAAATTTACTTTATTTTTTTTTATAAACATTTTTTCAATCCAAGATGAAAATATTTCAATGTTTGAGCCTGGTGTTCTGTATATACAACTGATTATGATGTTTTTTTTTTTTTTGTTTTCTTTACAGATTTCAATAGTTATACTTTCAAGTACATTGTCAATCACAGTTGTCAAACTTTCCAACACCTGGAATTTTAGGGTATTATGAACATACAATGCTACTCCTCCTCCACCCTTATTAAGTCTATTATTGTATCTTAGTTCATAGCCATCTAAATTAAAGTCCATGACTCCCTTTTCTGTGTTAAACCAGGTTTCTGATATTGCAATTACACTAAATGGATGTAAAAAATTATGTAAATTTTCCTTGATATTGTTAAAGTTTCTATACATGCTACTGCTATTAATGTGGATAATTGACAATTTATTTTTAGTCTCAACGTTCTGGTTGTAGTGATCCTCAGTATAGTAACAGCAGTCATCCTTGATGGTGGAGAAAAAGTTCTTGATTGGATCAATGTCATGTTCTATGTCCTGTATATTGTGAGCAGTGTACTCAAATGTCCTTAGCATCAGTTGATCCAGATCCGTTAACTTCTGTGATGTTTGGCTGACTTCCATGCAATTAAGTTATTGTTCTTCATGATTGTCTGAGAGTTTGTTACCTTGATATCCCAGAAGCGGCGATTACTGATATCTGTCCAGTTCCGTGATGTTCCTGATCAATAGAACTTTTGCTTCCTCTGGACTCCCATTCAGCCTGATGAAAACTTTACAATTGGTTGTCCAAGTGTTCTGAATTTTCCCCTGCATCCTTAGATGACGTGCTTTCTTGGCAATATCCGCATTGTGTTTTGTTAAGTGCTCGTCAATGAAAACGTTTGATCCTTTCAACTTCCTTGCTTGCCTCAGCAAAGCAGTCTTGTGATTTCGATTAACGAACCTCATGATGATCGCTGGTTTGTCACCGGCGTTTTATCCTGGGCAGTGGATGACAGGCCTCGATGAGGTCACTGTCCACCTGCAACCCCTTCGACTGCAGAAAGCCAACCACCTGCCGCTCCACGGACCTGCCGTCCTGCTCCCCCCGTTTTTCTCCACCGTCGTCACCAGCCACAGCCCGAGCATATGACCGAGGCATGATGTTTATTCCGGTAACAATTACGTCATTCATGCGCGTATATTGCTCCAGGTCCGACACTCTGCTCTCCAGAAAGGCAATCCTCCGGTCCTTTTCTTGGTTCTGGACCCGCATGGCTTTTACCTCCCCGACCAGGTCCCGGATCCCCTTCTGGATTTCCTTCTGTTCTTGGCAAACGGTTTTTACTTCCTCAGCTAGAAACTCCAGCGACCTCTTTATGTCGTCGACTTCGTCGGCTGTTTGGTACTTCTTGGGAGGCATTGTGCCTCCAATTAAGGTGACTTCCTCCTCAGTTTGTAGCAATTTTAGCTCTGACCTGCTTTATTTGTGGTTTCCAGCTTATTTTGTCGCCCATAATTACTCCAAGGAACTTGATTTCAGACACTCTTTCCAGAACATGATTATCAATGGAAACTTTTATTTCTAGATCTGCAGGAATGTGGCGATTTCCAAAAATCATGAATTTAGTTTTGTTAACACTGAATGACGACTTATTTTTTTTATCAAACCATTGTTTTAGTTTCCCTAATTCTGTATTTACTGTTTTTACAATTTCCCTGAGATTTTCCCCTGTACAGACTATACTTGTGTCGTCTGCATATAAAAAGTATTTGAGTGTATGTGATACCAATTGTATGTCATTAGTGAGCGACCTTGGAAGCATTTCGGGCAGCCAATTAGGCAGGCGTTTACTTCAGTTACCCCACCTGTTCAGCGTCATATTTAAGTCCAGGTGTGTAAGATATTCATCCTCCTTTACAGAGGCACTGTGTTCTTTGCCCCCACCTCTTCCCCGGCTTTCACCTGTGAGCTCCATTAGGGGTAGTTATTACCCAAAAGTTTATGGAAATTTGTCTCATGGAATTGCACGGTGTTTCCATGTATGATGCAGGGGCTTGATATACCCAGCTGATTATGATGTTACTCTGTTTCTCCATACTAATCTCTACATATATGTATTCCATGACATCATCAATACATTGTCTCCACAACTTTGTGTTGAAGACTGTTGTGTAAATAAAGAGCCACCCCCACCCTGCTTATTTTTCCTGTTCACGTAATGAAAGTCATAGTTCTCAAGCTGGAAGTGTAAGCCCTTTTCTGCTTTAGCCAGGTTTCTGATATTGCAATTGAATCGGTTAGTTCAAAAGGGGCTCAAGTCAAAGAGGTTTGTTTTTCCAGGAAATTATTTTAATTGCATAGCTTAAAAGGAAGCTACACCAAATGATTAATACTTTACCCAGATTTTGCACCAGTTCATAGCTTACAAATGCTATAATATGAAGCACCTCACTTTTATAATTTCAGAGGACTAGCAAACTAAAGTCTCTGGACTTGGCCCTTCTTGAATTAAACAAGGGCGCTGCCATATTGGATAACTAGTGCTGCCATCTATGGGATAAAGCAAAACCCATGCAAGAGAGGTCCAAGTCCAGGAATTTGCAATAATGCATTTTAATTGTCAAGCAAAGTCAATACATTACAACGGACTTGGGAGTTTTTTGCACATAATCAGATCGCTTTTCCCTTGAAGACCATACAATATATAATATCTCTCTTTTGAAAAATTGTGGACTTGGGCCCCTTTTGAAATAACCAATTCAATTATTTTGAAAGGTTTGTTAAATTCTTGCAAGTATTCTTCAATAGTTTGGTCATATCTCATATAATCTTCTCTTGGTGAAATGTATAATTGAGAGTACGTGATTAGGATTTGTGTTTCTATTGTATTCTTCTTCTGTATAATAACTTCAGTGGTTCTTCTCAAATTCAAAGAAATTGGTATCTGGGTCAATGTCTACGTCTATAGTTGTGTATTATTTTCTATTCCTGTTAGAGGGGGATGTACTTTTGCCATTTTCTATCAAAATTGATCCTTCCATTTCTCTGATTGCGATGACTTTTGCCTGTTCAGGTGGACCGTTTAGTTTAATGAAAACTTTGTTTGTTGTCCACGTAGATTGTATGACAAGCAAACATTAGGAATGACAACTGATTGTTTTAAACCTTTGACACCAGGGGCCTGTTTCAGAAAGGAGGTTCAACCAACTCTGAGGTTGAACTTGAACTCTGAGTTGGTCAATCGGGAGATTAACAACTCTGAGTTTTCTGTTTCAGAGAAGCTGATCCGAGTTAGATCAATCAACTCTGAGTGGACTGATTCAGAGGTGAGCGTGAGCACCGCGACAATAAGAAGCCATTATCAATGGTGCGCAGATATCACAAGTCACCATGGCAACCGTGAAAAAAAGAGGTCTGCGTATTTTTCGCCAGCTGAACTTGACGTGCTGCTGCAGAGTTACAGTGAATATGAGAACATATTCCAGAAGAAAAGCAACACCGCTGCATCTGCAAAACAGAGACAGTTAGCGTGGAAAACATAGCTGCTCAAGTTAATGCCTAAGTTTGCATTTAAATCATTGTTATAAAATATTGGCTGTAATAACTTTTTAAATAGCGTAAGGAGTGAAATAAAAAATGGCGATATTAAGGTGTACTTTTGAAGTGTCATTCCTGGTGTAAATGCATGAAATGCTGCATAGTGTAGTGTGGGGGAAAATGCATTTAACGTTGATAATGTTTAGAGGACTTTTTTGTTAACCTTCCCCTCTTGCAAACGTTGGTCATTTTAATATTAATACATGCAATTGTGTTTTTAAAGGTGAACTTTTGTCTACTGTTGAACCTTTCGCTGCGCGAAGACTTCTCCTTTCCTTACCTTCTCCGTCCTCCTCATCCGTGCTCACCCCCCCCCCCCCCCGCACCATCTGCACCTGCACTCGCCCCTCCCCTTGTCTCTCGTGGATCGCACCCCGCTCAGCACACACACGCTGCAACACTACCCTTGTATTGATCAAGTGGTATAGGTTTATACGGGATTAAGAAAGTAAGCAGTGCTAGAAAATTGTGTTTCCAAAAAGTAATTGTTACATTAATCTAATTCAATGTCCCTGATTTCATTTTCATGTAGATGCAATCCTGCAGGAATTAAAAGAACATGGCAGCAGCTAAAAATGAAGTAAAAATATATTTGACATATGAAACATCTACATAGCAATACATAATGTTGTTTTCATTTTGTATATGTGATTGACTGCAACGAAAAACGGTAACGCTCAAACAAAAACGTACGGGGAAATGACAAAAATCGAGTCTTCTCAAAATCCTCGTACAAGGTAAATATAATTCTCTACGAATTAATGCCGTCTATTGGGTCCTCCAAAAAAGGACAAACCATTCTTGTCACTTAGACCGTCTCTGTGTGACGGAAATGTGGACAATGAAGGTTAAAGCGAAAAATACCGCTTCGTCTTTAAAAAAGGGGGGGGACCGGCAGAAACTTTGAGTTTGGAGAATAAAACCTGCTCCCGACCAGGTTAGGTTCACAGCATAAGTAACCATGGACACTGACTCCGAGTAAAAGTTACCTCTCTTTGAGAAACGGGTTTGACTTACTCTGCTTTCTGTGGTTTAACAAACCTCCCATTCTGAAACGGAAAACCCAGGGTTTCCCTGATTTCAGGGTTAATGCACTCAGAGTTTACACTTTACCTCCTTTCTGAAACAGGCCCCAGATCTTTAGCTCTAGTGTTTACATTTTTTTGACTACTGTAACAATTTGCTTTAGGCAAAATACAATACAAACGTACAACTTCAACATGATTTTTTTCTACTTAATTATGTTTTTTTTGGCATCTGCGACGTATACTACATAGCGACATAGTACGAAAAATACTGCAATTATTTTTATATCCATTTCAAGCAGGAGAAGAAGGAGGGAATAGAGGATGGCTAAGAACCCAGCTGGTAAATGGTAACAAGAATCTGATAAAAGGGTTTTTGATGTCTCCACATTAATGAGATCAGTGGCTCAGAGAACCTCTGGACAGCATTGGTGTTCTGATGCTGATGAGTGAAGCAACTCGGCGGCATTAAACCATCTTAAAACCTCCATGCTGCAGTCTGCCACCCCAACAAAAGGTTTAATGTGTGAGACCTACACACAATGTAGCGCTAGTGTAGTTACAAAGTGGTAACCTGTACCCAATGTACCCTCCCAAAAGACGAGCTGTGACAAACTACACAGCCTTTGAATGGGCACTCCAAATGTGTGTCTCTGTCTTATCTCTTCAGTGTTTGTGGGTTTTTTTGTGTGTGTGCGTGTCAGGGGAAGCCTAACATCCTGTTTTGTTAAGCAGCATTTGACATTTTCGCACTCCAGTACAGAGCTTTTCCTTGATGTGAAGACGACACTGAAACGCTTTGATGTTCCACTCTTTAACTACTTAATCCCAGTGGGGGTGTTGGAGAGAAGGGAATGTTGGGGTATGGGATTTTAAGAACCTCCTAGATTTCAATGTGTGTAGTTTTGTTTAGCTATCATGTTTTAAAAAATATGTTTAGGGTGCTTTTGCTGGCTTAACATCAACCTCAGTTCAATTTACGAAATGCAATGATCTTTGAAAAGAATTTCCCCGACAATCGACACATGTGACTCGAGCCACACAGAGGGGGAATTTCACACAACTCACAGATTTAAGGAAGCGAACGAACCCATGGTTTGAGGATCATGAAATCTGTAAGAATGAAGACGCGGGCAGAGGAGAGATACTCCACTTCTGCTGTGCTAAAAGGAGACTGGTGGAAGATTGAAATAATGTCAGCAGAAAGCTTGAGGGGGTTGCATTTTGAAGTATCATTTGCAAAATTTGACATATAATTCAGAACCAAAGCACAAAAATTGCAATGTCCGGTGCATTTCTCTAAAGTCCCACTCCGATTGTCTTTTAATTTATTGTAAAAGCGTGCCCTGTGGTCTTTTATTTATGATTATGCAGTTTTAGCCTAAATGTAAAACAAATGTGTTGTTTTCTATGGACAGAACCATTGGCAGAGAGCAACCCCGCCCCCTTCCCCTCCCTCTCTGTTTACAGATGTGGATTTGTCTGTAAGACTGTGGTCCACACATTGTATCTTCTACATAACAAATACCCCTTTTTCAAACAGCATTTTTCCGTCTGATTCACAATGATTTAAATAAAGAAGTAATCAGAAATGCAATTTTAAGCTTAATTTTCTTTAAATATGTGCTCCGTTATGAGAGAAAAAATCTGACAAGAACATGTATAAAACGCTAAAAACACCATTTTCATCTGAGTGGGTCTCTAAGGCGAAAAGCTCAAACTCCATTGTTGCAAACAAATTCTACGGCAACATAAGAAAAGTTGACTAAAACATTCCATGTAAAGGACAACAATATGGTTTGCAACTGCTTTTTAGTAGCAAAAGAAGCATCAAGTAGAAGGCCAAAAGTATAAAACAATGAGTGTTTGTGAGCAAATCCAATCAGAAAAAGAAACTGCAGATTTTCAAGGTAATTTTAGTAGGATCCAAACGTTTGTCCTCTTAAAGAATGATGGAGTACTTAAACGTTTCCCTGGGGGGGATCTTTGAATTTTTACTCTGATTAATAAATTATAATGATCTTTAGGAGAGTTGAAGCACAGGATGGGCTAATGTGGTTTTAAGCTTTCAATTTTCGGATCTGTACACCCCCCCCCCCCCCTGCTTCCAAGCGCTCTCATCAAACCTACCTACCATTAAGACGAGTGCAGTTGAAGCAGTATGTCTGGAATTTTTACCTGATTCTTTCTTATTATTATGTTATTATAACATAAATATATATATATATATATATATATATATATATATATATATATATATATATATATATATATATATATATATATATATATATATATATATATATATATATATATATATATATAAAATATATTTGTGCCATCTGTTAAAACTTGCTTGGCTGCATTGTTGCTGACTCAGCACCTTCCTCTGCAGATGCTTTGGAGCTGCACAAAACAAATGTGTTACAGAAAAGGAGAAAAAAAGGGAGAAACAGAAAACAAAGAGTATCTGGTTTAAAAAATACAAAAGAGACTTCATTTAAGTCCACAGGTGAGGTTTAAGACCTACTCCGATAAAAATTTTGTTTTTAGTGTTTTTAACATGTTCTAGTAGCGTTTTTATGATGATGGAGGACATATAGAAAATTAAGTGTAAAACTGCATTTGAGTATTTTTTTAAATTCAAATAGATGTGAATCAGGAGCAGACAAAAAAGGACGTTTGAAAAAGATCATATTTCTTACGTAGAATACATGCTGGGCGGCCCACAAGCCCCCTATTCTGCTTAATTCTGATGCATCCACTTGCAGATGAGTAGATCCGTGTTTGTGTTTGATTTCCTAGTCTGAGCTGGAATCTCACTCAAAACTGTACAGCTAGATAGCTCCAATATTGCTAACCTAATATTTTTGTTGCACTGCTAATGTTAGTTTGGGGTTGTGAGTGGCTGTAAGCTAGTGTGAGAGCACACAAACAGAAAGCTCTCAGCAATGGGGAAGGCAGGTGGGGTTGCACCATGCCAACGGTCTCACTGACAACTCAAAGGTGAATTTCTTATGAATTACTGCTACACTGCAAAAACTATGTCCTAGAAACAGACTGTTTTGATTTTGGCTTAATCATATATATTGGACCACTGGGAAAGCTTTTACAATAGATCAAAGAATGATCGGACTGGGATTTTAAAGGGAAGAAACTGTTTGAAAAAGTGATCACACAGTAAAAAAATTAGGTAATTTATCCCGTCCATCTTATAAAGTTGCTTAATCCTGTTTAAGGTAATGGGCACTCTACTACCTAGCTACTGCCAGGTAAAGGTATGGTACACCTTGGACAATTCAACCAGTCGCACAAGACAGATGTTGAACATTTATCAAATTACTTGAATTTCACAAAAAAGCAGCAGATTTTTGTTTATTGTTGTAGCTGAGTTGTTCTGAGTTGTTCTTTTAAAACTATTTGCTTTTGGGATATAACATTTTTTACTGTTTTGGACTTAGGATTATATCTAAATCAATATGAACACAGTTGTTTGTGAATTTGGTCATTGTTATGATAGGATTTGTGTTGCTGCATGGTGGTGCAGTGGTTAGCGCTCTTGCCTCACAGCAAGAAGGCCTCTGGTTCAAGTCCCAGCTGTTGGATCTGAAACAGAACACCAATGGGGGACTTTTCTGTGTGGTGTTTGCATGTTTTCCCCGTGCATGCGTGGGTTTTCTCCGGGGACTCCAAAAACATGCTTCATAGGCTAATTGCGACTCTAAAATTGTCTATAGTTGTGAATGTGAGAGTGCATGGATGTGTGATTGTGGCCCTGCGACAGACTGGCGACCTGTCCAAGGTGTCCCCTGCCTTTGCCCTCAAGTGGCCGGGATAGACTCCAGCAGCCCCGTGACCCCGAAAGGGATAAAACAGATTAGAAAATGAATGAATGAATTAGTATAGCTACAAAAAAGGTCAGTGATTAGTTATTGTTGGTTCTGCAAAAAGAAAAAATAATGTCAGTAACATTTCATATTGTGAAAACACGATAGCAGAAAAAAAAATTCATCAATAAAAGCTGACTGTTTAAGTTTTTTGTTTTCTTGCAAAGGTAAGCATGACACATAAAATTTGATTGAAAAGATAGATATTATCGTTACTTTGGGCTGCGCACACGCATTTCAGTTGGATTAGGGATCCAAAGTGGGTTCAGAGTCCTCAGCCTCCAGCTGAGACCAATCTGTTGGTCAGATGTGGCTCAGTGGGACCAGCCATGATCTTGCTAGCAAGCTGAGGGGTCAGTCAGCACAGAGACACAAGGATGTTGTCTATTGCCATGCCGTTACAATGCAAAAAGACATGTTTGCAAAGTGTTTTATTTGAAGACATTCTAAAGGTTTGTGCAGTGATAACAGTGACTGCTTTGTGCAGTAATTATTCACCTCCTTTTTTTGAAATAAATGTTTCTGCACTTTTTTCATCTTCTAGTTTGATGGACCTTTGATGTTTTGCTTCAACACAGATGGTAACCTATTTAATCTATCTGTTTCTGGTTTATCCATCCACTGATCCATATTTTAGGCTGGCTCTATGTCGCCATAGGCCACATGTCCACCCTGCAGATACACCTGCGCTTCTCTCTACAACCCTCTATGAAGTCAGAAATCGCTTAGTACCCAATAAAAAGGAATTTTAGGGATAGTGAACAATGACATCACAGCAGCTGAAAATGTCAAAAATCTGAATCGGGCCAAAAACTCGTATGGGGCTCAAAACATATTTCAAATCCACTAACAAAACCAAGACACTTGTTTCAGGAGGACATTTTGAAATTATTATTGGATGGCTACAGGAGGTGTGGCTTGGCAGTCATTGTGAAATGTGCAATTCTTCCATTTTCCCACAATATGGAAAAAGTAAATTTTTGTTTGGCCGATCTTCACAAAATCTAACACCTACACACTGCCAGGTTAAGTCTAACCTTTGATTAACCTTAAACGTTGGGAAGAGACCGCCTCTTAAAAAAGAAATCCCCTTTAGTACCTTCTACAAATTTAAACTCCTCCTAGGGATTTTAACCTATCGGATCCTAACTTCTGGAGCATCACTGGGAAGCTATTTGAGAAAAACTGTTGGTTTTAGAAGAATGTAGATTTTGAACAGTATTAATGTGGCACTTAACGAGTGTTTTCTTTGTTGCTGGCATATTTTTACCAGAACACTGGAAAACGTTAATATATGTATAATTGGCTCAAGCTGAATGCAACCATGTGACATACAATATAAACACAATAGGAAAATAAAATTTTACTTTTGCCGATTCACTTAGAAATTACAAAGACCCCTTCATCATGCCCAAGCGACCAAAAATAAAATGGTTGATATGGAGATAGAACTAACAGGAAGCCACCATTTTGAAAATAACGTTCTTTTTAACAAATGTGTGACATGCAGCTTGACCAGGGTGGCAGGGGCAGAAGGGGAGAGTGAGGGGCGTGTAGATGCCACTAAGCCAGTGAGGTTGGATCAAAAGGGGGTGGCGAGGTTGAGTAGCACCCTCAGGCCACAATGCAGTTCACGGCTTTCATTTTTTTATTGTAATCCACAATTTATTCTTTTCTATATTTCTTTCTGCCGTTTGAAAGTCTACATATTTTTGCTGCGTTTCTGTATTGAATCAGTGACACGATGAAATCAAGACGTTTTTTGAAATCTCTGAAACTAGCTTTCATACAAAACGTAAGCTCAACACGAGTGTATCTGAACTGAAACATGGCAGAGTTCCTAGGAGCTGTCAATGGCTTCCTTCTCTCCCAAGTGAAACATGAAAAGAGCGGAGGAATGGAAGCTGTTCGAAGGAGAGAGGGGAGTTGACGCTCGTCACTCCTTTGCCGTGGCTTATCCTAAGAGGCTTGAATAATCAGTATGTTAAGCTGTCAGGTTGTGCGCTCGCACCTACCACGTGCTAACTAACTCCTGGGTGCTTTTAATCAAGCAAAAACGCTGAGAGGCAGTGGAGAGAGCCGAGAGCAATGAGCTCTGGAATATCTGTTACACGTTTTCCTGGCATTACTAAGAGCTGCAGATGTTTCTTGTACCTGAAGAAAGAACCTATTTTGTTTAATGTGTATAGACATTCATTGTAGGTGAGGTTTCATGCTTTAAGTTGTCAGTCATGGTTAGAGCAATTACCATGATGTTTTAAGGTTGTTTTATTTTAACCTTGTACACCTTTAGCCAGGAATCAGTTTTTAATTTCATCAGTTACTAATAGGTCATACTGAGCCAATCTTCAAAATTCTCCACCGTCTGGCAATGATAGTCAGCTGTCACATGTGCAGACGTACCCAAAAAAAATCAACAAACTGCGTGCAGCCTTCAAGTCAGGAGACAACACAGCATACAAACACGCTTGCTTTGACCTCCAGAAATCCATCAAGCCTGCCAAAAGAAGCTACAGCCAGAAAATTGAGAGCTGCCACAGGGAAACCAAAATAAGAAGCCTGTGGCAGGGGATCAAAACAATCACCAACAATAGAACAAACACCAGGAGATCAGAGTTCCAGAATAACATCCCGCCAGACAGCCTGAACAGCTTCTACACAAGATTCGACCAGTACAACAAAGAGGTCCCCCAATAGACCTCCAGGGCCCCAGAAGAGGCTGTAATGCAGGTGTCTTACACACAGGTCCTCAGGGCCCTGAAGCAGGTGAAACCGCACAAGGTGGCAGGACTGGACCACGTATCACCAAGAGTCTTGAAAGCCTGCGTGGAGCAGATAGCAGAGGTATACACAGACATCTTCAACCTTTGGTGCTCCTAATCTTCAAGTTCTCAGTGAACGTGCCAATCCCGGGAAAAAAAAAACGTCACAACAATGAATGACCTGAGGCCCGTGGCTCTTACTCCTGCATCAATGACATGCCTGGAAAAGTTGGTTCTGTCACATATCAACTCCCTGGTCGACGAATCGGTAGACTCCCACCAGTTTGCCTACCGCCCCAACCAATCAGCAGACGACGCAGTGGCCCTGGCAATTCACCGCACCCTGCAACATCTGGACACCAAGAACACGTACGCCCGGTAACTGTTCCTGGACTATAGCTCTTCCTTCAACACCATCAGGCCGCTGAAGCTGACTGCAAAACTTGCAAAACTGGGAATACCAACATCCACCTGAAACTGGATACTGGACTTTCTCACTGACAGACTACAGGTGGTGAAGACGTCACAGGCCTGAAAGCATCCATGCACACACCACACGCTTCCGCAACAGCTTCTTCCCAGCAGCAATCAGAATGCTGGCACAGGACACCAGAGAGGGAAGACTGGACTGAACTGAATCATACAACACGACAAGCCATCCAGCTGGGACACTAAGTGCAATAAACAATTTAACTCCACATAAGTGCAATAATTCTTCTGAAAGGTTGAGACGCTGCAATATTCATATTTATTTATATTTTATACTTTGAACTTTTGTTATCTTTATTCTCTTTTTAAATTGTCTTTTCTATATTCACCCTGACCTGAGAGATGCCAAAGAGAAATTCCGATGTACTGTATGTGCAAACGGCAATAAAACCTTAAAACCTTAAAAACTAAAAGTATTAGCCACAGTATTTCCTTCCATTTTATCTTCGTCTTTTAATTGTTGTTTTTAGTTTTTTGAGTTTTATCAAAACATGCACAGGGCATAAGGTCGTTGATGTCTGCAGACATCACTCGCTTCAAGACTCGCTTCAGAACGATGGAGATCTGGACACACTGCTGAGGAATGAGGGCGACGCTGCGACTCCGTCTATATAAATGTATATATATATATATATCTCCAGCACCTCAGATCGGAGGCGGTCGACGGTCGGCATGTCTCCAGACGTCAACGATCCGTCACATGTATATATTATTAAAGTACATTATACAGACTTAAGGAACCAACAAAATTTAGTAAAGAAAAATTAAATTAAAGGACATAGTGATGTGCAGTGAAACACAATTCTTTATTTGTATATATATATATATATATATATATATATATAAGAAAAAAGCAAATTAAAGAGAACAGATTATAGGATTTATGTATTTAAAAATATAAATATACATCAACAATATAACTATATATTATAAATTGTAGTCTTGCAGTCATTACGTTTCCATACTAATCTCATGTAACCATTAGACTCTTAAAATAATTGTAGAAAGCAAATTAAAATAAATCAATAAAACAGCTAGACTCTGGCTTCTATCGGCTGTGCACATCCTCTCGCTCCTTTAATCAAGCCTGCTCTATCATCCTTTCTTCCACGCCTCCATCTTTTTGTCTGATTGATCCTAAATCTGAGCTTCAATTACATCAACCGGGGGCCTCTAGGAGACCTGCCCGCAGGTCTCTCAGACCATCATTTTCCTCCAACGGCCTCAACTTTGAGAAAATGGCATGTTCAATCTCAGCGCCGCTTCACACACCAACATGCCGTTTTGAATTATGACCAGGGACAGACGGTTTTTAAGTTTGTTGCTTAGGTCAGTGATAGAGAATTGCTTAGCTGTCAACTGAGGGTGCGGGATTGAATGAGAGGTAAATAACAGTCCAACGGCTGTCTTGGTGCATTTTCTGTTTTGTACAGTTTGCTTTGTCCGTTTTCCACAGCTACCTCTATGCTGTGGTTCCTGCATAAAGGGTCTAAGAAGGTCTTTCCAACATTAATTCATAAAACATGTTTTAACACTACCTAAATAAAATATGGTGTCACTGATGGGGATCTAACTCTCACTCTAAACATTAACATTTTCTGTTTTTTGTGGACAACAGTGTTGTCTAAAACTTAAAAATGTTGCCTTTTTGGCCTTTTTTGATACAAATTTAAAAAAATGCAGTAAGGAGTTAACAACCTATAGAGGTGTTAAAATGTGAATAACTCACATATATTTTGCATTAGCTGCTACATTTCAGTAGAAATTGGAATTTGTCATGACTAAAAACCAAATCCACACATCGTTTCCTATGGGTATACTCAAGCATAGTCAAGAGCTGTGAATGAAAATTAGACCAAGTGAGTGTGACATCAGTCATAGAACTGAGTTTGCATTTTGCTCCACCTAAATTTAGTCTATTCAGCTGCCATTATTTTGCGATACGGATGCTGCCATGTTGAAGCCAAATGAAGCTAGTAAGCAGTGATTGGTCTGAAATCTTTCATTTCCAACTTTCGAACATTTTGAACAATGAGACCACCTACTTTTATTGATGCATGTGATTGGCCAGTTTTTCCTGTAACTCCTAACCTTGTTAGTAGCACATTAAAAAAAAAACAGTCCTGATTCCTGCTCTGCAGCACCTTTTGTTTGTTTAATAAACCCTCTAGCCTTGGAACCGTTTGCCTCCCGCCTCTGCGTCTGGGTCCTACTGGCTCTTGAGCCCCCCGTACATGACACTTTCTAGTGCAAAAAAACAGTACTTCCTATTTGAAACTCAAGGTAGAAGGATCACTCAGTCCAGTTCTCTTAAACAATCAATGATCAAGAATCTATCTTAAAACCTAATTAAATAAATAGACACAAATGGACACACCCACAGCAGTGTTTTGAATTCTTTTTTTTTTAACTTGTCCTATTGAGCTGAGCAGACAGATGAGAGCTGAAAGCCTCTTGTGTTGGACGTATTTTACTGTTACAATAGGGGTTATGAAACATTTGACACACTAGGTGTATGTTTAAACAAACCCCTTTTGTAATTTAGGCCAAACTTTATCCATCTTTCTCATATCTGTAACAGTATTTTGTTGGACCGGACGGAAAAGAAAAGAGATAAGGATGTCTATAGCCGCATTTACACTGCAGGTCTTGATGCCCATATCCAATTTTCTGACTATATCCGATTTTTTTTGACGACCTGCTTACATCATCTTTTAAAAGTTACCCGTATCTGATATTTGCATTTACACTATACAATGCTGAAACTATCAAACGTAGACGTATTGAGGACTAGGTAGCAGTATTTCCGCATTCCGCGGACCTCTTTCGGACTTTTGTGTGACTGCGGTTGTCATGGAGGCAAGGCGGCGACGGAAGGAGGCTTTGCCTTGGGCGCTCCAGAGGGGATGCACGGGGGAGTAAAAAGGGGGGGTGCTCGGCCGTCTTATGTGCTCTCTCTGAGTTTTGAATGAGGAAGTGTTTGCAGACGTGCTGTGCTAACAGTTTGATCCAAGTGTTGAACCTTTCCTGGGCGATGACTTCTCTTTTCCGACCGTAGTCAGAAACACACGGGAGATTTCCTCGGGGTTCTCTTTTCCGTTCTGAACCCTCAGCCTCCAGAGTGGGCTAAGAAAGACTACAAAAATTTGGGGGGAGACAGCTTATTTTTAATTTACGGTTCTCCGACATACCCCCGCTCCGCGCTCACACGCCCTCTCTCTCCTTACACACACACGCAAGCACGCGCTCACACACACACGGTCCCCATCATACACGCCCCCCAAAGAAATAAACGGCTTCTAGCCTGTTCCATAGCAACGGTGTCCCGCTTCATTAGTTACCGTTTGCGTCCGGACCGGACATAACAGCGGTTTCCAACTACGGTCTGAAGCCTGAGGCTGAAAGGTAACACGCTGACAGCAAAATCAGCGCACAAAAAGCACCTAAATAAGTCATGTGACGACACTGAGGTACAACTCGCATTTACTGGGGAATATCCGATTTGTCTGCTTACATGGCACACGCAAATGCACGTATCCGATTCGTTTCTGATTTATTTCCACATATGAGAGAGGCCTGTATCCGATCTGAGTAAAACGGAATCGATGCGCTTTTGTCCTGCTTACACATTCACCGATCATATCTGATCTGTGCCACGTGAGAGGAAAAAATCGGAATTGGGTCACTTGAACCATGCAGTGTAAAGGCGGCCTATGTGTAGGAGGGTGATTAAAGAGGAGGGAGGGCAGAACCATGAAGCGGCATTATGCAACAAGTTGCTAGATGTTTGTAATTATTACAGTCGGGTTTAAAAGTAATATAAATCCAAAAGGGTGTGGGGCCTGTCCACACACACCCAAATGCCACAAACATACCTGTGGGCTCCAAAATGCCCACATATAGACATGTCAACATATACACTATACAACTTATGTTCACACTCCCATACGTGTGCATTCGGACCAACCCATGTGAAATATTTCCTTAAATCACTCAAACTATTTGTGCAAAGGTGATAGCACCTGTGCAAGATAGCACCTGTGCTCGAGTGGTTCTTTATGTTCTTCTAAAGTGGATGTTGGAATGTAAAAAGAAGGAGGGAGAGTAACAAGCCATCCGCACACCAAGACCCCCCTGCGGCAGCAGCAGCAGCCAGAACACCACCACCACCACCACCCTGAGAAGCACAAAGGCTTCACCGCCCAGGGTCAAACCCTCTGTCTCATTGCTGTAAGCGCGTCCCCAGCCTGGGCTGCAGTACTGCTGGGCTGGTGCTGGGTTTTGGCCTGTTGGATTTTACACGTATTTTCACACAGTAAATTTTAAACAATGGATATCCAATAGTTCTCTTGATTGCTGATATTTGATGGATTCAAACAGCCTGGGCCTTCCCCCTTTTTGTGTGTGATCTCCCAAGCTCGACACCTTCTACAACCTTGGAACATCAAGTGAAGCAGGTACTCATTTCACGCAATAAATCTAGAATGGTGCCTCAGAATGAAGAGGAGTTCGTCACTATGGAGGTTTTAAAAGACATGTTGGAACAAGATCCTAGGCACTTTAACATTGGGAATTGGGTCATCTAGACCCACTAGACAGTGCGCTAAACCTTTTTTTTTTTCAATGATTTGTGAACCTCACTGGTGTCCATGGATAACATGAAATCTTTCCACCTTTATCCACCTTTGTCATGGTAGGGAGAACACATCAATGTAAGGGTGGGGTCTTTTAGCCTAACAGAAATTTGGCTCCACCAGGATGACTATAGATTGAATGAAGCAACCCCCCCCCCCCACACACACACACTTATGCTAACTATCAGAAATCCAGGATTTCAGGGAAAGGAGGTGGTTTGGCAGCAATATTACAGTTTAGCTTACTTCTCAGTCCTAAAGTTAAAAATGCTTATAATTCATTTGAAAGCGTCATATTGTCTATAAATCACCCAAACAGGAAGACTCGAAAACCTATTTTATTCATAATTATTTATCGACCTCCCCGGCCCATATTCAGAATTTTTAACTGAGATTTCCGACTTCCTATCGACTATTGTCTTAGATTCTGATCAAAATATAATAATAGAGGATTTTAATATAAATTGTTGATGACCCCAGTGACTGTCTAGGAAAGGCTTTTGCAGCTTTATTAGATGATGTTGGTTTCACCCAAAGTGTGAATGAACCCACTCACTTTCTGATTACCTTCCAGTCTACATTAGAACATGCTGCTGCCCCAGTGAGTAAGAAACAGCCTAGAAGAACCTTAACTGACCGTTCTGTGTCTGAGTTTAAACACACAGTTCAGCCAGTACTTTGTGATATTCTGAGAGACTCCCATAGCATCAGTCCTAGTATAAATGACCAGTTTGTTAATGATGCCTTACAAGCCCTCAGGAGTAGCACAGTGGTTTAACGCTGATACACGTTCTCTTAAACAGAAACCCGTAAGTTGGAAAGAGAATGGCGCCGCTCCGGTTCAGAGCAGTCTCTGAATACCTGGAAACATAGCCTATTACAGTTTTTCTCAGTCGCTTTAGTACAATTCTCAGATCAGAATTGAAGTTTGCAAATACGTGTGTACATTTCTTAAAACAATTTGTACAAACAGCAAAACACTATGGATTTCTTGCAAAAGCCTGTAATTTGCTCAAAATCTTTAGTTCATCTCTCAAAACAAAGTCTTTATGTCATTGAACATGTCAGTGCCATCAGAATGTCAAGTCCTTGTGTCATTGTTTACGAACAAGACATTCAAATTACTTGGTCATGTTGTCAATATAACTGTACTTTAGAGGGAGGTTGTGATGTAAACTATCGCTAAAGTTTTGATGACAATTATTGTAAAATGTAAGTTACACCATTTTTGTTTGATTGCAAGAGACTGGACAAGATTCACATTTACACTTGTATTGTTCATATTGTAATTTGTTGACAGACCATGTCATACCAACATAGAAAAAACCCACTGCAAACAGTAACACAAAGGGGAAAAAAAGATAGGACAATATTCTGTACAACAGTACAGGCAGTGCAGTAGGAATTGGTGTGGTCTTCCTACACCTCTTGTCGTTCCTGTATGTTAGGCCACAAATTCTCATCCACATCACAGCGAATATCCACTCTTGCAATGCAGCGAAATATGTTTGTCAGATTATGACAACTTGGTCAACCATTTTGCAGTTAATGACTTATACGATGAACTAATGACTAGGTTTTTCGAGGAGTAAGACTATTGCACAGTGAACTATATGATACATTTTGATCAACATGACATAAACAATTGATAATGTAACAAAGAGCAGATAATTGTACATAATCATTTGCATGGATCTACCAAAGCAATTGCAACTTGTTCAAAGAAGTGAGAATCTGCTTATATGATGTCCACAAGTGATATCATGATGTGAAGATTGAACTAATAGTTTTGGGAATTTCATTCTGATCTGAGAATTGTACTAAAGCGACTGAGAAAAACTGTAAATTATAAAAAAGCTCTGCGTGGAGCTAGAAGCCAGTACTATTCAACCTTAATATCAGAGAATGGAAATAATCCAAGATTTCTTTTTAGCACGATTGCTAAATTAACTCGCAGTCAGAGCTCATTAGAACCACATGTTCCTGTTTCTCTCAGCTCTTATGATTTTCTCACATTTTTCGATAGTAAAATCTCAAATATTAGACATAAGTTAAATCAAGTCCTACTATCAGCCCAGAGCAGGCTGAAAGGTAGAAGTGGAGGCATCCATAGAAACCTCTATAACATTAGATTGCTTCACTATTGTGGATCAAGTGGAAATAGCATCCATTATTACGTCCTCCAAATCCTCAACTTGTCTGTTAGACCCAATTCCCACTAGACTTTTGAAAGAAACGTTTCCCCTAAATAACGATTCCATATAAACAATGATAAATACCTCTCTGGAAACGGGTTACGTGCTACAGTCTTTTAAATATGCAGTTGTTAAACCTCTTCTGAAAAAGCCCAGTTTGGATCCTAGCATCTTGGCCAACTATAGACCAATATCAAACCTCCCCTTTATTTCTAGAATCCTAGAAAGAGTTGTAGTTAGGCAGCTTTACTGCCACCCACAGGACAACAGCCACTTTGAAGACTTTCAGTCGGGGGTTTAGACCCCACCACAGCACGGAAACTGCACTAGTGAGAGTCTCTAATGACTTGTTATTGGCCTCAGAAAAGGGACTACTTTCTATTCTGGTCCTGTTAGACCTCAGTGCAGCCTTTGACACTATCGACCACAGTATTTTACTCCATAGATTAGAGCAGGACATAGGGATCAGAGGATCTGCTCTCCAGTGGTTTAAATCCTATCTGTCCGATAGGTATCAGTTCGTTAATGTAAATGGACATTCCTCTCAGTGCACTCGAGTTAACTATGGAGTCCCACAGGGCTCAGTCTTAGGACCCATCCTGTTTACGCTTTATATGCTTCCCCTAGGAAACATCATCAGGAAACACAGCATTAATTTTCATTATTATGCAGACGACACATAGTTGTATTTATCCATGAAACCTGACCAGAATCACGATATAGAGGAAACTGAATGCCTGCATCAGAGACATCAAGACCTGGATGACAATTAATTACCTCCTCTTGAACCCAGAAAAAACTGAGGTCATTATACTAAGTCCTAAAAACCTCAGAGATGCTCTGTCTGATCAGATAGTCTCTCTGGATGGTGTAGGTATAGCCCCCAATTCCACAGTTAGAAACTTTGGGGTTTTATTTGACCAGGACTTATCATTTAAGGCTCATATGTCTCAGGCGTGTAGAACTGCCTTTTTTCACCTGCGGAATATTGCTAAGATTAGAAATATACTTTCTAAGAGTGATGCTGAAAAACTCATCCATGCATTTGTTACGTCGAGGCTGGATTACTGTAACTCCTTGTCAGCAGCGTGTCCTAAGAGTTCCTTAAGAAGTCCCCAGCTTGTTCAGAACGCAGCAGCTAGATCGTTAGCAGGAACGAGCAGAAGAGATCACATCACTCCTGTGTTGGTTTCGCTCCATTGGCTCCCAGTTGATTCTAGAATTAATTTCAAGATCCTCCTGTTAACCTATAAGACCTTACATGGACTGGCCCCGTCCTATATTAAGGACCTCATAGTCCCTTACCATCCAATAAGAACACTTCGCTCGCAAAATGCAGGACTGCTTGTGGTTCCTAGAATTAGTAAAAGTACGGTTGGAAGTAGAGCATTTAGCCACCATGCCCCTGTTTTATGGAATAACCTCCCAGCTCATGTAAGAGAGGCCGATTCAGTTTCTACATTCAAAGTTAGACTGAAAACATTCCTCTTTGGACAGGCTTATTGTCAGACTAGTTAGTATTCAGAGATTATTTAACTTAATGTTAATGTGTTTAAATTAAACTTAATAACAATAACTTTGTTTTAAAAGGCTGCTAGAAGTTGAAGCTGGGGTAGCTATGGTGCACTGGGGTTCTGTCCTCTTTTCTCATCCACTTCTACCCTTCCTCTCCTCTATTTTTGATCATCATTTATCATTTAGTTTTCAATGCCTCTGTTTGGTGCAGTGCGATTCATGTATTGTCACTCTTTCCCTCTCCCCTCCTGGGGAGTGGGAGTGCTTCCAGACTCCAGTTGGCTCATCCGTGCTCCTGTTCCTGACCGTTTACCTCGCCTTTGCTCCCGCTCCTACACCTGGCTGTGGATCCTGCCTCTGGCTCGTCTCTGCTCTGTTCCTGACCGAGTACCTAGTCTCTGCTCCTGCTCCTACACCTGGCTGTGGTTCCTGTCTCAGGCTCGGCTCGCGCCCGTGACTGTCCCCCCAACTACGGCTGGATGAAGCTCGTCTGCTGGACTTTATATATGTAGTCGTAGTGTTAGATAAGTTAACTCTTCTCTAAGAGTTCTGGTAAATCGCCTGTCTGTCCTGGGGGAGGATCCCTCCTTCATGTGGGCACCCCTGAGGTTTCTTCGTTTTTTACGGAATCCGTTCTTTTAGGAGTTTTTTTTACCGCGAAGGGGGGTCTAAGGGCAGGGATGCCAGTATACTTAGTCATTTTGTTAGTTCATTTTAGTATTTTCCTATTGAACTCTTTGTATTCATGATCCTTTTTAGTTCATGTTTTACTTCGAAGCCCATCGAGACGACTTTTGTTGGGATTTTCGGCTATACAAATAAAATTGAATTGAATTGAATATAAGATAGCACAAGGGTTAATCTCTCTCTGGTCCAAGGTATTGTACCTATTGAGCTAAAGAGAGCAAAGGTTACTCCAGTTTATAAAGATGATTATTCAACCCACTTCAATTTAGACCAATTTCTGTCTTACCAGCTGTTTCTAAAATTCTTAAAAAAACTGTCTATCAAAGATTAATGTATCATCTTGAAAACAATAACATATTATACCCTTATCAGTATGGTTTTAGGTTAAAAAAAAGTCCACCTACATGGCACTGGTGCATTTAATTACTAAGTTTATAAAGCAAACCACCCCCACCCTCAATCCCATCCTGCTCCACTCCTCTTTCTTCTCCTTCTCCAGTCATGCCACTAACTGTGACTGAGGATGACGTCAGGAAGGCGCTCCTAGCAGTGAACCCCAGAAAGGCAGCTGGCCCAGACGGGGTTCCTGGCAAAGTGCTTAGAGCATGTGCTCCTCAGCTCGCACCCATCTTCACAGAAATCTTCAACCTCTCCCTGGCCCAGGCAGTGATACCCTCCTGCCTAAAATCTGCAACCATCATCCCAGTACCGAAGAAATCTCCCATCTCCAGCCTCAACGATTACCGTCCAGTGGCACTCACTCCAGTAATCATGAAGTGCTTCGAGAGACTGGTCCTCCAGCACATCAAGGATCACCTCCCCCCAGACCTCGACCCCCACCAGTTTGCATACCGCACAAACCGGTCTACAGAAGATGCCATCGCCTTAGCCCTGCATGCTGCGCTGAGCCACCTGGAGGAGCAGCAGAGCTATGTCCGGATGCTCTTTGTGGACTACAGCTCTGCCTTTAATACAATCATCCCGGACATTCTCATCAGGAAACTGGACACTATAGGCCTGCCCCCCCTCACATGTGCCTGGATAAAGGACTTCCTCACTGACCGGCCCCAGGCAGTGAGGCTGGGCCCCCACCTCTCCCCCACACGCACGCTGAGCACTGGCTCTCCACAGGGCTGTGTGCTGAGCCCCCTCCTGTACTGCCTCTACACCTACGACTGCAGTCCGCAGCACGACAGAAACCTCATCGTGAAGTTTGCTGATGACACCACAGTTGTCGGACTCATCTCAAAGGGAGACTAGGCAGCCTACAGGGAGGAGGTCCTGAAGCTGGCAGCTTGGTGCTCAGACAACAACCTAGCTCTGAACACCAAGAAAACCAAAGAGATCATCGTGGACTTCAGGAGGCACAGCACCGACCCAGCTCCCCTCTACATCAATGGAGAGCGTGTGGAGAGGGTTCACACCCTCCGGTTTCTGGGTGTTGTATTGTCCAACAACATCTCCTGGACAGAAAATATCACAGAGGTCATCAAGAAGGCTCAGCAGAGACTCCACTTTCTGCGGGTCCTCAGGAAGCACAATCTGGACCCCAGCCTGCTGACAACCTTCTACCGCATAGAAAGCCTTCTGACGTACTGCATTACAGTGTGGTACGGCAGCTGCACCATGGCGGACAGGGAGAGACTGCAGAGGGTAGTCAAAGCAGCTCAGAGGATCATCGGCTCCCCTCTCCCCCCCCTGCTGGACATCTATTCCCCCCGTTGTCTAGGCAGAGCGGGGAAGATCATAAAAGACAGTTCCCACCCTGGCTCTGGACTGTTTGACCTGTTGCCCTCAGGAAGGCGCTACAGGTGCATCAGATCGAGGACAAACCGCCTTAAAAACAGTTTTTTCCCAAAAGCCATAACCATCCTGAACTCCCACATGCACGGTCACTGACAGCTCCACCCCCATGTCTCTCTCTCTCACTATGCGCATCCCATCATGTAAAAACCATCCCAATATGTGCAATACCATCCCATCAAGTGCAATACATTAAGTGCAATATATCTCTGCATTCATGGACACAGCAGGTTTCTTCTGTGTCTGTCATAACTACCTCTCTGCAGAAATTTCTATTGTAGATTTTGTTCTTTTGTAGTTTGTAATTTGTAAATTGTGCCCTTCATTTTGAGAAATTATTTTATTTTATTACTATATTATTCTGCGAGTTTTTTCTCTCTTGTATGTTTGCACTGAATAGTGAGCGGCTTTAATTTCACTGCATGTGTGTGTGATGTGAATTGTACATGTGTACAGTGACAATAAAGGCATTCTATTCTATTCAAAAAATAGAGAAGAGAACACAGTTGGTATATTTTTAGATTTGTCAAAGGCATTTGACACTGTTAACCACACTATTCTTTTGGAACAGCTGGCACTTCTTGGCATCAAAAACAAATCTTTACTTTGGTTTACAAGTTATTTTACTGATTTATATCCAACCAAAAACTACAATGGATTAGAGTCTACACTCCTTCCTATACAATGTGGTTTGTCTCAAAGTTACATTTTGGGTCCTTTGTCATTTTTACTAAATGTTAATGATCTACCTAATGCATCAGTTAAACTTTCTAAAATATAATTTGCAAAAAATGTAATGTATGACATCGACATTTATCTCAATCTTTGTTTTGTCAGGCCAGTGTCCTGAGTATTTATTAAGTTAACCCACTTCAAATTTGTTTTTTCTGTTTTCAATTTCATTGGAAAACTTCTTCCTGTACATTTCACCAACAAATTTTAATAATAAATTTCATGAATACCCAACTCATGGAGGCTTTCTCATCAGAGCACCTTTCTCTCGCACAACTCAGTCATAGTTTAGTGTCTTATACAGAGGAGGTAAAATTTGAAACGGTCTTCCTTCCTCCTTTAAAGACCTTTCACAAACTCGGTTTAAAAAGCTCTAAAAAGCTAAAAAGGTAACTGTACTTTTTCATATGGCGAGTCTTTTACTTTACGGTATTGTTTAATAGGAGCTGATAGACTTACTATGGGGGTTGCCAGATGTTAAGCCCCTTGTAGGTTTTTGGCAACCAACCTTCACATTCAGCATCTTTGTATATTTTGCTTCCATTTTATGTACTTTATTGTTAAGTGGTAAAGGAAATAAATAAAATGATTATAAAAACAATATTTGGACTCAAACATGACAACACAAAAACAAACAAAACAAAGCGTGGTTTAATAAATTACCAGGTCATTTTAGAATTGAGAAATTGTTCTCAGCTGATTCTCCTGGTAAAATAAAGGTTTAATAAGATAAAATACAATTTAGAAAAATAATCTGAAAAAAAAACCTAAATCAAAACATTATTCCTCGATTTAAATAGTGGAATTGAAGATCATAAATTCTATTTCTTAGTAGTTGCACAGACATTCTTTTCAACTTGTCTTAAATGCACAGAAAAAATGGCAACTCTGTAACTATTTATGAATCTATACTGTATATCTATCTATCTATCTATCTATCTATCTATCTATCTATCTATCTGTCTGTCTGTCTGTCTGTCTGTCTGTCTGTCTGTCTGTCTGTCTGTCTGTCTGTCTGTCTGTCTGTCTATATATATATAGACAGACTATATGTATATATATATATATACACACACTTTCATTTTAAGAATGATACATGACAAAAATACGTGTGTTCTATCTTTTAAAATTATATTAAAAAGTCAAATAATTAGATACAATCTGAGTTGATTTTTACATTTTTAAACAATCACGAATAATAACAGATTTTTACAGTTAATGTTTCTGTCACAGGAGGGAATACTTTAACACTGTTTGGAGGTCTACACTAAACCAGGCAAAGACAGCATGTGCTCCGGTGACATACCAATGTTGTGGAATCAGACACCGTGTGTGTGTGTGTGTGTGTGTGTGTGTGTGTGTGTGTGTGTGTGTGTGTGTGTGTGTGTGTGTGTGTGTGTGTGTGTGTGTGTGTAAACTGTGTTTGTAACTTGTTTGTCAGCTCGACTGCCAAGCTGGTTTTGTAGTTTACAGTTTTTCTCAGTCGCTTTAGTACAATTCTCAGATCAGAATTGAAGTTTGCAAATACGTGTGTGCATTTCTCAGAACAATTTGTAAAAACAGCGAAACACAATGGATTTCTTGCAAGAGCGTGTAACTTGCTCAAAATCTTCAGTTCATCTCTCAAAACTAAGTCTTTATGAAATCGAACATATCAGTGCCATCAGAATGTCAAGTCCTTGTGTCATTGTCTACGAACAAGACAGTCAAATTACTTAGTCATGTTGTCAATATAACTGTACTTTAGAGGGAGGTTGTGATGTAAACTATGGCTAAAGTTTGGATGACAATTATTGTAAAATGTAAGTTACACCATTTTTGTTTGATTGCAAGAGACTGGACAAGATTCACATTTACACTTGTATTGTTTATATTGTAATTTGTTGACAGACCATGTCATACCAACATAGAAAAAACCCACTGCAAACAGTAACACAAAGGGGAAAAAAAGATAGGACAATATTCTGTACAACAGTACAGGCAGTGCAGTAGGAATTGGTGTGGTCTTCCTACACCTCTTGTCGTTCCTGTATGTTAGGCTACAAATTCTCATCCACATCACAGCGAATATCCACTCTTGCAATGCAGTGAAATATGTTTGTCAGATTATGACAACTTGTTCAACAATTTTGCAGTTAATGACTTATACGATGAACTAATGACTAGGTGTTTTGAGGAGTAAGACTATTGCACAGTGAACTATATAATACAATTTGATCAACATGACATAAACATTGGATAATGTAGCAAAGAGCAGAGAATTGTACATAATAATTTGCATGGTTGTACCAAAGCAATTGTAACTTGTTCAAAGAAGTGAGAGACTGCTTATATGATGTGCGCAAGTGACATCATGATGGGAAGATTGAACAAATAGTTTTGGAAATTTCATTCTGATCCGAAAAGGGTAACACTTTATATTAAGATTCCTTAACAAGCTTTGTTAACACATTAACAAGCATTATAAATGAATTTATAGGGTGTTAGTAAGACATTTATTAGTACAATAAGTCTAATAAGGTTTATTAAATTACTTAGTTAACACATTTACAAGCATTATTATTAGGATGTTTTCAAGATGCTAATGATGCATTTATTGATATTATAGGTGCCTAACAAATGTGTCAGTGTTAATAAGCTTAATAAGATTTATTAACAACCTTTGTTAACAAATTAAGAAGTATTATTATTGTTTGGGGTTCTAGTAAGATATTTATTAGCATTATAGATGTCTCACCCAAGCCTAAGTGTTCATAAGCTTAATAAGTTTTATTAACTAACTTAACAAATTAATAGGCTTTATTAATGTGTCAGATGCTAGTAAGATATTTATTAGCATTATAGATGTCTTGCAAATACCTGAAAGTGTTAATAAGATTTATTAACATCTAAAGTCAGACCATTGTCTTCTAAATCCATATTACTAAACTGCTTATAAGCTTTACAAATGTATTAATAAACTTTGTTAATAGTTTATTAATTGTTTTGCAGCACCTCATCTAAAGTGTGAAAGTTTTTTAGCACAAACAACCACAAAGCATAAAGATTGTAAAAAGAACTTTATGACATTAAAACAGACTAAACATACACAAATCTTTCTGTAAAAGATATATAATAATTTAATTCAGACAAATAAATTTCTTTTAAAAACATATATACTGGTGTTGGATGACTCTAGCATCATCATAGCTAATAAGGATAAAGTATTAGCATCTTTCCTGAGTGAAACATTCATTGCAAATCCCATCACCAGGAGACAATTCTCTGCATTCAACCACGGTTGCCTTGCTTCAAAGTCCACAAGAAAGTTGCACAAGCCAGTAATTTTTGAAGAACGAAGACAATAAACCTACAGGAGCCATGCTAAAGCTAACACGCTAACGACCGACCGGTACAGAATCAAAGATGGGCGGGGCTTTTTTCGTCACCTGTGTGAAAGCAAAGTCTAAGAGGCCATTCAATTGGCTGAAAGTGAGCACGCCTGTTTTGGTGATAAGTTTGATTGACAGATTCATTAGCCAATGGTGACATTAGTTAACCTGCCCATCTTTGATTATGAATCGATGGGCAGGTTAGCGTGTTAGCTTTAGCATGGCTCCTGTAGGTTTATTGTCTTCGTTCTTCAAAAATTACTGGCTTGTGCAACTTTCTTGTGGACTTTGAAGCAAGGCAACCGTGGTTGAATGCAGTTGCATTGAATGCAGAGAATTGTCTCCTGGTGATGGGATTTGCAATGAATGTTTCACTCAGGATAGATGCTAATACTTTATCCTTATTAGCTATGATGCTAGAGTCATCCAACACCAGTATATATATATATATATATTTTTTAAATATTTGTCTGAATTAAATTATTATATATCTTTTACAGAACGATTTTTGTATGTTTAGTCTGATTTAATGTCATAAAGTTCTTTTTACAATCTTTATGCTTTGTGGTTGTTTGTGCTAAAAACGTCCACACTTTAGATGAGGTGCTGCAAAACAATTAATAAACTATTAACAAAGTTAATTAATACATTTGTAAAGCTTATAAGCAGTTTAGTAATATGGATTTAGAAGACAATGGTCTGACTTTAGATGTTAATAAATCTTATTAACACTTTCAGGTATTTGCAAGACATCTATAATGCTAATAAATATCTTACTAGCATCTGACACATTAATAAAGCCTATTAATTTGTTAAGTTAGTTAATAAAACTTATTAAGCTTATGAACACTTAGGCTTGGGTGAGACATCTATAATGCTAATAAATATCTTACTAGAACCCCAAACAATAATAATACTTCTTAATTTGTTAACAAAGGTTGTTAATAAATCTTATTAAGCTTATTAACACTGACAAATTTGTTAGGCACCTATAATATCAATAAATGCATCATTAGCATCTTGAAAACATCCTAATAATAATGCTTGTAAATGTGTTAACTAAGTAATTTAATAAACCTTATTAGACTTATTGTACTAATAAATGTCTTACTAACACCCTATAAATTCATTTATAATGCTTGTTAATGTGTTAACAACGCTTGTTAAGGAATCTTAATATAAAGTGTTACCGAAAAGGGTACTGAAGCGTCTGAGAAAAACTGTAAAGTCACAATGCTGTCAGGTGAAATTTTATAAAAATAGTGAAATAAAGTAAAAAAAGTAAAAACAAAGAACTTGGAATCATCAAAGGGTCTTTATCTGGCACCAAAATGATCATGCTGCACATATTTTTGTCCAGTAAGACTGACATTGTGTAATATTTTAATAATTATTGAAGTATAAAAATAATAATAATTTTACATAATAAAAAGTCTTTATTTGACCCATACAAATGTAACAAATATACTCTCTTACTCACTGATACTTTACAAACGTAATTCTGGCCCCCCCAAAAAAAAGGCTGTCCTTGAATAAGACAGCTCCGTGTGAAAACAACTTCCATTATGTCCCCCAACTCCATCTGGATGAAGCCCATCTGCTGGACTATTTAAACATGTAGTTCTCTAAGAGTTCTGGTAAATTGCCGGTCCGTCCTGGGGGAGGATCCCTCTTTCATGTGGACACCCCTGGGGTTTCTCCTTTTGAGGAGATTTTCCTTTACCGCAAAGGAAGGTCTAAGGGTAGGGATGCCCAGTTTGGTTTAGTCTGTTCAGTTTAGAATTTTCCTATTGAATTGTATGTATTAATGATCTTTTTTATTTTATCTTTACTTTATAACTACCGGTACGAAGCCCATTGAGATGACTGTTGATCTGATATTGGGCTATATAAATAAAATTGAATTGAATTAATATTGAATTGTGACATTTTGTGACAAAGGCCTTATTCTTTCCCTTTTTTTCCCCCATTTATTAACTCCTGGCATGCTGGGTGACCTGAGCCAGACCAGCAGGAGAACCGGAATGGCTCAGAAGGGCCAAGCCACGAAGGGCCAGCTGCTCACAGCACAGAGCTCTGCTTTTGGAGCAAGTGGGGCTTACCGAATGAAACGGTTGACACAGTTTCTTTTGTGGGTGTGTATTTCAGCTGACAACATACCAAAGAAACATGCTTACAGTTAATCTACCAATTGGTTTAATTCACATTTTTTCTAAATGTTTCTGTATCTTTCAGCTGAACCCATGATCTGGAGAGACAACCACACATACAGTCATGACAAAGACGGGTCAGACTCACAACTTGCTTTAGCAACGTTACCCTCAAAGCACAGACTTAGGCAAGTGCACTCATAAATACCTCATTCTACGAGGGATTTCACGGTACTGTAAGTGGATCGGCTACACGCTCAGCTGATGGGAGATTTTTGACAGTGTTGATGCAAGTTTAACCAACGCCTGTCAGATAGTGCGATGAAGATATGCAGGAAATGAACAGAAAGTGACTTTCTCTGTAAACACCCAGACACGAGCAGACAACTGCAGTGAATGCACGGAGTTTCCTAGTTTAGGAGCTTATTGTTATGAGGTTTGTGTTAACCATTAAACATTAATATGTGGGGGAAGGAGAATAGATCTTAACTTGCATGTTTGCCTGCAGACTATCTAATTGACTATCATTTTGGTTATATTGTTTATTTAAGCTGTGAGACAAACCAAAAAATGAACGTCCATAAAAACACATTCCGATTTATGTCTACAATTGGTTGGTAATGCCGAAAACAAACATGACTTCTGGGTCTTGGTAATAATAATTTGCCAATGAACATCTGAACCACCCGTGGGAGGTTTGAGTGAAATTATTGTGGCTTAATGAGGCAAAAACTGAGCTGTTTAGCATCAACTCCTGGAATTGTTTCATTTAATTTCAAGATGTTACACATTTGGTGAAATGGTACCTATGACCTGAAGAGCTGAAGAAGAGAAGACCTCAAAAGCATGGCAAACGAGCAAAGCAAAGCGGAATGCCATTATAAATGAAAGGATCCAAAATATGTACAGTGATCCCTTGATTATCGCGGGGGTTACGTTCCAAATAGAACCCGTGATAAGCAAAACCCGTGAAGTAGAAACCTTTATTTTTTTTACAATTATTATACAATGAAATACACTATTATACATTGAAAAGAAAGAACAAACCATTTAACAGGCTAAATCAATTGTTTTTTTAACAAATAAAAGTACTTTAGAAACGTTTTTTCAACAAATAACTTCTGTAGTGTGCTGTCAAATATTAATTTCAATCATCGAGAACAGAAGGCTTTAAATTGCGGAGATTAGCCCCGCCCACCGCGACCCCGAGTGGATTAAACGGAAGAAAATTTAAAATGATTATGAAAAAAATAAAAAAGTACAGTGGGACAGAGTGACTCCGGTCTTCTTTTTCACTGCTCTTCATACTGATGCAGCGTTTTTTCCTTTTGAAGCCTGCGGTGCAGCTGCAGGTGTGTTTGTTCGGGAGAGGAACATAGTGATAGGCAGTTGTTGTCGCTCTTTTTTCTTCTTTGCTAAAGATCCTTATACACCGACATGCCCCCATCGATTATGTTGGAGAACTGTAATGAACGGCTCATCAAATTGTCCCATTCTTGAGCTACTCGCTGAGTGACTTTTTAGCCAATCAGAATGCAGAACACAATGCACAATCCAAATCCGTGAAGTAGCGAAACCGTGAAAAGTAAACCGTGATATAGCAAGGGATCACTGTATACATAAAAAATATGTAATTTGTGGGCTTAAGAAGTTTATTGCACGTCATTTTTGCAATGCTTAAATAAACTTTTATTGATGACACCCCCACCACCATAGCTCCGCCCCTGCAATAACCGCAAACAAAAACAGCCAAAACAAAGTTCAAGGTGAAGCATAATAAGGTACCCCAGCATGATCCCACAAAAAAACAAAAAATAAAATAAAAACATATATTAAGGACTTGTCTTTTATTAACATACTCGTCAACAGTCAATTTACATCTGAAGGCAAGTAAGCTACATGCCACGTATCCCACGATGCATCGCACATATCCCGTAATGCATCTCAACCAATCACCGTGTCCCTGTAACTGTGGTGCCTTAAAATACAACAGGGAAAATGATAGACTACGTAGCATGAATATTATTATTCCTATGCAACCCTAAAATGCGAACCCTAAACTACAATATCCGCTGGCTGTCCGTCTACCGGCCAGCCAGCTGCCCGAATGCCGGCATGACAAGCAAAAGAGTTCTGCGGCGGGCTGGAGCTTGTAGGAGCTATGTCCGGTATGGTGAAGCAGCAAGCAAGGGCATCCAAAATCTTATATTTTTCTTATTTTCATCGAGACAATAACAAATTGATCATTCTTTTTTTAAAAAATTTTCCCCCCATTTTAAATGGCTGCTCCCTTTTAATCTCATGTTTGGCAGGAAAGGTTTAGCTAATTATTTAAAACATTAAATTGAGAATAACTCGTTGATTGTTATTCATTTTTTTAAATGATCTTTTGCTCTATTAATAGAATGCAAAATTATTTTTTCCTTACCACAAAGGAGAGTCTAAGGGCGGGGATGCCCAGTTTAATTTACTCTCTTTAGTTTAGTTTAGCCATTACCTATTGAATTCCATGAATTCATGTCCTTTATGATTTCATGTCCCTTATACAATTACCAGTATGACGTCCATTGAGATGACTATTGTTGCAATATTGGGCTGTATAAATAAAACTGAGTTGAACTGAATTGAACAATATTTTTTCATCTTTTGCTAACCTTGTTGTTATATTAAACTACCTAACGTATCATATTTTATACTTTCTATATCTCTGTATGTAACAGAGTGGTGGAAGCAGGTAAAGTAAGGGTAAGTGTATAGTATAGATTTCAGCAATTTACTATTTATCCTCAATGAATTGTGTCTTCTCTTTTTTCTTTATTTGTTCTGCTGTGGAGCACTCACAGTGCTGCTTTGAGTATCCAAGCAAAAATTCCCAAAAGACTGCTGCTTTCCTTCTTCTCTGCTACAGGCAATCAAGATTCCCGACAAGCTCACAACAGGATATAATTGGAGAAAGTCTATATGACTAATAGTTATTTTTTGTTTCTGAAAGTAGAACAAAAAATACAGTTGAGCAACAAAGTTGATGATCAGCTTTTATGGTTTTGAAAGTCACACAAACGCTCCGTGGAAGAATTTTTTGTTGCTTACATCCAATTTCCTGAATGGATAGAGTGGTTTTAAAACCTATTGGCCAACAGTATTGATGTCCGGAGGATTTCAGCATTATCTCTGTCTTATCTCTGTCTTGAATGCACACACAAACACACACACAAACACACACACACACACACACTCACACACACACACACACACACACACACACACACACACACACTCCACTTCACTTCCCCTTCCTTGTGGAGTACAGGATGTGCGGGTGAAGAACTAAGCAGTTTCTCTCCCTGCTGCTGTTGCCAAGGATGCTTTATGGACCATGTTAATATTGGCGTTCTGCTGCCAGAAAGATTGCTAGATTCAATCAGGCAGGAGGCCGCCTTATAAAGTCATTACACTTTGTGCACTGTCATGTGTTCTGGAGTCAGTTCTGTGTTCTGCAGCGGCATCAGGCTTAACAAAAGCATGTGAGCCTTGACACGCCACGGCCTATAAATAGCGCTTACTGACCAACATAAAGACTATTTCAGAAATCAATTATGAATGTGTTTTTCCAGAACCTATTTTCCCCCCCTGTAGTTAGGTTTATAAATGTGGGTTTTTTGGGGGATTTGCGTAAAAGCTGTAGGGTATGAGAGTGTAACAGACATGAGGAAAAGGGAGGAGTAAGTAGATATCAAGGCAGAATATCAACGATAGTGACCTCACTAATAGCATCTACTGTAAGTGGAAGACTTTGCTGAAGAACTTCAAACATGCAAACAACAAAAGGCAAACTGGACAGATAAATAATGTAAACATAACCAATTTTACACCGGCTTTATTATTAAAGTATTCTGTTTTGAAAAAAATAATAAAAAGTCGCAAGTTTCACTCTTAGTGCATGAGAATGACACAGATTCTTACCTGCTCAGAGGTGGTATTTGGTGGGACGGAGAAGTGAGGAAAGTCAAAGGGTCCTGGGGTGGTCTATGGGGGGGTCCTAGCTCGGCTTGAAATGGGGTTGTGGGGTGGTCCAAGGGAGGGAAGGAAGAATGGAATTACAAGGAGATGGGGAGGCTAAAGGGGGGGGGGAGATTTAACACCGCTTGCTCCTCCCTCCCTTTCTTTCTTGCTTTCTTTCTGCTTGCTCTCCTTTCTTGCTCCGGCATTCACACAGTCTAACAGGCGCTTGAGAGGCACACACCAAAAGCCACAGCCACTCAGATAACACGCAGAAAAAGACTTAACATTTACAAGCTCAGCCACAGGAGAGAGGATGGTGTCCTCTCCCACCTCCCACCTTCCTCCAACTGACCAATGGGAATGCAGAAGAGAGGTGATGCGCAGCCAATGGGGGCGGCGACAGCCGGCACTCTACCCCAGCCAATAAGTGCAATAGCTCATATCCAATTGGAATAATTACAGCATGGAAGGAGTCATGCAAAGCCTTTATTCTGAGGGACAGGCAGAAAAATACGCTTTTGCCGATGATTGTGATTCAAGGTTGCCAGCAACATTACCGTGATTAGACCGTAACACTTGACTCTGCAGCCCATCCGTGCAGCAAGCTTCAGACAACATATGCCGTCAAAGAGGCATACTGTGCAGAAGAACAGCGCAAGTCCTGCAGAAGTGTCAGGATGCACTGTCCACGGAGCGGACCTGGCTTACATTTCACTACTGGTTGTATTTGCTAAATATAACTTTGTATGTGACAAATAAAAGAATCTTGAATCTTGGATGCAGAGCCTCTCACAACCTGAGAGATCTTCACAACGAAGGGAAAACGTGCAATCTAATTACTTTGATGGAAACCATTGAACTTACATGAGAACTGGACTGGGTGACTTTTCTCTCCTCGTTCACCAAACAGGAAGTATCCACTGGCTTCAAGTATCCAAAATCCCATAGACTTCTACGGAGAAAGAAACAGCTATTACTCAGTCACTATATTTGTCAGAATAAATATTCTTGATCTGCTACCTTATTTTGTACATGTTCTTGCTAAAGCCAGTTTTTTTTCCAAGTCTGTTTTCTATTAGTGCAAACTATTCAAGTTATAAACTGACCAATTAGATGCCTCAATAAAGGAAGTGGTCTCGTGTCAAAAGTTCATAAAATTTGACATGAGACCACTTCTAAGTGGGGTGTGGACTTCCAACAAGCTACTGATTGGCGAGAGTGGTTGCCATAGAAGTGATCACTTAGCCCAACTCGAACCAATCTCTGCTCAATGATGTCATCTTGCTCCAACATAAAAATGTCTGTTTCACGAAAAAAAGGCGACACAATAGACTTCGTTTGGTTGCAGACCAAAAGTAAGCTATTTTGTATGGGTAACGTCAAAATAACATGGCCCAGTTCTTATTCACAGTCAATGGTTGAAATTTGACCTGTTTTAATGAATTTCAACCACAGTCAGGCACCTTGGTGGTAGCAGAAGTTGTACTTTGGGGTCACCAGTAGACTCGTACAGGGGTTTCCCCCCGGTACAGGTGCACAGGTATGTCTTGCAGTTCCCTGGCTCAAAAGGCCAAGTCATAAAAATGGAAGTTATCTTTTGTGCATGTGGCAGGATAATGTTAATTATATTCAAATTATGCTGTGATGCTGTCGCATGGTGTCCTTACGCCATCCTCTAGTTGTTGGTAAGGTGTGCCTACGTCTTGCCTGTATACAAAAGCTTACATAAACATGTTTACTCTATGGGCTACAATTGGTCTACAATCTTGACATTTTGTCCAGGTCACCTAGGTGTCCCCTGGAGATTTGCCCATTTTTCGCCTGCAGATAGCCCTTTTTCACCTGTAAGGCCAGTTGTGACTGAGGCATCAAGAAGCTGTTGATTTTAATTCATTTGGGTTGCTTTTAAATTTGCAAATAAAGTGAGAAAAGTTTTTTTTAAAATACAAAGGAAACAAAGAACATAAATTCATGAAAGGATTTGTGAAAAGAAAGTGCTGGAACCTCCCAAAAAGTTCATGCGGCTTTTCATCTGGGAAATGCCAGAGCAGTGCTGACTCCGGTCCTGCTTGCAGGTGTTCTAAATGAATCACATGTTTGGTAGAAGCTGTATAATGTATAGACATACAAACACATAACAAATAACTGAGTCTTGAGTTATTTTTAAAAAACTTTCTGTGGTTGGGATTATTTCAACTTGGTTTCTCCTAAAAGGTGATACACTGTTAATGGTATACATAAAGGAGGCGGTTTTGTAGATTTATGAAAGGAACAAAACTCAGTTACTTTAAAGATAGCTTGATGACTAAGTTGGTAGCATGTGCATCTGAAGGTCATGTTTTGCAGGAAGCAGATAACCTCAGTTTACGGTTTCAAAACCAGAGGTATGTTTCAGGGTATACTTAGTTCCCATAGCAACTCATGCTCTGAACATAACCTGGTCTGGAGCAGGTTTAGTTGAAGGTTACTTTGTTTTCAGAGAGGTGAAGCAGCATGGCATGCCCATTTGAAGATGATTTAGTGGATGAAGAAGCTCAGATAATACTTTTTCCCCCGTGAGAGGGTGATAAGACCACGTATCAATGTTGTAGAGTTAAGCTTTTTTACATTGATCTAACTTAATTATTTGCTTCGGTTAAGATAAATATTTTTTTGAGTGTAGTCAACTCAAAAATAACATCTAGTTATCAGACTTTTGTTTTACTTTCATTCAAATTAATTCAGTTAAGTAGGTGTTACTGTGGTGATGCTGTTAGATCGGCAGCGCAAGGCTTACCATTCCCTTTGCCTGTCTGGACGGATTTGGGTACAAATGTAGGTTTTTGTCTAACCCTTGTGCTATCCTAGGACCCCACCCTTATATTGACGTGTTATCCCTACCATTACAAAGGTGGATAAAGGTGAAGAGGATTTCATGTAATCCATTGACACCAGTGAAGATCACAAATCATTGAAGAAAAAAGTTTCAGCGCACTGTCTAGATCAGGGGTCGGGAACCTTTTTTGCCGAGAGAGCCATAAACGCCACATATTTTTAGATGTAATTTCGAAAGAGCCATACATTAATGTAGTGTCCCTTTACCACACTGAGGCATGTAACCTCTTTTAGGATTCTTCATTCTGGTTAGTGCAGACCGCAACAAACGCCGTACAATTAATTCAGCAACTCCTAAGTCTCTCCCGCCGAGACAAGAGTGCTTCTCCCAACTTTATTTATGTTCACCTGCTCCCGCTCCCGCCCTACCATTTCCCTTATTCGGCCCATAGCTGAACCCCATTGGGCCTAATTACCTAACAACAGGCTGAGCGACAGAACTGAGAGCCAATCAGATCTCTGCTTGATGCGTTCAATGAACTCCAGAACTTTTAACGCGGCCCAACAGCCAAGTTAAACTCAGTCAGCCACAATATTTTAAAAACTAAATATACAAGTGAATGTGTGCATTTGATGTAATTTCAACATTTTTAAAGTACAATAAGTCTGTGGATTATTTTTAATTACACTGTTATGCTGTTGCTAATAAATGATGAGTATTTCTCGTAGTAGTTTTGCTGATTGTCTAGTCTGGTTGATACGTGGTGAGTTTCTGCTTCACGCAGGCGTTGAGACTTTAAACGTGATCTTAGGCCTGACTGTTCTTTAGATGTGAGAAAGACGGCTCAAATGCAGACGGGGAGCCAAACACACACTCACTCTGCAGTGAGTGACGGGCAGCGGGTTTTACGTTTTTTACAATCCCTGCGCGATTCACCTGCTGCCGGTCCCCACAACCCCCCCCGACCCTCTGCTTTCTTCCTCACACATCCCGTCCCTACGGTGGCCCAGAAGGGTCACAACACAACACATTAACTTTACACACAACACACTAACTTTACACACAACACATTAACTTTACACACAACACATTAACTTTACACACAACACATTAACTTAACACACAACACATTAACTCACAACACAACACATTAACTCATGGCCCGGAAGGGTCACAACACATTAACTCACAACACAACACATTAACTTACCTCACAACACTTTAACTCACAATGGAAGTAAAGCAGCAGTTGAGGTGCTTTTATTCTGAAATTTCCACTGGGCTGAGCGGCTAACTACCTAACAGAAAGTAATGTCACAGTGAGCTGTGGATGGAGCATGATTTTTCTACAAGAGAAGCTAGCAGCAGTGTTGCCAGATTGGGCGGTTTTGGTTCTAAATTTCGGGTATTTGGCCGGGTTTTCATAATTTGGGCGGTTTTAGTGTCGGTTCGGCGTTTTTTCCCCCCTCATGAATATATAATAGCGGACTACGTTAGGCTGTGTGGCTGTGAACTTTATGTACTGAAGCTCAGTAAACGCACCAGGCAGAGACGCTTAACGGGCTCTGTCATCTAACCTGTTGTTGGGGGTGTGCAATGCCCCGCCTCTCAGAAATTGTGTTCTTTAAAGCCTGACACTGCGGCTGCGTGTGGGAGGAGCCACCAGCTAAAGTTATGGTTTGATCGCTACATGGAGCGGTGTCTGTGTTTATCAATCCTTTTATTATTTGTCTGAACTTTCTTTCTTTCTTTCTCCTGATCTAATAAAAGGAGGACAGTATTAAATATTTCTTCAGCGGACCGGCCTTCTTTCATTCATTGTGTGTGTGTGTGTGCGTGGGTGCGCAAGCGCCCGTGTGCGTGTGATGGGGACCGCACGTGCATGTGTGAGGGGAGGGAGCGGAAGAAAGGAGAGGAGCGCACGTGCAGCGACAGAGAGGGGTGGGAGGGAGTAGTGTGCGGTTCATATTGTGTGTGTTCAGAGGAAGGAGAATCGTAAAAGAGAAAGTTTCTGGCAACACTGCTGCTAGCTTCTCTTGTAGCAACAACATGCTCCCTCCACAGCTCACTTTGACATTACTTTCTGTTAGGTAGTTAGCCGCTTAGCCCAGTGGACATTTCAGAATAAAAGCACTTCAATTGCTGCTTTACTTCCGTTATGAGTTAAAGTGTTGTGAGGTAAGTTAATGTTTTGTGACCCTTCTGGGCCATGAGTTAATGTGTTATGTTGTGAGTTAATGTGTTGTGTTGTGAGTTAATGTGTTGTGTTTTGAGTTAATGTGTTGTGTTTTGAGTTAATGTGTTGTGTTGTGAGTTAATGTGTTGTGTGTTAAGTTAATGTTTTTGTGTTAAGTTAATGTGTTGTGTGTAAAGTTAATGTGTTGTGTTGTGACCCCGTACGTCCCCGCAACTGCGCGCTCTTTCTCAGAGATGGGAGCGCACAGTTTTAGGCACGGCAATTCACAGGTTTCTGGGTGGTACAAACTGTGAAATAATAGATAATAGTAAAGTGATAGTGCTGGGGCAGATTTTTCTCTTCAAGCACCGCTACTACTGCGCGCCTCTGGCATCGTATCGCGCCCGAGAAGGACTGGTCTAATGAAAAAAAAAGTATGATTAAAGATTTGTCTGCGAGCCACATGTGACCATCAAAAGAGCCATATATGGCTCGCGAGCCATAGGTTCCCGACCCCCGGTCTAGAGGGTCTAAGAGTGCCTAGGATAGCATAAGGTTTACACATGTTTAGTTGTAGCTGTTTTACTGTGTTTTGCCAAGTTATTTTACCCTGTTATGTTGAATTCTTTCTGCACCATAAGTGAGAGGGAAGGTACGGAGCCCGTGTCCTGACATTAAGATATAAAAATATATCTTGTTCCCACAGATTAATATCTTGTTCCCACAGATTATTATCTTGTTTGCACGAAATACTATTTCGTTCCCACAAGATACTATTCCGTTCCCACAAGATACTATTGCGTTCCCTCAAAATACTATTGCGTTCCCTCGAAATGACTAAGTCATTCGAACGCATTGGCCAATCATTGGTCTTGTTGTTAAACCTTGGTCACAGGGACACGGTGATTGGCCAATGATTGGCAGATTATTATCTTGTTCGCACGAAATACTATTTCGTTCCCACAAGATACTATTCCATTCCCACAAGATACTATTGCGTTCCCTCAAAATACTATTGCGTTCCCTCGAATTGATTAAGTCATTCGAACGCATTGGCCAATCATTGGTCTTGTTGTTAAACCTTGGTCACAGGGACACGGTGATTGGCCAATGATTGGCCACTTAGCATTCTGGGAAACGTGACGTACTGCTATTGTTGTTATGCTACGAGCTAAAGGTAAGTGCATTAGGCGAAGCAGCCAGCTTAATATGATATTTTTCAGATTTTCATCGAGACAATAACAGATCGACCATTCTTACTTTTACCCCTATTGAATGCTCACAGAGACACGGAAGTAGCGGCAGGAAGCGGCTTTTGCAGCAAGATGACTGGAGGGCGTACCATCATGTGAATGAACGTGAATAAAATGGATGCTTCTGTGCTTTTTAAAATAAATAAATCTGTTCTCTAAACATCCTCCGTGTCTTCAATGCAATGTAATGAGACACACACAGACAGAAATGTGAAGGTATCTGCTGTAAATCTATGACGTAAATTAATAACAGGATATGATCGGCTAGTCAGTTAGCATGTAGCCTAATAGCCTTCGAATGTAAAGCAACTGACTGCTAAAGTTAATAAAGGACAAGTCCTGAACATTATTATTCCTATTCGACCCTAAACTACAATATAAGCTGTCTGTCAACCGACCAGCCAGTTGCCCAAATGCCGGCATACATCAAAGAGCTTTGCGGCGGCGCTAGTAGTAGCCTAGCAGGAGCTATCGTATGACAAAGCAGCCTAGTTATCATAAATCTTTTGATATTTTTCTTATATTCATTGAGACAGTAATAAAGTGATCATTTTTGTTTTTCATGTTCCTTTTTTGAACGAATATGGGTCACAGAGACACGGAAGTTACCGCTGAAAGCGGCTTTTGTCAGCGTACAGAGAGCATATCCGCGTGAATGACTTATGACGTGAATAATTATTGCGTACGAACGGATTAATTATTGCGTTCGAACGACATAATTATTGCGTTCGCATGACTTAATCATTTCGAGGGAACGCTGTCATGGCTAGCAGGCTTAAGCAGACCCAGATGCTGGAACCCGGAAGGATACTCGGCAGACAGAATGGTAAGTTCAAAAGATTCTTTAATTCTGGAGGCAGAATTAATAGGGGAGAAATCCACAGGAGCTGGTTGGAGGTTCTTGTGGGCGAACACCGTGGTCCGAGGATCTTCCAGCGAGAAGCCAAGACGAGAGGCAGCGAGAGGTGAGTGCGACCGTAGGTCCAGATGACAGCGAGAGTCCTGAGAGGCAGACAGACAGGGGATTAGACAAGGCAATGAGACTAGAGCGAGATTGTGCATGGGCGGCCAGTGAAGCACCGAGGAGTACAACGAACTAGCGTCGAGTACAGGTCCTGGTCCTCCTTAAGAGGACCAGGACCTGTAGGAAGGAGAGGATAATGTAGGAAGGAGAGGATAATGAGATTATTTAGCACCCCTAGTGTATAATAAAAAAGTACGAGAAGTGAAGTTCATCAGAGTCACGTGAAGTAATTGCATGGTATATATTGTAAATCCACACTGTATCATTTATTTTAATTTTATAAAATGAAAAAATCTGCAGCCTCTAACTTAGACATATGAGAGTTCAAGAAGTACTATGAATTAAGATGTAAAAACATTTAATTGAATTGGAGTATTATGACATTTAGTCAGATAAATATGTAAATTTGAGTTGCTGCTATCCTAGGCACTTTAACATTGGGAGTTGAGTCATCTAGACCCACTAGACAGTGCGGTGAACCTTTTTCTTCAATGATTTGTGAACCTCACTGGTGTCCATGGATTACATGAAATCTTTCCACCTTTATCCACCTTTGTCATGGTATGGAGAACACGTCAATGTAAGGGTGGGGTCATCTAAGATAGCACAAGGGTAAGTTTTATATGTTTTATATATATACATCACAATGTAATTGGAAATAAGATCAGAAACTCGCGCATTTAGTTTGTCCGTTATTTTTCTCCAAGCAGAAACTCTTTCTTTTGCTGATGCAGCCGTATAACTTTTTTGATGGATGTATAATCGTCATACCCTCATTAAAATCTCTGACTCTGTCTCACTGAAGTATATTGCTCTATTTTGTTCTCCACGCATTTCCATGGTGACTCGGGATATCGGCGATCCATTGAGAATGTCTTAATGTACTTGCCGTGCACGCAAATTAACCCAGGATTACCAAGTCGAGCGTAATTATCCAACTCATATCTGTCTTTTTGGAACCGACATTCCCAGAAGTTCAGGCGGACTTCACTCAAGCGTCATCATCCAATCAGCAATGTCCTTTTCCAGTTTTTTTTATTGTGTTTTTTAACATTTCATTTAGATTTCTGGAATTTAATGTTGTTTTCCGTACCATTTCTTTTTTTTCTTTCATTTTTTGGAATTTTGTTTTGATTTCTAAAATGTTTTGCTGCTTTTTGTTTTATTTTTGTCTCTTTGCTTTGAGTGATTTGTTGTTGGGATTTGCACTTCAGGGCCAGTTATATGCATGCACAATTACTTTTTTTGTATATTTCTTTTAGACTTGTCTTGACATCTTTTATTAGCATTGATTGTAAAAAAAAAAAATTGCACTGGAAAAATCTATTTAGGAGCATCAGAACAGTAAAAGCAATGACACCATCCCGCTGAAAGGTAAAAGTGAAATTTACTAAGACACTGTACAGAACAGGGTAAGGCTGGAAAGATGCATGGGTGTGTGAGAGATGGGAAGAGAGGGGGGGGGTATAAAAAATTCATAAGAAAATGGAAGGAATTGTCAGATTGAATATGTAACCAGCTGCACTGACGTCCAGCGCTGGTGAGCCATGTGAAGATGGAGGTTAGCCTCAAACAGAATGCCTAAGACTTGACCTGGATGAATTCTAAATGACAATATCAACAGCATCTTGTTCAACATGACGAAAATGTGTGGCTGGGGATTTTTAGGATTTTTTTATTTTATGCATTTAGAAATGTTTTGGATTTATTTTAAATTAAACCAAACCCAAAGGCAAGAACCACTTTTGTCATGGTGGAAGATTTTCTAAGCTGTAACTTCTGCAAGAATTGTGGCAGCTTTCACTTATGTGATTTGATCATTTTTTTAAGATTTGACTTTAGAGAAGACAAGAGAGTCACATGGCTGACATACAGAATAAAAATGAAAAAAATACCAGGTATAATAAAGTGGTTTAAGTCTGTCTACCTATTTCTGGAATTATCCATGCCTGATAACCTCCCCCTTATCAAATATTTAAAGACGGGATGGAAAAAAGGATCCAGTCTTAGGTGCAGGTGAATTCTTAAAAAGGATTTAAAAACGGGGAAGTTTTGCTAATTATCCGGTAATATCTGTGAAAGTGAAAAGCTTTAAATAGTTCTTTAATTACTTTAGATAATCCCTGAATATGGCTTTTAGTCTTTTTGTAGTTTGATCTGTGACGAAAAGCAGACCCGTTCATTTTCACACTGCAAAGAAAACTGTCTTTAGTCATACCAATTAAGATTTTCAATAGCAAAAGAGAAAACATCTTACTGATTAGAATTTTTTTTCCTTTAACTAAGAATTCTCAGTAAAACAATTTCTACCACATTGCGATTTTTTATGTTTAGGTAAATAAAATATTTTAAACAGAACAATTTTGGCTTTTTTAAAAGGCCTGTGATGACATCACAGTGGGAGAAGCTATCAAAAAATGAATGGTGCCAAACTGTTTTATGAGGCTAAAAAAGTTTTTTTTCAAAATCCATTAACAAAAGTAGAACACCCTTGTTAGGAATAAAACACACTTGTGGGTAAGATCCCAAGGAAGTTTTAAACTTATTATGGGAGGGCCACAGGACCTATGGCTTGGTGGCTATTTTGAGGCTAAATGTGTCATATTTTCGGGTAATATGGGAATACTGTACAAAACTTCTGTTCAAGCAATCTTCATGAAATTTCTACCAGGTAAAGTCTACGACCATCACAGAAATTTCATTTAACTTTGACCTCGGGAAGGATCCCTCCTTCATGTGGGCACCCCTGAGGTTTCTTTGTTGTTGTTTTTTGGAGTTTTTCCTTACCGCGAAGGAGGGTCTAAGGTAGGGGTCTCAAACTCGCGGCCCGCGGGCTTTTGCGGCCCCCAAGATTATGTTTTGCTGCCCACGCTTCAATATGAAAGTTTAATGTTAATGCGGCCCGCCAGTCTGTGTGAATGACACCTTTTCAGTGTTCGCGAAGCTGACAAGCAACCAATCACACAAAAAAAATGATTCAAGCCCCTCTTTCATGTAACACAATAAAATTCTGTTTGTTTCATTTAAAAATGTTTATTTTAAAAGAATGTATCTACATTTAATTGACATAACACAAAATGTATTAATAGTTTCACCTATAACTCCAGTAATCCAAAATAATTGAGTTCAAGTAAGGGGTGTGCTGTTGCATGCTGTTTTCCTGTTTCGCTTTACTTATTTTTTTGCAGTCTTACGGCTACAATCTTTCACCTATTTTAACCATTCAACTATTAAAATGTTCAACTCTTTCGTTTAATGCCTGCTATGACTTTTGGTCCTTCAAATCCTTCGACTTTTCGAAGAGAGAAAACTTTCATTTGTTTTTTCCACGTAAAAAACGAACTGTGGCATGAAATCGTTTCAACTCGGCTTCTCCCAATAAGACGATGCACGACGAGCCTCATTTAAGGAAATAATGAATCTATATCTTTATAGCGGTGACTCCACATAGTCACAGTAGGGTTAGCTCAGTGGATTAGTTAGCGGGTTTATCATACAGAGGATCTGAGTTTGAGGCCGGCTATAGACTGCTGTTACATTTTTTTTTGCCTTGCCTTTCTTGATAAAATTGAGTTCGATTAACTCATTTATATTTCATTACATGGAAGAATTTTCTTTGAGGTGGGGTTACTCATATTTATTGGATGAAAATCCTGCCCACAATTAAATTGAGTTCATCCAATGAGTTATTTTTTTGAGCGCGGAGTGGGATAAATACTCTTGGGGGCGGAACATTTACCGGGCTTGAAAGCAGGAAAACATTTAACGCAAGAAACCTGACAGCCCCCTCCCCAGACCACATTAAGGAGTTCCTTACTTTCCTTTTTAGATCGTATTTATGCGCTCGTAATTTTCTAAATCCATGCAGCGGTTGCTGAACCTGTTTCTGACTCGCATGGACCCGGAGGAGGATTATGGTTACGGTTAGGCGCGCGGCGGCGTTCAACCCCGACCAGTGTTGGAGTTCACCCCCCCTCCCGCCTTTGGCGAGTGGACAGGTCCCTGACTGTGGTTTCAGCTTAGAGACCAAACAGCAGTTTGAAGTACCCAGCCTTCTTGGTGTCTCTCGAAGGGGTACTGAAAAGTGTCCCAACGGGGGTCTCCATTGTCCTCCTGGGGGACTTCAATGCCCACATGAGCAATGACAGTGGCACCTGGAGGGGCATGATTGGTAGGAATGGCTTCCCTGATCTGAACCCAATCAGTGTTTTGTTGTTGGACTTCTTTGCTTGTCTCTTGTCTGGCCTGGGAACGTTGTCTGAGGCTAGGGAAGTTTGGGCATCTTTGCTTAGACTGAATGGAGGAAGATGGATGGATGAACATATTAGAAATGTGGGCATGATAAAGAAAAAAACTGATGCCAAGGAAACTCAAAAGTTTACTTTTGAACAGTTTTTTTTAAAATTTCTTAGACCTGTTCATAAACACCAGGTGACCAAAAAATTAAATGGCTGCTACGAAGATAAAACTAACAAAAAGTTGCCATTTTAAACAAGTGTTTTTAATTACTTTTTCATGTGTTACTCTGACCAGGGTGGCAGGGGCAGAAGCGGACACTGAGGGGCATGTAGTGGCTGCTCATCCAGTGAGGGCGGGTCAAAGGTGGGGGTGTGCAGTGCACAACGCCACTCATGACTTTAATTATGGCCCGCAGCACTCACAGAGTGCAAGGACCATATTGTAACTGGTACGAGGGTCGAACACTCAAAAAGGTCCAAAACGTCAAAAAAACGCGTCAAAACGCCAAAAAATGGGGTCAAAAGTCGCCCAAAGCACAAAACGACACGACAATTGTGTAACGCAACAAAAATACACACACACACGCACAACACCAACGCAAAAACGTAAAAATTGTAGTCGCAAAAATGACGACAAAAACACAAAAAAGCCCCAAAAAGCCCTCAAAAGACAGGTTTAAAGCCAAAAAGACATGCCCAGCCTATAGTAAAAGACAGGCCGCATTGAAATACATAGGCCACCTGACTGCAAAAACTTCTATATTGTTTCTGGTTCGTTTATTATGGCCCGCAGCACTCACAGAGTGCAAGGACCATATTGTAACTGCTACGAGGGTCGAACACTCAAAAAGCTCCAAAACGTCAAAAAAACGCGTCAAAACGCCAAAAAATGGGGTCAAAAGTCGCCCAAAGCACACAACGACACGACAATTGTGTAACGCAACAAAAATACAAACACACACGCACAACACCAACGCAAAAACGTAAAAATTGTAGTCGCAAAAATGACGACAAAAACACAAAAAAGCCCCAAAAAGCCCTCAAAAGACGGGTTTAAAGCCAAAAAGACATGCCCAGCCTATAGTAAAAGACAGGCCGCATTGAAATACATAGGAAATCCTAACCGCAAAAACTTCTATATTGTTTCTGCTTTGTTTCATTATTATTATTATTATTATTCCGCTTTCTTATCGCGCCTTTGAGCTCAAATTTGACCCCCGCCACATACCCGAAAACTCACCAAAATTGGCACACACCTAGGATAAATTGAAAATGAATTTTCGGCAAAGAGAATGTCACCCCCCCCACGACGATGACATCACGGCGAGCGTTCCCGTAAAAAAAATGAATGGGCCGAAAATCGCTTATGGGGCCAAAAAAAAATATTTTGAAATACAGTAACGAAACCAAAACACGCGTGTTGGAGATATCCCAAAGAAGTTATGAAATTATTATGGGATGGCCACACGACCTACGGCTTGGCGGCCATTTTGTGGCGAACTCAGAAAAATGGCGATTTTCGTGTTTTTTCACAATATGGGAAAACTACACTTTTGTTCGACCGATTTTCACGAAATTTCACACACATGCCAAGAACATGATTCTACAATAACCAAAGAAGTTTCGTTGACCTTTGACCTTGGCAAGGGGCGGTCATCTTGAATTTTCAAAAAAAAGCACCTTTAGTAACGGATACAAACGAAAACTCGTCCTAGGGATTTTTATGGATCTTTTTGAAACTTCTCGGGCATCAATGGCAAGCTACTGTGGACAAAATGTTGGAATAAGAAGTTGTAGAATTTGAAACGCGTGCGCGTGGCGAATTCGCAACCGTCGCCATTTTAGCTAGCTCGCACATATTTTATCGGAATAGCCTGAAACTGAAATATGCGATACCCTGGCCCACACTAAACAAAACGATGTCACATACGACAAAATCGATAAAGGAATGTGGCCGTGGTAAACAAAAAACCGTCGCAAAAAAAAGTGCTGACTCGGCAAAAAACATTTTTTTCGGATTTTATTTTTAAGAATCGGCTAACGAAACCCAGATAACTTTGTCGGGTATATCCAAAGAAAGTTTCGAAATCATTACGTGATGGCGACACGACCTACGGTTTGGCGGCCATTTTGTGCCAAAATCTGCCATTTTGAGTTTTTCGCGTTTTTACACGATATGGAAAAATGAACTTTTTTTCGAGCGATTTTCACGAAATTTGACGCGCATGTCCCTAGCGTAAGTCTACAATCACCTCTGGAGTTTCGTTTTTTTTTTTCCTCGGGAAAAGGCGGCCATCTTGATTTTCTATAAAAAACACCTTTACCACCAGATTCAAACGTAAACTTGTCGTTGGAATTTTCATCGATCGTCTCGAAACTTTTTGGGCATCAATAGCAAGCTACTGTGGAAAAAATGTTGGAATTAGAAGTTGTAGATTTTAAACGGTGTGCACGTGGCAAGCTAGCAAAGTGGCGCACTGTTATAACTCCCATGCATTTCAATACAATGCAGTGAAAATTGAATGCATGCATTCATGCCTGAAACAGAATACATTGAAAAACACTGGATATGGACATATAAGGAATGTGGGCGTGGTTAGCATAAAACCACTGTTGCTAAGGACAACAAAAAGTTTACTTTTACCGATTTGTCCGAAACTGACGTCAATCTGTTTGTCCTCCAGAGGGGACCAAAACATAAAATGGTTGCTATGGAGATAAAATCAACAGAAAAGCCGCCATTTTGGAAAAAGTGGGTTTTTATCAACTTATGACGTATAGCTCTCACCAATGGAGGAATGTGTTTTTCTGAGTCAGTTGATGATGCTGATCGCTATGCTAGCACTTTTGGCTATGTTAGCATAACTAGCATAGTTAGCATAATTAGCATTTTAGGTAATGTGTTTTTCTGAGTCAGTTGATGATGCTGATCGCTATGTTAGCACTTTTAGCTAAATTAGCATAGCTAGCATAGTTAGCATAATTAGCATTTTTAAAAATGTGTTTTTCTGAGTCAGTTGATGATGCTGATCGTAATGCTAGAACTTTTAGCGACATTAGCATAGCTAGCATTGTTAACATAATTAGCAAATCCAGCCTTGACTAGCTTTTAATTGGCGGGCTGTGAGGGCGGTGAGGGCAGCGTTGGTGCGTAGAGTTGGGCGTGATAGGCGGGTTGCGTCTGCGGGCCATACAACGCCGCTTGCGGCAAAAATGACGACAAAAACACAAAAAAGCCCCAAAAAGCCCTCAAAAGACGGGTTTAAAGCCAAAAAGACATGCCCAGCCTATAGTAAAAGACAGGCCGCATTGAAATACATAGGAAATCCTAACCGCAAAAACTTCTATATTGTTTCTGCTTTGTTTCATTATTATTATTATTATTATTCCGCTTTCTTATCGCGCCTTTGAGCTCAAATTTGACCCCCGCCACATACCCGAAAACTCACCAAAATTGGCACACACCTAGGATAAATTGAAAATGAATTTTCGGCAAAGAGAATGTCACCCCCCCCACGACGATGACATCACGGCGAGCGTTCCCGTAAAAAAAATGAATGGGCCGAAAATCGCTTATGGGGCCAAAAAAAAATATTTTGAAATACAGTAACGAAACCAAAACACGCGTGTTGGAGATATCCCAAAGAAGTTATGAAATTATTATGGGATGGCCACACGACCTACGGCTTGGCGGCCATTTTGTGGCGAACTCAGAAAAATGGCGATTTTCGTGTTTTTTCACAATATGGGAAAACTACACTTTTGTTCGACCGATTTTCACGAAATTTCACACACATGCCAAGAACATGATTCTACAATAACCAAAGAAGTTTCGTTGACCTTTGACCTTGGCAAGGGGCGGTCATCTTGAATTTTCAAAAAAAAGCACCTTTAGTAACGGATACAAACGAAAACTCGTCCTAGGGATTTTTATGGATCTTTTTGAAACTTCTCGGGCATCAATGGCAAGCTACTGTGGACAAAATGTTGGAATAAGAAGTTGTAGAATTTGAAACGCGTGCGCGTGGCGAATTCGCAACCGTCGCCATTTTAGCTAGCTCGCACATATTTTATCGGAATAGCCTGAAACTGAAATATGCGATACCCTGGCCCACACTAAACAAAACGATGTCACATACGACAAAATCGATAAAGGAATGTGGCCGTGGTAAACAAAAAACCGTCGCAAAAAAAAGTGCTGACTCGGCAAAAAACATTTTTTTCGGATTTTATTTTTAAGAATCGGCTAACGAAACCCAGATAACTTTGTCGGGTATATCCAAAGAAAGTTTCGAAATCATTACGTGATGGCGACACGACCTACGGTTTGGCGGCCATTTTGTGCCAAAATCTGCCATTTTGAGTTTTTCGCGTTTTTACACGATATGGAAAAATGAACTTTTTTTCGAGCGATTTTCACGAAATTTGACGCGCATGTCCCTAGCGTAAGTCTACAATCACCTCTGGAGTTTCGTTGACCTTTGACCTCGGGAAAAGGCGGCCATCTTGATTTTCTATAAAAAACACCTTTACCACCAGATTCAAACGTAAACTTGTCGTTGGAATTTTCATCGATCGTCTCGAAACTTTTTGGGCATCAATAGCAAGCTACTGTGGAAAAAATGTTGGAATTAGAAGTTGTAGATTTTAAACGGTGTGCACGTGGCAAGCTAGCAAAGTGGCGCACTGTTATAACTCCCATGCATTTCAATACAATGCAGTGAAAATTGAATGCATGCATTCATGCCTGAAACAGAATACATTGAAAAACACTGGATATGGACATATAAGGAATGTGGGCGTGGTTAGCATAAAACCACTGTTGCTAAGGACAACAAAAAGTTTACTTTTACCGATTTGTCCGAAACTGACGTCAATCTGTTCGTCCTCCCGAGGGGACCAAAACATAAAATGGTTGCTATGGAGATAAAATCAACAGAAAAGCCGCCATTTTGGAAAAAGTGGGTTTTTATCAACTTATGACGTATAGCTCTCACCAATGGAGGAATGTGTTTTTCTGAGTCAGTTGATGATGCTGATCGCTATGCTAGCACTTTTGGCTATGTTAGCATAACTAGCATAGTTAGCATAATTAGCATTTTAGGTAATGTGTTTTTCTGAGTCAGTTGATGATGCTGATCGCTATGTTAGCACTTTTAGCTAAATTAGCATAGCTAGCATAGTTAGCATAATTAGCATTTTTAAAAATGTGTTTTTCTGAGTCAGTTGATGATGCTGATCGTAATGCTAGAACTTTTAGCGACATTAGCATAGCTAGCATTGTTAACATAATTAGCAAATCCAGCCTTGACTAGCTTTTAATTGGCGGGCTGTGAGGGCGGTGAGGGCAGCGTTGGTGCGTAGAGTTGGGCGTGATAGGCGGGTTGCGTCTGCGGGCCATACAACGCCGCTTGCGGCTTTAATTATTATTATTATTCCCGTTTCTAACGGATCCGTTGATCGCAAATTTGACCCCCGCCACATACCCGAAAACTCACCAAAATTGGCACACACCTGGAATAAATTGAAAATGAATTTTCGGCAAAGAGAACGTCACCCCCCCGAAATCGATGACATCACGGCGAGCGTTCCCGTAAAAAAAATGAATGGGCCGAAATCTCTTTATGGGGCCAAAAAAAAATATTTCGAAATAGAGCTATGAAACCAAAACACGCGTATTGGAGATATCCCAAAGAAGTTTTGAAATCATTATGGGATGGCCACACGACCTACGGCTTGGCGGCCATTTTGTGGCGAACTCAGAGAAATGGCGATTTTCGTGTTTTTTGACAATATGGGAAAACGACACTTTTGTTTAAGCGATTTTCACGAAATTGCACACACATGCCACAAACACGATTCTACAACTACCAAAGAAGTTTCGTTGACCTTTGACCTTGGCAAGGGGCGGCCATCTTGAATTTTCAAAAAAAAGCACCTTTAGTAACGGATACAAACGAAAACTCGTCCTAGGGATTTTTAGCGATCTTTTTGAAACTTCTCGGGCATCAATGGCAAGCTACTGTGGACAAAATGTTGGAATTAGAAGTTGTAGAATTTGAAACGCGTGCCCGTGGCGAATTCGCAACCGTCGCCATTTTAGCTAGCTCGCACATATTTTATCGGAATAGCCTGAAACTGAAATATGCGATACCCTGGCCCACACTGAACAAAACGATGTCACATACGACAAAATCGGTAAAGGAATGTGGCCGTGGTAAACAAAAAACGGTCGCAAAAAAAAGTGCTGACTCGGCAAAAAAAAATTTTTTCGGATTTTATTTTAAAGAATCGGCTAACGAAACCCAGATAACTTTGTAGGGTATATCCAAAGAAAGTTTTGAAATCATTACGTGATGGCGACACGATCTACGGTTTGGCGGCCATTTTGTGCCAAAATCTGCCGTTTTGAGTTTTTCGCGTTTTTACACAATATGGAAAAATGAACTTTTTTTCGAGCGATTTTTACGAGATTTAACGTGCATGTCCATAGCGTAAGTCTATAATCACCTCTGGAGTTTTGTCGACCTTTGACCTCGGGAAAAGGCGGCCATCTTGAATTTTCAATAAAAAACACCTTTACCACCAGATTCAAACGTAAACTTGTCGTTGGAATTTTCATCGATTGTCTCGAAACTTTTTTGACATCAATGGCAAGCTGCTGTGGAAAAAATGTTGGAATTAGAAGTTGTAGATTTTGAACGGCATGCGCGTGGCGAGCTAGCAAAGTGGCGCAGTATTATAACTCCCATGTATTTCAATACAATACAATCAAAATTGAATGCATGCATTAATGCCTGAAACTGAATACATTGAAAAACACTGGATATGGACATATAAGGAATGTGGGCGTGGTTAGAATAAAACCACTGTTGCTAAGGACAACAAAAAGTTTACTTTTACCGATTTGTCCGAAACTGACGTCAATCTGTTCGTCCTCCCGAGGGGACCAAAACATAAAATGGTTGCTATGGAGATAAAATCAACAGAAAAGCCGCCATTTTGGAAAAAGTGGTTTTTTTATCAACTTATGACATATAGTTCTCGCCAATGGAGGAATGTGTTTTTCTGAGTCAGTTGATGATGCTAATCGCTATGCTAGCACTTTTAGCTATGTTAGCATAACTAGCATAGTTAGCATAATTAGCATATCAGGTAATGTGTTTTTCTGAGTCAGTTGATGATGCTGATCGCAATGCTAGCAATTTTAGCCACATTAGCATAGCTAGCATAGTTAGCATAATTAGCATTTTAGGTAATGTGTTTTTCTGAGTCAGTTGATGATGCTGATCGCTATGCTAGCACTTTTAGCCACATTAGCATAGCTAGCATAGTTAGCATAATTAGCATTTTAGGTAATGTGTTTTTCTGAGTCAGTTGATGATGCTGATCGCAATGCTAGCACTTTTAGCCACATTAGCATAGCTAGCATAGTTAGCATAATTAGCATCTTAGGTCATGTGTTTTTCTGAGTCAGTTGATGATGCTGATCGCAATGCTAGCACTTTTAGCCACTTTAGCATAGTAAGCATAGTTAGCATAATTAGCAAATCCAGCCTTGACTAGCTTTTAATTTGCGGGCTGTGAGGGCGGTGAGGTCAGCGGTGGTGCGTAGAGTTGGGCGTAGAAGGCGGGTTGCGTCTGCGGGCCATACAACGCCGCTTGCGGCTTTAATTCTTTTTGTAACTTAAAGCATCTGTGTGAAAAATGCTATAAAGACTTTGTTGGCTTTGGGTTCAAATTAATCACCACTGACTAAAAGCAGCCTAAAGACCTGACAACTGCTACACTTAGCTTTCACCCCAGTAGTAATTAGGTCGCCCAACATCTAATTGCCACCTTGTTGTATCACTAACAATGGCTGGATCTTTTCACAGTACTTAGTTATTACTTAGCACCCACTCAGTATAGCTGTCCTCTGGGCTGGTTGTGTGATCCAGCTTTGCAGCTGCGGGTCCAATCACCACCCACCAGCTCAAGCCTTTGTCTAAGGAACATCCATGTGTGTGTGCACGTGCCAGTGTAGTGACACTGCCACAACTCTGCCCCCCCACCCCCATTTAATTTATGTGGTTATTATTATAGGCCTCGTATTTCTGGTAATGCCGCATCACTTAAGACGCATATGTGATGGGTCTGAGTGGGAAATGACAGCGTTTCTGGATGATTCTGGGTTATCCTGCTGTTTATCATGCATGAGCACATGGAGGAATTTGGGGCTTCTTGATTGACATCCCACTAAGGATGTTGCCTTGAGGCTCCTAATACTAAACCTTAACATAATTAAGGGTTTATTTTTACTTCTTCAAAGGACATCTGGAAGTTTTTTTGCCTAAACTTTACAAAATGTACAAGTACAGACTTTGTCTGAACCAATGAAGGCCTCTAGTAGTTTGGATCTCTATTTTTATGAAACTCCGAGTTTCTTTTTCACTTTTTTTTGTTTAAAAAACAGAAAGAAAAACATTTTTTCTGTTTTATCTTATTAGTTTGGCTACATCTTTTACAGTATAACCCCCAGGCTCCAGGGTTTTATAATAAATAATAATGCATTGGATTTATCTGTGCTTTTCCAGACAATCAAAGCACTTACAGTGTGTGCATTATTCATTCACTCCTCATTCATACTTGGTAACAGTGAGCTATTGTTGTAGCCATAGCTGCCCTGGGGCAGACTGACAGAAGCATGGCTACCGATGCTTGCTCATTCTCACCGAAAATTGATCCCTGGATTCCTGCGTGGCAATCCTTCACCTTATCAACTGAACTACCCAGCTGCTGTATGTCCAAAATGAAAGTTCTTACAGGATTTTAACTATAATTTTTTCCCTGAATCTTACAATTCAATCAAAACATTTTAAATAGATTGATCATAAAAGAACAATCAGAAAGATTCAAGATTTATTTGGTTTATTAAACAAAAATAATACCTCCCTAAGGGGCCGTGACTGCCCATCATGGGGGGGTTTGTCTGCATAAAGTGATGGGCTACTTCTGCTTCAACAGCCCTGTGGGTGGGATGGAATTTCCCCTCTCCAGCCCCACACGAGGTGGATCTGGTTTGGCTTCATCATTTCCTTCCAAGGTGAGGGGTGTCTTCTGTTGTTTGAGGAGTGAGGGGGTGTTGGCCTAAATTGTTACTTTTCTTGTTGCACAATGAAAAGCAAAAATAACATTTATTTCCTATCCCAGTAAGAAACACTTTGAAGTGCTAACTTTTAGTTTAGTCTAAAGTATGTGGATTAGTTTATGCTAAGTTTTTAGTTCTGCATTAAACCCTTGATGCCTAAATTTGGTGCCAGCCATGATGAAGCCGAAGCCGAAGTGGTTCAATGCATGTTTGCATCAATAGGCATCAAAGGGTTACTTTTGTCTTCTGTAATTGTTTTGTATTTGAGTTAGGATACCTTACACCTGCTCCTCATTTGTTTATCTTCAGTTTGAAGCTTATTGAGTCTTGACCTTTGTCATGTTTGAGTCTAGATATTTGGTTTGTTAGTCATCACTTTCTGCATTGACTTGCCTTTCAATCTCTTATTTTTGCAGAGGTTTAAACTAAAACCTACCAGGGCAGCTCAGGCCAATTTGAGGATGCTCTATGTTAGCAGTTTCTCTGCCCTGTATTGCTGTGGATTTACCTCTATTTGGGGATGCCTGGCACTGCGGAGATTAGTCATGTCTTCTCCTGTGTTTTCATATTCAGTTTGCATTCGCTCCAGTTGTTCTCCTGATTTGACCCAACTTCTGGAGGATTGTTGAGCTGCAACCACAACTGTGCTCTGTGATCTTTAAGCTGTTTCAGCCCCCCACCCTCAATTCATCCCTTAATGCTGAGTGTCAGGCAGAGTGACAACGCTGCGTTAGTCCATTACAACTCAAAAAAGCATATTTACTGAAATTAGATAGATTACTTAAATTAGGTCAACGTCGAGTTCAGATTAGCCATTTTACATAGTAAATCATGTTGCCATGTTGCATTTGTAATTTTTGTAACATTGTAACGCCTCATGTGCACTAATGGTATATATTGGAAGAGCTGCCGGAGTGATGTCATTAATTCCTGATCATTTTATAGTTCCATCCATAGACTAGTCTGTGTTACTCAACCAGTAATTGTATATGAGAACTGCACTGCAAAAAAAGAAAAGTTCGTAGAACTTAAAATTGTAAGGCAACAAACTTCGGTAAAATTTTGAGTTAAGGACCTAAACTCAATATTTTAAGTTTTGTGTTGGAGTTTTCAAACTCATTTATCTAAGTTCTTCTAACTCAGTTGTAAGTTATGTGAACTTAAAAGTTCAAGTTGGATTAACTTTGAATTGTAATTTTGACCAACTCAGATGTGAGTTATAGTGACCTAAAATGTCACATAATTCTAACTCTGAATCTTGATTTTTCACAACTCAATGTGATGTACAAACTAAATTTTTTAAGCTGTAACAACTGTAAATTCCAATCATTGATGACATGACCAGAGGTTGAAATAATTTAAATTTGAGTACTAAGAGTACTTCTCCTTTCAACTTTTAATAAAGCTTAGTGATACTACATACTTTGTACCTTAATGCTTATTCTTTTTTATTTCCACATGCAACACAGATCTTTACAAGATCAATGAGGCACAGGTGAGCAGTCACAACTTACCTGCATGTGTGCTGAAGGTCAAACATTTTAATTTGACCATACTCCTTAACAGCAACAACATGAGCCTCACTTCTCTTCACAGCTTCCTAACTCAAGGTTTGGGAATCAACACTTCCCATGAGTCTTAGTCACCAAAACGTTGTTTACAAAATGGCTGAAGCCCTGTGGGGTATTCCAGAAAGCAGGTTATAGTTATAACTGTAGGTTTGAGGCTAAGGAAGTTGATAACCTCAGCTTTCAGTTCCAGAAATGGAGAGTAAGCCCTGGCTGCAGCCTGCAGAATGGGTCATCATAGTGGAATGCTTTGATTGCAGAGGAATGTGAACACGCTGTGGAATGTTAACCCCGCCCATGCTGAGCCCGTCTGCTGTGGAATGTTAACCCCGCCCACGCTGAGCCCGTGCATTTGATTCACCTTTGTCACAGCAGTTGTGATTGCAGGAAAGGGGAAGAATCAGTGGAGCACATTTTGTGACATTGTGAATTGTATGAGGAAGAAAGAGAACAGAAGGAGGAAAATTTGAATGGTGCAATTTTTTTTATGTATCACTCAAAAAAATGATTCAAGCCCCTCTTTCATGTAACACAATAAAATTCTGTTTGTTTTATTTAAAAATATTTATTTTAAAAGAATGTATCTACATTTAATTGACCTAACACAAAATGTATAAATAGTTTCCCCTATAACTCCAGTAATCCAAAATAATTGAGTTCAAGTAAGGGGCATGCTGTTGAATGCTGTTTTCCTGTTTCTCTTTATTCTTTTTGCCGTCTCACGGCTACAATTTTTCACCTATTTTAACCATTGAACTATTAAAATGTTCAACTCCTTCGTCTAATGTAATGCCTGGTATGACTATTAGTCCTTCAAATCCTTCGACTTTTCAAAAGTGATAACTTTAGTTCGTTTTTTCCACGTAAAAAACGAAACTGTGGCATGAAATCGTTTCAACTCGGCTTCAATAAGACGATACACGAAGAACCTCATTTATAGTAATATGGAATCTATTAATTTATACCGGCGGCCTTCCTTCATCACTGGAGTGATAGCTCAGTGGCTTAGATAGTGGATTAACAACTCAGAGGTTCTGAGTTCAAATCTAGCATTAGACCGCTGTTGCTTGTTTTTTTTTCCTTTGCCTTTCTTGATAAAATTTAGTTCGACTAACTCGATTATATTTCATTACATGGAAGAATTTTCTTTGAGGTGGGGTAACTCATATTTATTGGATGTAAATCCTGACAAAACAATTAAATTGAGTTCATCCAATGAGTTATTTTTTTGAGTCTGTGAGGCCAGACAGAATTTATTAATTCCCTAATGCATGCACATGGAAACTTGTAAAAGGCATAAGAAGGCAGGAATCATGGTAGAAATTCCCTAATTCAATTAAATATTTGTATTTTATTTTAGCACATACAATGAAAAAGGGATCATGAATACAAAGAATGCATTAGGATAATACTAAACTTTAACAAAAAAGACTAAGCTAAACTGATATTCCTGCCCTTAGACCCCCCCTTCACAGTAAGGAAAAACTCCTTAAAAACCCGTAGGTGGCAATATTGCACATGGAAACTTGTAAAACCACCAAAGAAGAAGACGGCCTCAGCATGGGCGGGGCTAACATTCCACAGCGTGTTCACATTCCTCTGCAATCAAAGCATTCCACTATGATGACCCATTCTGCAGGCTGCAGCCAGGGGTAGTTGGAAATGGAGATATGTATCAGGATTTCTCAAGATGCCATAGCAACTCATGCTCTGAACATAACCTGGTCTGAAGCAGCATGGCGTGTCCATTTGAAGATGATTTAGTGGATGAAGAAGCTCAGGTACTACTTTTTCCACTGTGAGAGGGTGATAAGACCACTTTGACGACTTTGATCTAACTTTAATATTTGCTTCAGTTAAGACAAATATTTTTTTGTTTAGTCATCTTAAGAATAACATGTAGTTATTTTACTTTCATTCAAATCAATTCAATTAAGTAGGTGTAACTTTGATGCTGCTGTTAGATTGGCACCGCAAGGAATTGTGGGATACAACGTACTTTATGTACTTGCTGTGCACGTGCATTAACCCAGGGTTACCAAGTCAAGCGTAATTACTCTAGATCAGTGTTTTTCAACCTTTTCTGAGCCACGGCACACTTTAACCTTAAAAAAAAAATCCCGCGGCACACCAGCATCAAGGAGAAACTCATTGTCTGTATTGATCTACAGCCCCTCCACAATCTCACATGCATTTTTGAGATAATAGGCTCCGTGCACGAAAGTAAGGAGTTCTACTTCCGCCGCCTTGAGTGTGAGGCCGACCATTTCCGGCTTGCGACTTCTATAGCAGCGACACGGCAGATTTTGATTGCGAAAGATGGTATATTTCACCCGTTTTCTACAAGGTCTCCCGAAAAATCGACGTGAACGACATCTACAGGATTGTCGACCAGTGCGTGGTTACATGGGCAAAATATCGTGTCTAAAATATATAGTGTCGAAAATACCGAAAGGAAATGTGTCCCGTTGTAAACCAACCTGTGCTGTCACATATTTATGCAGCAGCTCGGTAATATACGAGGCGATCTTCCAAACGTGCTTTTATTAATTTTATGAATATTATGAAGTGCCTGTTCGCTCATCATTTTATATTTAATCCTTGTGGTCAGTGCTTTTTTTGTGGAAGAAGAACAGAACTGAAGAACAACCCAGTGTTAGGATAGGCTAACAACACGGGCAAACAACATTAGCCTTTTGATGGAGACAAAATCCAGGACAAACCATGTGGGAAACACTGCAATCTGCATCCTGGCTGCACATAAATGATCAGCCTTTATTTGTCGGGGCACAATTAGAAACACAATTCCATGTGTCGTGATTTTTTTGAACAGTTTCTAAGGACTGAGCGGCATTTCTGCTCTGAATAGCTCACACACAATGTGTGCTCTGCTTTGTCCTCGCGAGTCCGGCAGCCGCTAACCCAGAGCGGCGGTTTGGCTCGCAGTCCGAATTCTCACACATAACAAAACGCACACGTAACAAAGCACCCTCCCCTCAAACACATTAATAAATCCGGCTGCTCTGCTCAGAGACGTTCACTCGGTCCACTGGCACCGGAGCCCGAACGCAGAGCTCGGATGCCGGGTCCAGACCTCAGTGGACACGCATCCCCCCCCGCATCTCCCTCGTGAGGGGTGAAAGAGAGGGGAGACCCAGCGGGGCGAGAGCGGAGCGGGGCTTTACACGGGGCGTCCGCAGAGCCGCTGGTCGGTTTCCTAATGAGCTCACTAGCTTTCTCTCAGCGAAACACCGTCTATGCATGACGTAACCCAGAGCAATAGTGACACACGATCTGAATGACCGTTTACATGAACAACGATCGGTATACCCAGCTATCTCGATCGGAAAGAAATTTTGATCCGAACGAGTCTGACCGGGGCAAAGTATTCTGAACGGCGTGTTTACATGACGCATTTTCTTTCCGATTGCTGCAAATACGAAACACGACTCGTCTTGCTTGGGGTGAAGTCCTCTCGCCGTGTTCACCATCCATTCGGCTCTCACCGACACATACTGGAAAGCTATGAAAGCTTATATTAGTACTATTGTAATTTGACAAATTCGCACACGGGTACACAACAATGTTGTGATGTCTTTGTCACGCGTTGAAACAACAAACGCCTTTCTTTTACCCGAAATCCGCTCCTATTTACTCAACACTAGCAACTCAACAAAACTCCCCACAACAATAACATGACCAACAGGAAGTTGTCGGCCTCACACTCGAAACACGGAAGTTAACCAGAAGTTCTATCGTGCACGTAGGCTATTGTTGCAGAAAAAGCTGGAGGCTGCAGCTGTTTTTTTCTATAAGATGCAATAAAAGTTAAGTTAGAAAATTTAAAAACAGTTTGAAGTGTGTTCGTTGGTTTCAAGACGTTTAACAACAGATCTCCTTGTGCGCTGTCACTCTCACAACCCAATGCATCATGGGAGATGTAGTGCATTAAACGGCCGGCGGAGATCGCGTCTCTGAGCTTCATGGTTTTGTTCACTTGTTCCACGGTCTGATACCGGATTCTGTGGAAAGGTACACCGCTAAAGACGAGCTTTAGCTGGTATTTTTGTTAGAACTGAGCGACTTTACGAGCTAAATCGGGACATGGAAGTGAAGACTTTACCCACTTCTGATTAATCAGACTGATGACATGTGATTAAGCCTTCAAGAATGATTGGTGGAGACAATTAAAGGGACGGGACTTTTCCAAAATACAGCCTGAGCTGCAGCTGAATCGCGGTACTGTCATTCTTATCAAAATGTCTTTAATAAAATAAAACAAACGCAAAGAAAAAGTATTTTATGATCTTTCATATAGCTAATTTCTTAGTGTTTTATCAGGGCCTGTTTGGATGAACAGAGAGCTGAAATCCTGGAGATGGAAAATGTTTTTAGATCAGTTAATGAGGGCAATTTCCCCCTGCACACTTGACCATCTCCCACGGCACACTAGTTGAAAAACACTGGTCTAGATGATCCAACTCCCAACGTTTAAGTGCCTAGGATAGCACAAGGGTTAAATGTTCCATCTTTTTGGGCCAATGTGGTCATAAAGAGTAAAATGACAAAAAACTTTGTTGTGTCTTATGTTTCTATTTTTTCCATATTTCCTATGTTTTTAAACTAACCCTGGACAGAACCCTGGACTCGACATGTAACAAAACAAAAAAATCTTATCCTCAAATTTATAATTTTTGGTCACAAATTCAAGCTCACAAATTCAGAATTTGTGGCCAAAATTAAGTATTTTCGTACGAGAATATTATATTGTTGCAGAGAGTAAGCATTTTTCATCAAACAAACTAGTATTTATTGGCTACAAATTAGCATTTTGTGTGCACATAAATGCGTTTTGAATGCAAAAAAGTTGCAGACAAACAAACTAACATTTATTTGTTACAAATGATCATTTTATGGCCCCAAATAAGTATTTTGTGGCCACAAATTAGCATTCTGTGCTCACATATTAGCATGGCTAATATTAATTTTTATGGCAAATTTCATTTTTATTACCACACATATTAGCATTAAAAGTGGACAAATGAGCAATTTGTGCTCCAAAATTACAAATTAGAATCGTGTGTGCACAAATTTGTATCTGATCGTCACAAAACTGCATTTTTAGTGCAAAAATGTGTATTTCATGGTCACGAATTAGCAATTTGTGTGAAAAGGTTGTATTTTGAGGTCAGAAATGACCATTTTATGGCCACAAATTAGCATTCTGTGTGCAAAAATTAGTATTTTATGGTCACAAATGTGCAATTTGTGCTCACATATGAGCATTTTGTGGCCACAAATCAGAAGTAAGAATTGACAATAAAAGAACTGAAACATTTGTTTTCAGAGGTGTTGCATGAGAGTTCTTTCTATATAGCATGACATTCAAAGTTAATACAGTGTTCGCTAACATGCAACTTTTGTGTGTGGATTCTATAAATTGTGTAATGACACATGAAAGCAACACAAAAACCGGTCAGAGCTTCAAACACTAACCTTCACAGATGTTTTCATGAGAAGACTCAATTTTCTATGAACATTTAAAAAAGTTTTTATTTCAGTGCAAGGGGTGAAACAATACAGCAAATGTTATGGTATAAAAAAGCATTTGACATTTTTAATATTTTTTGCACATGTCAGACAAATTTGTGAATCAAAGACTAATTGGGGGAAACATTTCGTTAATTACTTGGCTGTGCCTAACACCAAAAGAAATATCACAAAATAATATAAACGGACTAACTTGATCGTCACTTCAAACAGGAGAAAGTTTGATTTTTAAAGGCATCTTTCCATATTGCTGTGGAATCATTTTTTGTTTAAAAATGTACTTTTAGTTTATGCAGTTTTAGGTAGAAAAAAATGACAGTCTTTTGCATCTGTAGAATAATGCACGTAATATTTGTTTTCTGTTTAATAAGGCACAATTTATGATAAAAGTCTCCTATAGTCTTCTATGTTTCAGAAAACTTTTATTTTTTTATTTTTGCCCTTGCAAAACTTCATTTAAAAATAAATATCTCTTTTAATTGTAAAAATAGTCCTAAAAATGTTTGCTGTTTGACATCACAAGCTTATCCTCTCCAATGAAATGGAAAAAATGAAATGTGGAATTGATCAAGTGAAGATAGAAAACAACCTATAAAACAAAACAAAAAAACTTGTATACAGATTTTTTTAAAAGGCAAAATATGGTAACATAAAAAAACCTCCCCAGAACAACGGACAAATGTAATATACAGAGCTAGCAACTGAAAAAGGAATAAACTTAAGAATGCTGTCATCTTGTTGCACCCCTTGACAAAAATATGTGCCAATGCTCCCGAGAACAAGGACCAACACCCCTCTGATTGACCCATCTCTTTGGCATTAATGGAGGGAAGGGGCAGACAGTGGTAGAGTGTAGCCAGGTAAATTTGCCACTGGGCCAGTTCATTGGAGGCACAAATTTACAAGCTGCATAATTGAAAGTAATTTTTTTTCTCAATTTTTTTTTGTTAAAAAAAGGGTGTGCTTGGATATAAAAACATGTTAACTAAGCCCCAAAATACAGAGAAAAGATTCTAGATTATTTCGAGGGTGAAACCATGGCGTTCTCGATGCAGAGGACGATGCAGGCTCTTGAGCAGCTGGTGGGGATTTGCTGTAGGAGGTGGCTACTCTGCAGTGACGATGCCAGACCGGTCACAGCTTTGTCACCCGCCCGCCATGCTTCACAGTACTGGTCGGTTTGCCGGTGGCCCTTTTTACTTGACCCATGCCACACCATTTTCTCAGGCCTGTGAGTGAACCAAACCATTTAAAATTTACTTTTTTCAGTTATTTGGCATTTCAGTAATTACTTGTAAAAATATAAAAAGGCTTGTATAAAACCCACCATGCGCTGTCCCTGATGATGTCTCTACCATCAAAGGAGTAGATGGGGACATTCTTCCTCATTTTGCTTACACTCTCACCAAAGATTGACTGCCAACTGTCAAACAACACTTGGTTCTAAAGGAAATAAACATTTTTTACTTGTGGAAAATATTCTTGACAAGAAAGAAAACAGAAATCATCAACAGAATGTTTCAAACAACAGAATGTTTTGTTGTTTCAAACAAAACATTCCAGCTAAAGATGTCCCGGTCCAATCACATTATTGGAAATCAGGCCTGATCACATCGTTTCGGCATCAGATGTATCCCAGAGATCGGATACTTATTTTGTTCTCGTTAGTATAATCAGTGTTATATCCTTCACGCCTATTTATACAGATAAATACCCTACTAGAAGATGCATATCATGAACAGATCACAACATTTTATCGTCGGAAAGCGCACCAGTATACGGCATCAGTTTGAGCACAAAACTATTCGGTAAATTGACGGAGAGTTTCACAAATTTAGACTTCTGGGCTCATTAAATCTTATAGTAAATATTTTGACCTTACAGCAGGTCTCTCTCTCTCTCTCCCTCTCTCTCTCTGAGTCCCTGGTATTTCTCCAGTTTCTCATGTTCCTTTTTCCTGATGTTTCCATCGCTTGGCACTGCCACATCACCACAACGGCTTTCCTCTGTTCTTTATCCACCACTACAATGTCTGGTTGGTTCGCCATTACCATCCTATCAGTCTGGATCTGGAAGTCCCACAGGATCTTTGCCCTTTCATGCTCTACCACCGGGGGTGTTTCACATTTTAAACTTGGGGTTTCCTGTCCATATTCTGCACACATGTTCCTGTATATTATTCCAGCCACTTGATTGTGGCGCTCCATGTATGCTTTAACTGCCAACATCTTACATCCTGCAGTTATGTGCTGAATTGTTTCAGGCACCTCTTTGCACAGCCTACACCTTGGGTCTTGTCTGGTGTGGTAGATCTGAGCCTCTATCGCTCTGGTGCTCAGGGCTTGTTCCTGAGCTGCCATGATGAGCGCTTCAGTGCTGTCCTGTAGGCCAGCCCTTTCTAGCCATTGGTAGGACTTCTTGATTTTAGCCACTTCAGTTATGGTCCAGTGGTACATCCCATGCAGGGGTTTGTCCTCCCGTGAGGGTCTGTCCTCCAGCACTGTATCCTCTGCTCTCCATTGCCTGAGACATTCACTGAGCACACTGTCAGTTGGGGCCTTGAGCTTGATGTACTCATGCATCTTGGTTGTTTTCCATCCTAGACAGTGGCTTCTACGCTCACTAGTCCTCTGCCTCCTTCCTTGCGGTTAGCATACAGTCTCGGGGTGCTGGATTTGGGATGGAACCCTCCATGCATGGTGAGGAACTTTCGTGTCTTAACATCTGTGGTCTATATCTCTTCCTTTGGCCATCTTATGCAGGGTATCTGATAACTGGTAGTGCATAGCTGTGTATTGCAATTGTCTTATTTTTGCCATTGAGCTGGCTTCTCAGGACTTGCCTTACTCGTTGGAGGTATTTAGCTGTTGCAGCTTTCCTTGTTGCCTGCTCCAGGTTGCCATTTGCCTGCGGAATTCCAAGGTACTTGTAACTGTCCTCAATGTCTGCTATTGTTCCTTCTGGGAGTGAGACCCCTCCTGTGTGAACTACCTTGCCTCTCTTTGTCACCATCCGGCTGCATTTCTCGAGCTTGAATGACTTCCCAATGTCAGTACTGTAGATCCTGGTGGTGTGGATCAGGGAGTCAATGACACGCTCGCTCTTAGCATATAGCTTAATGTCATCCATGTAGATGAGGTGACTGATGGAACACATTTATATATAGTATATGTATCCTTTTAAATGAGAATTAAACAGAGATACGGCAGTGAAATAACAGCCAAGGGACCGTCGCCAAAGAGAAACCATTGTTTTAAGCAAAACACACACAAAATATTTTAAAATAATAATAATAATAAATGGTCACTTGAAGATTCATCATCATATTCATAATACAACAACAATTGAACAATTCTGTTAGGAATGTTTAATGGAGATTTGAATCAAGATAAAAAATGTTTAATAGATCTGAAGCTGCGTCACATAAGTGCTCTGTTTGAGTGTTAAAAGATAAAATGTTGATAAAATAACAATAGGTGACAGCCTGGATCTGTTCATTACATTTATTCTTTTTGTTTTTAATGTGTTACAAAAGTACCTGATTGGGACATCCCTAATTCCAACACAGAAGCAGCACTGCAGTGGTTCCTGCAACTTCACAAGCAACAGCGTCTTACCTTGAGGTTCACGATGGGAGGCTTTTCTCGGTCTGAGTGGCGGACGATGGTGTGGAGGTCCTGGACCTTGGAGGACAGGAAGGCTCTGAAGGTTCCCCTCAGACCTGCAGCACGAGCCTGCTCGAAGCAAAGGTAGTCTGGCCCACGGATTCCTTTCATGTTACCACTTTGAGGGGTGTTCAACGCAATAAGACGCAACTGATGAGAAGAAGAACAGATCTCTGTTAAGAGCAAACCTTACTTTCATATAAAGACAATAAATACCAGATGGCAGGCCCTCAAGGATTTTCATGCTAAAAAGATTTTCTAACATGAATCAAAATTTACAATTATTTATTTCATGTATTTCTCTGTTTTAAAGAGAATAATTCATATCAATGTTTGTACAGGTTAGTTCCACTGACTGTAAAAACACCGATAGACTGTTCTTAGGAGGGTCCCCCTTATTTTATAACCCTTTAGTTAATGTTGCTGAAAGACCAAATCAACAAATGAGAGAGAGATAGAGAGAGAGATAGAGAGAGAGATAGAGAGAGAGATAGAGAGAGAGATAGAGAGAGAGAGATAGAGAGAGAGAGATAGAGAGAGAGAGAGAGAGATAGAGAGAGAGATAGAGATAGAGAGAGAGAGATAGAGATAGAGATAGAGAGAGAGATAGAGATAGAGAGAGAGAGAGATAGATAGAGAGAGAGAGAGAGAGAGAGAGAGAGAGAGAGAGTTTGAGTTTCAAAACACCTTTAATGACCAATCATCATTACACAAATAAAATATTCACATCAAAAAATTAAAGAAAACACAAAAACAAAGAAACAAACTCAAAAATTTACCACTAAAGAGTCATCCTTGACAGAACACAAAACATTTTGTACAGCCCAAATATTTTCAAAAACATCAAGTGCATGTGTGAGCCTATAAAAACCAAACTCGACGTTCAACCTTGCCAACAAAAGTCTTTTAAAAAGAAACAGGACATCGTCAGACCCAACTCCCCGTATCCGATTTTTCCTCGTCAACCATACCGCTAACTTGGCTTCACCGGAAAGAAAATTTAACAAAACATGGACTCTTCGCTTTCTGGCCAAATATTTTGGCCCATAAATGAAACACACAGATGAAAACTGTTCTCCCAGCCCCTCAAAAAAAGAACGAAGAAGAGAAAAAAGTCCAGTCAGACGTTGACACTGCAAAAAAAGATGTTCCACAGTTTCTGCAACAGAACAGAATGGACACCCATCCCCCGCGCCAGGATTAAGGTGCACCAGATATCTGTTTGTGGCTATGATCCCGTGTACGACCCTCCACTGGAGGTCACCTACCCGTTTCTCAACAGGAGCTTTGTACAGGGATCTCCAACAGCCCCTCGGGGTAGACCCCGTGCCAAACAACTCAGCCCACCTCGACACTCTGACGTCCATTAAGGAGCGCAAGTTCAAAACTTTAACACATAAAAAATATAAAGACTTCTTCCCAATCGTTTCAAAGGTTCCTATTTGAGGAGTAGTCCAGGACAGGAGTTTAGTTCCGTCCTCCTGCCATCCCTCGCAGGCCGGAGAAACCTTCAGAGGAGGAAAGATGAAATCAACACCATCCACCCACTGGCTAGATGCAGTAGGATCCATCACGTAGGCTTGATAGGACACAGGCAAGGAGAGACAAATCTCCTTCACAAGATTTTCCAGTGTTCTGAGAGATCGTATTCCAGTAAAAGCAGAAAGCTCAGGAATAGGAGTCTGTAGGAGATGTCCAAGCTTCACACAGCCTGCATCTCTCAACTTCGACCTCATGGTAGCAGAAACCAGAATCTGTGAGTTGAAGAGGTCGTTTCCAAAAATGGGTTCTTCGAACAGCCATATTCCAGGTGTTGAAACCATTTCCCTTTTGCAGAGCAACAGTCGCCAGGCTTGTAGGACAGAGCAGTAGAAAGGTGAAAGTCCAGTCAGGTCCAAGGTATGAAGCTGGGGCAGAAACAAATGTTTGTCAAATCCATAACCCCCAGCTTTCCTCAGCAGCACACATGCAGTATCCAACCACGGCAGTCCAAAACCGTGGAGCAGACGCTGCGCTGTCCGCAGTCTAAAGGCGGCTACACGGGCTGAAATATCAATAAGTCCCTGACCGCCCTCCTCAACCGGCAGGTAGAGAACGGCAGCTCTTAGCCAATGATGACCAGACCAAAAGAAATCCACCACGGTCTTTTGAAGTGCAGTGATGAGGCTTGCAGGAGGAGGTAACACCATCATACTATGCCAAAGTGTCGAGGCAACCAAGTTATTGACAACAAGAACTCTACCCCTAAAGGAAAGCTGAAGCAGCAGGTATTTCCATTTAGACAGTCTGGCACACACTCTCTCCATGACACCCTCCCAATTCTTTTTCTGAAAAACGTCACTGCCCAAATAAACTCCTAAAAACTTCATCCCCTCCGTTCCCCAATTAAGATTCCCAGGCAAAAGAGGCAATGTGGAGCCCGACCAACGTCCCAACAATAGAGCGGTGCTCTTACCCCAGTTCACCTTAGCCGAAGAAGCCCTTTGGAAAAGATCCAGAACAATACACAGAGAATCAATATCAGCCTGATGTCGAACAAAAACCGTTACGTCATCTGCATATGCAGACACCACAAGAGACGGTTTGTGGGACATTTCTGGTAACATCAATCCTATAAGCCGAGTACGTAGCCTATGGAGAAAAGGTTCAATAGCAATAGCATAAAGTTGTCCGGAAAGGGGACATCCCTGTCTAATCCCTCTCTGAACCATAACAGGTCTGCTCAGTCCGCCACCAATCTTGACTAAACAAAAAGCCTCCTTATACAAAAGAGCCAACAAAGACGTAAAAAACTCTCCAAAACCAAAAGCTCTCAAAGCAGAAAATAAATAAGAATGATCAACTCTATCGAAAGCCTTCTCCTGATCCAAGGATAATAGTCCAACTGAGGTGTCACAGTGTTTGCAAACATCAAATAAATCACGTACAAGAAAAAGATTGTCCATAATAGATCGGTCAGGCACACAATAGGACTGATCTCTGTGAATGATTACACCTAAAACATTCTTAAGTCTATTGGACAGGACCTTAGAAAGCAACTTATAGTCTGTACAGAGCAAAGCAAGCGGTCTCCAGTTTTTCAGAAGAGTCAAGTCCCCTTTCTTAGGAAGAAGAGAGAGAACAGCATGACGGCATGAGAAAGGTAACAATCCAGTCTTTGAGCAATCCTTGAACACCTCTAGTAGATCCGGGCCCAGGCACTTCCAGAAGTGTTTATAAAAATCCGCCGGCAGCCCATCCAAACCAGGAGACTTCCCGAGCGCCATCTGACCCACAGCAGCAGTCAATTCCTCCATGCAGATTGTAGAGTCCAAAAGATCCCTGTCTGCGTCACTCAGCCGTGGGAGTCCCTCCATCAGCTGATCCACACAGTCGCTATCGCAGTCCTCTTTTCCGAATAAGCCGCTATAAAAATCCACCGCAAGAGTTCTCATGGCAGCCGGACTCGTAGTAACAGTCCCATCAAGAAGGCGCAGACAGACCATCTGTTTCTTCCTAGAAACAGATTTCTCCAGGTTGAAAAAGAACGACGTGGGAGCATCCATGTCTCTGATGGTGGTAAACCGAGCTCGAACTAAAGCTCCCTTAGCCCTTTCACGGAGAAAAGAACTCAGTTCACCCCGTCTGCTCTTAAGTAATTGTCCTTGTGAAGCACTATGAGTTGAACAAGTGTTTTCTAGCCCAGAAATTTCTTTTTCCAAAGCAGATATTGCTCTCTTAGTTGTAACTGTGGAATGGCTCGTATACTGCTGACAGAAAACCCGTATTTGTGCTTTACCCACCTCCCACCACTGGCTAACAGAAACAAAATCAGATCTTCTACATCTCCAAAGCTCCCAAAAAAACTCAAATTTCTCACAAAAAACTCTATCCAGTAGAAGCTTCACATTGAAATGCCAGTATGAACTTCCTTTTGAAGAAGATCCAAGGTGTAATTCTACGGTTATCAAATGATGATCACTAAATGCAATTGGATGAATGGAACATCCATAAACCCTGTTTCTAAAACTGTCTGTGATATAAAATCTGTCCAGTCTAGCGAGGCTCATCAACTTTCCACCCACAGTCCTGACCCACGTGTATTGTCTGGTTTGGGGATTATTAAGCCGCCACACATCAACCAAAGAAAAGTCAGAAACAATCTTTGATAAAACCGAGGATGACTGGAAATGAGGTTCTGCACCTGTTCTATCCAAAGTAAAATCCAACGTGCAATTCCAGTCACCGCCCATCACTATAACGTCCCCTGGATCACAGTTTTTCAAAAAATCCTCTAAAGTGAGGAAAAAAGGGATTCTGTGGGCACCTTTTGCAGGTGCATAAAAATTAATCAAACAAAAGTTAAACCCTTTCAGTTCAACCCTCACAGCAAGGAACCTGCCCGCAGCCACCTCACTAACGGATAAGATATTAAAACTCAGCCTAGGCGAAAAAAGAATCGTCACCCCAGCAGAGAAAACTGTACCATGTGAAAAAACAGACTGACCCCTCCACCACAGAGCCCATTCTGCCTCAGATGTTACATCACTATGTGTCTCCTGTAAAAACAAAATATCCAAAGACTTATCCTCAAAAATATCTTTAATAATCGCCCTCTTTTCCGGATCCCTCCCACCATTAATGTTTAAAGAGCCTGCCTTAAATGTAAACATAGAGTGAAGAAGGAAAAAGGAAGGAAATAACAGTAAAAGGATCATCCACACACACACAGTCATACTACGTCAGTGTTTCAACCTTTTTCCTCATTTTCAACCTTCTGGAGCTTTTACCCTTCAAAGCCTTCAACTGTTTGCGAATGGTAGTCACATGTTTCTTCAATCGAAACCGTTTCTTCTCATCAAGTGTATTAAAGTCAACCAATTTCTGCAAGGTCAGTGACGTGAGAATGAATTTCTCCAAATCTGGAAAATAATCAGCTACCTTAACTGATCTACCAAACGAATCATCAAGGAAGTGATTAATTTCCTCAAGTGAATAAAGGTCATCGGACGATATCTGGGACTCTGCCAGAGAGACACAGTCAGAGTCTGAATCCAGCTCCATGTCTGTGGTGACAGGAGGAGGAATCACAGCAGAACAATCACCAGTAACAGCAGACTGCCCATCTTCACACCCAACCCCTTCACCAGTCACCTCTGTGCCCATTTTATCACAATTAGAGCGGTCAAAAACACCACCAACATTCTCCATCCCAACACCCTCACCACCTTCAGACTCCTCCTGAAGCTGTGAGGCAGGAGCAACATTAATGCCTCTAACATTAACCTCACTAGTGCTGCTCTGAGCAGCGTCAGTGCTGCAACCTTCACCAGGATCTGTATCATTTAAAAGGGCAGGGCCCCTCACACCCACCGAGTCCGCAGCGGCAAGCCCCTGCTCCACCTGAGCGGCCGGAGCGGCCTCATCAGGCTGCCCTTCAGCCGCCCTGTGAGGGCAGGCGGCGCGCTTATGCCCAGCGTTTCCACACTCAAAGCACTTCAGATTCCCCGTGCTGGCGTAGACCAAATAATTGCCATCCCCGTGTTTCACGCGGAAGGACACGTCTAGAGTCTGAGCAGAAGAGCTCAGAAACATGAACACCTGTCTGCGGAAGGACTGAACATGCTTCAGCTTCTCACTCCTGCATCCTAAACCCACAGGTCGGAAACCACTGGCAAACTTCCCATAACGCTGTAGCTCTTTCTCTAGAGCTTCGTTGGGAATGAACGGGGGAACACCTGAAACAATGACCCGCGTCGACGGGACCGCGAGCGGGGACACCTGCAGGAACTCCCCGCCCACAGTGACGCCACACGCGATCAAGTCGGACACCAAACGCTCCTCCGTCAGAAAAACTATCACTCCTTTGTTCATCCGAGAAGCATAAGTGATGTTAGCGTGACCAACTAAGTCCCCCACAGCAAGGAGAATTGTTTCCACAGACACCTGCGGGTCGGGCTGGACGCGGACCCCATGCCTCAGGGACAAGGACGGCGTCTGAGACGCCATCCCGGCGAGGCGGGTGAACCGCTGAACGCCCAAACTCACCAGTGAAAGACACTTAAAGTCAGTAAACCACTCCAAATAGAAACCGAAAAAATGAGCACTGAACCACACAAACTTTCTGTCAAACTCTCAAACTCACTCACCCACACCGTCCATGCAGCCGCCACCACCAATCTCCCAGCATGCAGTA
>CM074501.1:27646129-27925975 GCA_037389245.1 Oryzias sinensis
TCCCACAATGGGGAAATTTCATTTATCTGTGGCAGCAACACGACATTCAGAAATAATCTATATAATATAACATCAATAAAGGACATCACAAATGACATTTATATTAAATAATTAAAAATATTACTAAAATTATTATGAAAAATTATTATCAAAAATGAGATTCTTATTAAATAAAGAAATAAATATTAAATATTAAATAAATACAGCTGCAAAGGTGTAAAAAACACGCGGTCTGCAAAACATGTAAACTGTAAAAAAGCATTACAATTATTTTTTTTTTTCAAAATACAGAAATAACTAATGAAGTTCACACCAAAAACAAAAACAAACAACTGTTCAGGAATAAAAAACAATTTAAAAAACAATTTAAAATTGAAAAACAACAACTACAAAAAAAGAAAATAAATAAGTGAGTGAATGAAAAAAACACCCTGGGACCGTCACTGTAACACAGTGTAGTACAGTCTGATGGCTGTGGGGAGGAATGACCTGCGGTAGCGCTCCTTCTTACACTGAGGGTGCAATAGTCTGATGCTGAAGGAGCTGGTCAGCGCCTCTACAGTTTGGTGCAGGGGGTGGGAGGGGTTATCCATGATGGATGTCAGCTTAGCTAACATCCTCCTGTCCGTCACCCCCTCGATGGATTCTAGTGTGCAGCCCAGGACAGAGCCGGCCTTCTTAACCAATTTGTTTAGCCTCTTCAAGTCTCTGCCTGCACTGCCCCCCGCCCAGCACACAACTCCATAAAGGACCACTGAGGCCACCACAGTGTCATAAAAGGTCCTCAGCAGCTGTCTGCACACGCCGAACGACCTCAGTCTCCTCAGCAGGTGGAGGCGACTCTGACCCCTTCTGTACAGAGCATCCCTGTTTTTGGACCAGTCCAGTCCGTTATTCAGGTGAACACCCAGATATTTAAATGTGTCCACGACCTCAATGTCAGAACCCTGGATGTTCACCGGTGACTGTGGTGGTGAGGACCTCCAGGATCAGCTCCTTTGTCTTGCTGGTGTTTAGCAGCAGATGGTTGTTTTCACACCAGCCAACAAAGTCAGAGATGACCCCCCCTATACTCCTGCCCCCCCGATACACAGCCCACAATGGCAATGTCATCTGAGAACTTCTGGAGATGACAGTGGTGGGAGTCGTAGGTGAAGTCCAATGTGTACAGGGTAAACAGGAATGGGGAGAGCACAGTCCCTTGAGGTGCCCCCGTGCTGCAGACCACCACATCAGACACACAGTCACGCAGCCTCACAAACTGTGGTCTGTCTGTGAGGTAGTTGATGGTCCAAGCAGCCAGATGTTGGTCCACACCTGCAACCTCCAGCTTCCTCCTCAGCAGTGATGGCTGAATTGTGTTGAAAGCACTGGAGAAATAAAAAAACATGACTCTCACAGTGCTCCCAGGGGACTCCAAGTGAGACAGGGCCCGATGCTGCAGGTAGATGATGGCGTCATCCACCCCGATGCCTGGTCGATATGCAAACTGCAGCGGGTCCAGTGCTGAGCTCACCTGGGTGCGGAGATGGCTGAGGATGATCCTCTCCATAGCCTTCATCAGGTGGGAAGTCAAGGCGACAGGTCTGAAGTGGTTCGGTTCCGTAGGACGAGGTACCTTTGGAACCGGAACCAGGCAGGAAGTCCTCCAGAGGACTGGTACCTTCTCCAGTCTGAGGCTCATATTAAATATGAACAGCATCACCACACAGAGCTGGTCTGCACACTCCCTGAGGAGCCTGGAGGTGATGTTGTCAGGACCTGTAGCCTTCCTGGCCTTTGTTCTCCTCAACTCCATCCTAACCTGATTCAGGGTGAGGCAGAGGGGGGTTGGAGGGTGGGGGGGCGGTGGCTGGTCTGTGGGTGTGAGTCGTTGGGGGGGGTCCTTTTGCTTCTGTTGGAAGAAGGGGAGGGTGGACTGCTTGGTGCTGAGGTGGTAACAGCTGGAGCTGGGAGGAGACGCCTGAGCTGGAAAGGTGTGAAGAGGGGGCTGTTTGGATGGAGACTGGGGGCTGAGCAGAATCAAATCTGTTAAAGAACAGATTCAGTTCATTTGCCCAGGCATTGGGCACAGAACACATCACGGATGTTGTTCTGTTCCAGGTGCTGCTCCAGCTTCTTCCTGTAGCTGTCCTTGCACTTCCTGATGTTGTATTTCAGGTCCCTCTGTACTCTGCGTAGCTCCTCCTTGTCCCCAGAGAGAAAAGCCCTCTTCTTCTCATTTAGGAGGGTCTTCAGCTCAGGAGTGACCCAGGGCTTATTGTTGGAAAAACATTGCACTGATTTTGTTTGCACCGTGTTTTCCACACAAAAATTCATATAGCCCGTGATGCAGTCAGTGAGACTGTCAATGTCCTCCCCGTGTGGACTGCAGAGAACGTCCCAGTCTGTGGTGCTAAAACAGTCCCTTAAACGCTCTGTTACCTCCTCAGTCCAGATCTTCACCGTTTTAACCTGTGGTTTCTGCTGTTTCACCACTGGAGTGTAAGCAGAGGAGAGATGGACCAGGTTGTGATCAGAGCGTCCTAAAGGGGGGAGGGGCGCAGAAGTATATGCATTTTTGACGTTAGCATATAAAAGGTCCAGAGTTCTCCTGTCCCTTGTATGACAGTTCACATATTGGGTGAAGTTGGACAGGGTGGCGGAGAGGGGGGTGTAGGCATGGTTAAAGTCCCCAGAAATGAGGATCAGGGCCTGCGGGTGTTGTGTCTGCAGCTGGGACACGGTGCTGTGCACGCGCTCACAAGCGACAGCAGCGTCAGCCGACGGAGGGATGTAAACAGTGACCACCAGCACATGGGAGAACTCCCGTGGGAGGTAATACGGCTGAACGCTGACTGCCACCAGTTCAATGTCCTTGCTGCAGTGCTGTTCTTTCACAGTGATGTGGTTCGGGTTACACCATCCGTCATTCACGAACACCGCTAGACCACCGCCTTTCTTCTTTCCGCTCTGCGCCACGCTCCGGTCCGCCCGCACCAGCGTGAATTCATTAACTGAGACCACGGAGTTTGTCATGTCCTGGTGGAGCCACGTCTCGGTGAAACACAGCAGGCTGCTCTCCCGGTACACCCGCTGCAGACGCATGAGCGCTGTTAGCTCGTCCAGCTTGTTAGAGAGCGCGCGGACGTTTCCCATAGTAACGGATGGTAAATATGGCTTGTACCTCCGTCTTCTCTCCCGGTGTTTAACTCCATAAAGTCAATTTATGAAATTAAAATATAATATGAATAGTCCAATGTGAGAAGAATTACTGCTCTAATTTTATAAGTTGCATCAGAGATATGAAACATTAAAACTTTAGAATTGGTTTTTTTCTTTCTAAAAACTAATTTTTGAACTTTAAATTTAAACAATCAATAAAAATATTAGTTCCCATGACATTTTTTATTATTATTATTATTTTTGATAGTATATGTTAGCAGCTTGTATGTAGCTGTTCCTGAGGCCTTAGTCACATGCACCCAAACAAGGGGGATGACCTGTACGGGTCCTGCGTTTTTTTGGGATGTCCAGACCCTTGGAGTGTCATGGAAATGAGCGATCAGATTTTCAGGAGAGCGCAGAGTTATTAGTTCCCTTGAGGCTCATATAGCAACCTTCAGGGACATGCAAGCACACCATTGTTGTGCTTGTAGTAAGAGTATTATTAAGTATTTGTAAGGATAATGTCAGTTGCACGCACTTATGATGTACAGGTGATGCTGTTGTAAAAAAGTGAAAAATCCTGACAGCGTGCCTGCATTTCATCTACTTCCCTCTTACTTACCCTTTTGTATTGTATAAGAGTTCGCTATAAGCTATCACCCGCAGTATGCCTGTGCCAACATTTTCGCTTTACTGGCTTTACCGACTTGTCTACAAGTTGTCGGGCAGCAGTGGCTCCGGCAGTGACCACTGATCGAAGCATCGGTGGTTCGATCCCCGGTCCCTTCTGTCAACTGTCGTTGTGTCCTTGGGCAAGACCCTCCCTGCCTCCAGTGTACCTCTGGTGTGTAAATGAGTATGAATGTTCCGGTTATGGTCAGAGGGGCCGTAGGCGCGTAATGGCAAACAAGTCTGCCCCAGGGCAGCTTTGGATACATCAGTAATTTACCATCACCAAGTAAGAATGAGGAGTGAATGAATAAATGCGCTTAGACATTGCAAGCGCTTTGACCGACTGAACAGATAAATCCAATCCATAATTTGTAATATTATTATAATTATTACAATCTAGAAAATTAGAGCTGGCCACCTGTGTGCTGGGTACAGGTTTGCCTATTATTCAAACACAGACACCCAGTATCTACCTGTAAGGGTACTTGTTACTATGGCAACAATACTACACTATGAATTACATTTGACTGTTTGGCCTTGGGCCAGAGGTGTAACCATCTATACTACACTCGATGACAGTATTTATATCCAAATATGTCAGCCAACGGAATCATTTGTCCTTCTATATGTCTAACATTTGCAGTGTTTGTGGAGCTACTTTCTCATCACCCTCTGTTCAAGCTGCCCTTTCCACTGAAAAGTCTATGCATGTAAGTGTGCGTTTCAGGCATCTGCATGGAAGACTTTCGCCTAGCTACACAAGTTTCTATGACTGTTTTTGGGCTCTTCTGAACACGCATTGAATTGAGTCAAACTTTGGCCAATCAGGGACTTCTGATTTGGTTGTATGGATGGCGTGTCTTATAATTCACGGAAGTGCCAACCATTTAAAAATTGATCATGGAGGAGAAAAGAATAATTGCAGTTTGTGTCCGGCCAGAATTATATGACACCTTGAATTATATGTCTTTCATATATTGAAATAGAACTGTGAAAGATAAAGTCTGGAGAAAAAGTCACAAGATATACAACACTTTTACATTTCATACCAAGCCTCCTCCAACTGTAGGAGACATACATGCACTAGTAAAACAGTAGAAAAAGAGGACACCCCTCTCTTCTTGTCCAGTGTAAACACCAAGGGCTTAAAGCACTTTCAAGAACCCACGTTTAGCGCATTCACTGATGTGTCCACAGCTTCAGAGTCCACTAAAGTCAACTTTTGGTACATAAAGCTGATTTTATGCAATATCTGTAAGAAACATCTTTAGGAGAATGAACAAAAACCTCTAAAGCTCATATAGATTTTGGACAACTAAAAGTGCTTTGTTTCATGATATGTGACTAACAACCCCTTACCATGGATCCACTCACCCCTAACGTTGATGTTTCTACAGGCCCTGGTACTGGTGGGTTGGGCCGGCGCTGTGGAGTGACAGCATATTTGCCATCACTGGGCTGGTTGACTAATCTCCCATCAGTTTGACTCGGGCGTCGCTGGTCAGGAAACCTAGGCTCGTACTGGGGAGGATATCTGCGCTCCACAGGGGGTGGAGTTTCAATGGGTCGTATAACAGAACCACCTTGAGAGTACTGGCTTGCCCCGTTATTCTGTGAGTGGTCTGGAGAATGTGGGTAAAGAACCACAGGTGGGGGCTGAGCTTCTGCCACCTCGTTGTCCTTCACAGGGAAAAAAATAAAATCAAACATTTACCAGATGCTAAAATTGACACATTCTTACCCTCATTTGGATGATGGTTTAGACTTACGAGATCTCTGAAGAAAGGATTGTACTCTCCAAGCTGAAAAAAGAGAAACAGATGACTAAAAAATAAAGCAGCTGCTCTTCTCAAAAAACATGGAGTTTTCACACTTAATTACTTTAACGCAATCCGTTTTTAAACAGTTTTAAATGTCAAACAATTTTTTGTTAGATCCCCAATGAAATCTTTACTTGTGTCCCACTAATGTAATATTTTAACTAGATGCTGCCAATTTAAAAACCTGAACCTGAAAATCTCCATCTTAAAAACAGATTTGAGTAGATTCTTATTTTTTCCAGGGAATAGACATTTGAATATTCTGTCTTCTCTCTTGTTTTATGTAACAGTTAACAGCTGCTGTTCAGAGCTCATACTTCATAAGCTCGTATAATGGTTTGAACCTACAGATTTTAAAATTTGATGAATGTGGTTTGCATTGACTGTATAAGAAAACTGGACTGAGTGACTCCTCCCCCCTCACGTTCCAAAAAGGAAGTAACCGTTGGCTTCAAGAATCCAAAATCCCATAGACCTCTTTAGAGAAAAAAACAGCTGTTATTCAGTCTTTTTATTTGTCAGAATACCCATTCTTGCTCTGATACCTTTTTTTTGGCATGTTCCTATTTTTTCTGTAGTGCAAGTTATTCAAGTTATAAACTGACCAATCAGATGCCTCAATAATAGCATGCGGTCTCAAGTTAAATGTTCAAAACGTTTGAAAGATTCTCCCGAGTTGTTTTCAAGTGGTAGAGGGGTGGACTTCCAACCAACTCACTCCTGATTGGCAAGAGTGCTTGGCATAGAAATGACAAGTCAGACTGGCTCGGACCAATCACTGCTTACTGAAGATGTCTGGCTCCCACATGGCAATGGCTGTATAGCGTAAAAATGGCTACTGAATTGACTTCATTTCGTTGGACCCGGAGTCAAATTCTATGGGTGACATCACACTCACTCTGTCCAGTTCTCATTCAGAGTCAATAGTGGTTCAACAATAATGCTTTTTGAACTGTGAGTGATGCTCGACAGTTGACTAATCAGACAACACAGATTTCAAAAACAGAGTTGATGCCTCCTGTTGGATTGTAGCTGGCTGATCTAAATGCAACTTTCTCCGCTCATATTTTGAAATTTAAAATTGAAGGAACGCACAAGCTTAGCAGATGCTTCCACTAAATTAAGCTCTAAAACAGTGATTCAATTATCAAAAGGCCACACCCCTATTTGTGCACAATTCTCAACACAAACAAAACGTTTTTAAAGAACATCATAAATCTAAATAATTTTTAAAAATAAATTTAATTTAATCAAAAAAATCTTTTGACACAACACTAATTTTTTTAAAGCTGTTGTTTCTACATTTTAACAATTTTCATTTGACTTCCTTATGCAAACTAGCCTTAAAACAAGTGGCACCACCTCAAAAAAACTTTTAATCGGCGAGTAGTGGTAAACCTGTTAGGGTTTCACAGAATCACAGAAAATTAATAAAAAAAAAATAACAGTTTTCAAAATATGGATGCTAGAAAAGTAATTCAGAGGTGACCAAAATGATAATAGTAGAGTTTAAAAAGCACAATAGGTCTCCTTTAAGAACATTTTTTTATTTTATTTAATGTCGGAGTAAAGTTGCAGAGTGCGACAGCTTTGATCTATTGTTCAAATGTCATCAGATAAAAGGGTTTTAATTAAAGGCCTCAGGAAGATGTAACCAAAGAGCAAACCCTCTCCCTGCTGCAGCTGCATACCAAGCTCTATTACACTGACAAGAAATATAAACGCAAAACTTCTGTTATTGCTCCCATTTTTTATGGTATGAACTCAAAGATGTGAAACATTTTTCAAATACACAAAATAACCAGTTCTCTGAAATATTGTTCACAAATCTGTCTAAATCTGTGATAGTGAGCACTTCTCCTTTGCCAAGACAATCCATCCCACTACGAAGGTGTGCCATATCAAGATGCTGATATGACAGCATGATTATTGCACAGGTGTGCCTTAGACTGGCCACAAGAAAAGGCCACTCTGAAATCTTCAGTTTTGTTTTATTGAGGGGATCAGGGGACTCAGACAACCGGTCAGTATCTGGTGTGACCACCATTTGCCTCATGAAGTGCGACACATCTCCTTCGCATAGAGTTGATCAGGTTGTCTATTGTGGCCTTTGGAATGTTGGTCCACACTTCTTCAGTGGCTGTGCAAATTTGCTGGATATTGGCAGGAACTGGAAGACGCTGTCGTATACGCCAATCCAGAGCATCCTGAACATGCTCAATGGGTGACATGTCTGGTGAGTATGCTGGCCATGCAAGAACTGGGATGTTTTCAGCTTCCAAGAATTGAGTACAGATCCTTGCGACATGGGGCCGTGCATTATCCTGCTGCAACATGAGGTGATGTAGTTGGATGTATGGCGCAACAATGGGCCCCAGGATCTCTTCACGGCATCTCTGTGCATTCAAAATGCCATCAATGAAATGCACCTTTGTTCGTTGCCCATAACATACAGTAGGCCTGCCCATACCATCACCCCACCACCACCATGGGCTACTCGATCCACAACATTGACAACAGAAAACCGTGCACCCACACGACGCCACACACGCTGTCTGCCATCTGCCCTAAACAGTGTAAACCGGGATTCATCCGTGAAGAGAACACCTCTCCAACGTGCCAGACGCCATCGCATGTGAGCATTTGCCCACTCAAATAGGTTAAGACGACGAACTGGGTGAGGTCGAGACCTCGATGAGGACGGCGAGCATGCAGATGAGCTTCCCTGAGACGGTTTCTGACAGTTTGTGCAGAAATTCTGTGGTTATGCAAACCGATTGTTTCAGCAGCTGTCCGAGTGGCTGGTCTCAGACGATCTTGGAGGTGGACATGCTGGATGTGGAGGTCTTGGGCTGGTGTGGTTACACGTGGTCTGCGGTTGTGAGACCGGTTGGATGTGCTGCCAAATTCTCGGAAACGCCTTTGGAGACGGTTTATGGTGGAGAAATGGACATTCAATTCAATATCAGCATGCCAATTGCATGCTCCCTCAAAACTTGCAACATCTGTGGCATTGTGCTGTGTGATACAACTGAAGATTTCAGAGTGACCTTTTCTTGCGGCCAGTCTAAGGCACACCTGTGCAATAAACATGCTGTCTCATCAGCATCTTGATATGGCACACCTATGAGGTGGGATGGATTGTCTTGGCAAAGGAGAAGTGCTCACTATCACAAAATTAGACAGATTTGTGAACAATATTTCAGAGAACTGGTTATTTTGTGTATGTGGAAAATGTTTCACATCTTTGAGTTCATACCATAAAAAATGGGAGCAATAACAAAAGTGTTGCGTTTATATTTTTGGTCAGTGAATGTGTCTGGTTTATCCAACCCTTGAAACAACAACATTAAAGCCTCCTCTACAGGAAGTTGCTGTAAATAAAGAGATCCAAGTCACTCAAATTAATGTAAAACCATAGTATAATCTTGGTTTTTGGCATGTTTAGCTGTGCCCGATGAGGATGAACGTACCATAACTTGCCGTAATCCATCTCGCACTCTCAAATAAAGGTCAGCTTTGTCTAAGATGTAAATGAGACTTCCCTCCTCTTGACTTCTGGCGGTAGCAATCAAAGTGTCATATGACCTCAAAACCATAACCTGTAGAGACAAACGGCAGAGAAAACAACAACAAATATTTAAAAAGGTGTTGAAGGATTAGATCTGCCGTCAGGATTCTTACCCCAGAGGAATGGCCGGGATGACCGGGAGGCCCAGGAGGCCCAGGAGGTCCAGGGACACTGACAGCTAAACATTTGAAAGTTAACTTTTAAAATAGCTTAACTGGGTTTAATCTGATAGTCTTGATATCAACAGTTTTTTTTTTTCAGGATGGATGTAAATTTGTATACATACGATAATTCGGCCTGTATGATTCAGGTAATGTCTGGGACCATGGGGGACCTGGTGGTCCAGGGGGACCTGGAGGACCAGGACGACCATCATAACCAATCCCTGGTGATCCTGGAGGTCCTTGGGGTCCTGGGGGACCCATTATAGAATCTCCCTTTGGGCCCTTTATTAAAACATAAAAACGGGTAACATTTGATCACCTTGTTCTAAAAATATTATGCAATTTGTGTCTTTTGAAACACCCACTGTGATGAAAATTGTGTTTTTAACATGTTCTTGTTGTGTTTTCCTTATGATAGAGGACTCATACAGTGGTATGAGAAAGTTTGGGCACCCCTGATAATTCTCAAGATTTTTCTGTATAACTCTTTGGTTGTTCGATCATCAGTTTCATTTAAATATATCATATAGTGTCAATTTCCACTGTGAGGAATATAGTGAGTAAATGGAAGACCACAGGCACAGTTCAAGCAAAGGCCCGGCATGGCCGGCCCAGAGAAATCTCAGATAGGCGGAGGCGAAGGATGGTGAGAACAATCAAACTCAACCCACAGAGCAACTCCAAAGACCTACAACATGATCTGGCTGCAGATGGTGTCACTGTGCATCGTTCAATTCAGTTCATTCAGCGCACTTTGCACAAGGAGATGCTGTATGGAAGAGTAATGCGGAAGAAGCGTTTTCTAAGCACATGCCACAAACAGAGTCGATGCTAAAGCACATTTGGATAAGGCAGCTTTATTTGGAAATAAGGTGCTGTGGACTGATGAAACTAAAATGGAGTTATTTGGACATAACAAGGGGTGGTATGCTTGGCGAACAAAGAACACAGCATTCCAAGACAAACACTTACTACCCACAGTAAAATTTGGTGGCGGTTCCATCATGATTTGAGGCTGTGTGGCCAGTGCAGGTACTGGAAATCTTGTCAAAGTTGAAGGTCGCATGGATTCCAGTCAGTATCAGTAGATTCTTACAAACAATGTTCAAGAATCAGTGACAAAGTTGAAGTTGGGCCGGGGCTGGATTCTTCAACAACAAAATGACCCCAAACACTGCTCTAATTCTACAAAGGCATTCATGCAGAGGAACAAGTACAATGTTCTGGAATGGCCATCTCAGTCCCCAGACCTGAATATTATTAAAAATCTATGGTGTGATTTAAAGCGGGCTGTCCATGCTCGGAAGCCATCAGATCTGACTGAACTGGAGATGTTTTGCAAAGATACTGGAGATGTTTGCAAAATACCTTTAACCAGAATCCAGGCCCTTATTGGAAGCTATAGGAAGCGATTGGAGGCTGTCATTTCTGCAAAAGTAGGATCTACTAAACATTGATGGCATGTTTCTGTTGGGGTGCCCAAATTTACACACCTGCCTATCTTTGTTTAAGTAATTATTGCACAGTTTCTTTAAATCCAATAAACTTCATTTCACTTCTCAAATATCACTGTGTTCATCTGCTATATGATATATTTAAGTGAAATAAATGATCCGAACAACCAATGATTTATGAAGAAAAATCTTGAAAATTATCAGGGGTGCCCAAACTTTCTCATACCACTGTATAAAGAAAATTACGTTAAAATTGAATTTATGAATATTTCTTTATTCAAATTGTTGAGAAACAGTAGCAGATGATGGTCCCGCCCACAACTCAAGAACTCCTGCCGCTCTGCAGAAACTATGCCCTAGAAAATGATTTTGGCTAAAAACGGCTTAATCATAATGTAAAGAAAATAGATCAAAAGATGATCGGAGTAGAAATGACACCAAGTTATTCTGTACATAAAAAAGCATATAGTTTTAGAACTTACCGGTAGACCCGGTGGTCCCGAAGGGCCCTGTAGTGCTCCATATTGGGGATCATGTCCAGCTCCAGGCTCTCCCTTTTCTCCTTTAACACCTGGGTCTCCACGCTCTCCTTTCCACTGATTCTGATGAGATGGTTAAAAATATACTTATTTGCTTTTTTCTGCATTCTCTCTAAAAAGCAAAGACTGTTGCACTGATGAGATGGCTACCTTTAGTGTGTAAATGTCAAAATCAGAGGCTGTTCCTAAGAAAACAAGATGTGAATTTAGTAACTTTGCAGAAACATAAATTCTTTTCCTTATTCTAAAGACGTACCTGGAAATCCTGGATCACCACGTTCTCCTTTTTCCCCTTTCACTGCAACCACAGACAACTTATTTAAAATAGCGCACTCATTTTAGGGGAAGTGGAATTGGGCATATACTATCTCTGATGTCAATCTAAATTTGACATCTTAACTTGTAAAACAAGATAGGATAACTTAGTTTATTCTGAAAACTTTGTATTTGAATAGCTTACATTAATCGTGCCTAACCTTTTTTAAACCATGGACTGGTAAATGTCTGACAACATTTTCAAAGACCAGCCTTTACGGGGCTAAAGTTTAAATTTATTTTTTATTTTTAACTTGTCTTGACCTACAGCTGAGCACTCAGAAAGGAGCTGAAGCCTCTTGTGTTGGGCATATTTAACTGCTACAACCAGGGAATCAGGATCATCTGACACACAAGGTGTGTATTGGTATACCCCCCTTTTGTAATTTAGGTTAAATTTTATATATATATTGATTACATTTGTATCTTTTTTATTTTTTTTGTTGGACCGCATGGTAAAGAAGAAGAGGAAATAAGGGAGGGGTTAAGGGCACAGAGGAAAGGGGGGTTAAGGAAATCTGGAGGATGACTACAGAGGTGGTGGTGGGGAGGTACATATGCATCAAGCATAATGCGTCTAATATTTGTAGCTTCAACTTTCGCTTAAGTTTTGAGGGTGAAGTACATTTTCATGCTCTGTTTAAACTTTCTTTGGACATTAGATTTTGTGAAGGCCCATTAAAATGTGTTATTGATTTGCCCTTAACTTTATCCTTTACTGTAAGTAAATGCTGAAAACTGGATGCCAAAGTCAGACTTATCTGACTTTTAAGATATGGTGAAAAAACAACAATAAATTGATAAAACCATCACAAAAACTAATACTTTCTAAATATAAGAAAACATGTAGATCCACCGGATTGTAACCTTTTAACGGTTTTGTCTAACATTATAGAAACATTTTAAAAATTCCCAGTTGGAATGTTATACCTGGGTAATTCCTTGAAATGTCATCATAGCGCTGTCACATGAAAAAAAACAGAAATATCAGAGCTACAGATTAGAACAGATTGGATTATTGACATGATGTTTAGACACTGAAGACCCAAAGTGTGGATGCTATTCCACATCTAGATACTCACATTGAAGCGATCTATTGCAATTGGTGGCCCAGGAGGTCCGGGGGGACCAGGTGGTCCTGGAGGACCTGGAACACCCTAAATAAAAGCAAAATCATGTGTTTCTGGCAAAATGACTACATCATTATTATTAAAAAACATTGTTTAATAATATTTGACATTCAAAGGGTTTTAACAGAGCTAAAAAAATGCAATCCTCTTTCAACAAATATAGCTTTAAGGCTAGAATCAGTGTTCGTTGTGACTCTCACTTGATTTTATAACAGAAACTCTTTGTCTAAACTCCTCAGACAACATTATTTTGATTTTAAGGGTGTTTTAATCTATGTTTCTGCATGAATTAATTAACAGACAGATGATGTGTTCATGCAAAAGAAATCCCTTAAACCTAAAAAAATCACATATTACTCAGACATGTTATTGAAAGTATTTCAGATGTGCCTTTCATAAAGTGCATCAAGCTACTTGAGTTTATTAAGATCTATCTACGAAATTAAATGAAATCGGTTAACTGATGGCTAATTCTAAATGTTTTAACAGTAATAAATTCATTTGTTTATTTAGCATGATTAGGAGAGTGTTCTAGGCTGGCAGACTCATGTCTTATTCCCAGTCATTTTACATACCAAGCAGCAGTGACTCCAGTTTATATTTTTTTATTATTTGCCAAAAAAACTGCATTGATCAATAAATATAAAATACAAAAAAAAGTGTGACCTCTTAGGGAAAATCACTTGGCATAAGAACCTTTTAAAATGTAAAATATAATCCAAATGTCTCTTTAAAAAAAACATCTATAGTGTCCCTGACTACATTAGTACGTAGCCTGTGTACTGACATTAAAAAACCAAAATATGTCTCGTTCCCACAGATTAATATCTTGCTCCCACATATTAATATCTTCTTCCCACAAGATTATATTCCTTTCCCACAAGATACTATTTTGTTCCCTTGAAATAATTAATTTGTGCAAACGAAATAATTAATTTGTGCGAACGGAATAATTATTCACGTCATAAGTCATTCATAAACACAATATCGTCTCCGTCCGGCCGCAAAAGCCGCTTTCAGCGGTAACGTCCGTGTCTCTTTGACCCACATTCGTTTCTCAGAAGTAGCGGCAGAAAGCAGCTTTTGCAGCAAGATGGAGGGTACCAGAGGGTCGTATTAATGAATCAATTTTTTTTAATGCTTTTTAAAATAAATAAATCAGATCACTAAACATCCTCCGTGTCTTCAATGCAGACAGAAATGTGAAGGTACAGCATCAGCTGTAAATCCAACTATTACTCACATCAGTGTCTATGAATAACAGAATAAATGATCGGCTAGTAGTTAGTATGTAGCCTACTAGCCTTCGAATGTAAAGCGACTGCTAAAGAGTATGTTAATAAACGACGTGTCCTGAATATTATTAATTCCTATTTGACCCTAAACTACAATATCAGCTGGCTGTCTGTCTACCTGCCAGCCAGCTGCCCGAATGCCGGAATGACAAGCAAAAGAGCTCCGCGGCGGAGCTAGGTCCGGTGAATTGTATGGCAAAGCAGCAAGCCTAGGTATCATAGATCTTATGATATTTTTCTTATATTCATTGAGACAATAATAAATTGATCATTCTTGTTTTTCTTTTTCCTTTCTTGAACGAATGTGGGTCACAGAGACATGGAAGATACCGCTGAAAGCAGCTTTTGCGGCCGAACGGAGAGCATATCGTGTTTATGAATGACTTATGACGTGAATAATTATTCCGTTCACACAAATTAATCATTTTGTTAGCACAAATTAATTATTTCGAGGGAACGGAATATTATCATGTGGGAAAAGGATATTAATATGTGGGAACAAGATATATTTTAGTTTTTTAATGTCAGGACACGGGCTCCGTACATTACAGTTCCTCTTTTGCAATCTTTCTGTTTCACTGATTTTTATTTTCAGAGTTCGACTTTAAATGTTTAAATTTTTTCTTTTTTATTATGGTGCACTGTTTTCTGCAGCCTGATTGGCTATAAACACTACAGAATGCATTCAGCTTTCCAAATCTACACGCATCTTCATTGCAAGCAGATTTTTTACTCTATAATCCTGAACCTATTTTTATGAACGTTTGAACTCTAAGATTTTAAACAAGAGAAAAAACGTTTGAAAACTTTCATGTCTGTCTGACAACAGTTTATTAAGTGTATTAGCAGATTTCAGTGATTGGGGGTTATTTTCATAACGTAATCCCCACAATGAACGTGGGAACACTGTATTACGATTATATAGGGCAAAAATAATAGGAATAGTTGGGGGGGAGTCACATTTATGCTAGATTCTTTAAACAATTTGATTTGATTTCATGTTCCTGTCAAGGTTTGGGTTTCTTTGCGTTAGTTTTTGCTTCTATTGTGCTTCTGTCATGTTTGAGTTTTGCTTCCTGTTTTATTTTGAAGGTTTCCTGTATGTATTAGTTTTGAGTTTTACTTCCCTGGTCCCAATCTCTACTGATCTTTCACCTGTGTTTCGTCAGTCCTGTTTTTATATATGTCTTGTCTCTGCCTTCCTCTTGTGCTGGTCCACATCGTACTATGATAATTAGATGTAAAGGTCAAAAAGATTTATTGATTTGTTTTTGTTTTTTTAAGAAGGAAAGCTAAACTGTTTTCAATGTTTGTGTTTTTTTCTTGTGATACATTTGTATGAATTTAAGTTTGGACTAAAAACGAACTTGAATTTTGATAATTTATGAAACTTTATCCGAAGCCCTTTATAAACTTTGCATATAGTCATTTACCTTTTTTACTTGTTTTTACAATGGTTATTGTTTATTTTACCAGTTTGAAATTAATACAATAAACATAAATAAAAAGCAATAATTTATTGTAACCCTTCTGCCCCAGCCAAGTGCGAGAATGAAAGAAATTAGTAGAGCTGTGAAGACTTACTCCATGGCCTAAACCTCCACTTGGTTCTCCTTTCTCCCCCTTGTATCCATTAACACCAGGACGTCCCTGTGGGAGCGAAGACATCCACCATTAAGTTAAATGTTATAACGCAATGACAGACAATACAACAACCACTGTTGGATATCTAAGAAAAGCTTTAAAGAATATACATTCTGATGTATACTTACTGGTCTTCCAGGCATTCCAATTTCACCCTTTAATCCAGGAGGCCCCTGAGGGCCCTAAAACAATAGCGGTTTAAAAATTAAAGACTCAAGAACTTAAAAATTAGCACCAAAAAACCAACTATATTTATTGTGAAAATATATTCACCATGGGTCCTGCGGGCCCCTGAGGCCCTATGTCCCCCTGGATGAATGAAGTTGGAGTTAAATGAAGTTGGTTTGAAAAAAGATCAATGTGATGCCAACAAATTGACTGAAATGGAGTTAGATGAGACTCACCTTTTGACCAGTGAGCCCTCCCAGATATAGTGGATTTCCATCAGGTCCAATGATCAATCCTGGCTCCCCTTTCTCCCCCTGAACACACAGCAGTAGGTGTGAGAAAAACGTCACTGCATGTATGAGGATCAACACTTGAAAAAGTGAAATAATAGAAAATGACCTTCACTCCTAAACCTGGTAGACCGGGGTTACCAGTATCCCCCTTTGGCCCAACAGGACCCTGAAAAAAGAATTAAATGATAAACAATGATAAAAAGTTTGTGTGTGTGTGTGTGGGTGTATGAGCGTGCGTATGTGTGTGCGTGTTTAAGTTTAATGGTCTCTTGTTTCGTTTGGTGCCCTGAGGTCCCATATTCCTCAGTTATCCTAATGATTTCTCTTTCACACAAGCATATACACAAACTCATACACACACACAAAAAATTACATCAGACTTTAAAAAAAATCACTTTTTGAACAATTTTCTTTACACAGGAAATTAAAAGCTGAGCTCCAAAATCACAGCAGTCAGACTACACTTACTTCTTGACCACACGATAGAATCTAATCAGAATAAACTAAATTTAGTGTTCATTTTTTTATTTGTTCATCTTTATCTCTAGTATATGACTATATCATGTTCTAAAAAATTAATGACCCAAAGAATACTCATATTTTGTAGAGTTTACTGCCAGTCTATAGCAGACACTATTTTGTGTGTAAATAGGAAACCAAAACTATGGACTGAAAGAAAATTAATTTAAGGATACCCCAAAAAATAAAAACAGTTTAAATTTTGAATTTTGTAGAAAGAGAAAACTAAATAACATGATTCTAATACCCACCTCCCATTAAAAAAAAATCCCAAATCAATTTTCTTTCATACTATTATGTAAGATTTTTGAGACTTACGGGAAACCCAGCTTGACCAGGTAAACCAGGCCCACCCTGAACAAATAAACAAAATTATGTCTAATTTAAACATGAAAATACTTTAGAAAAAACGTTTTTTTCCTTTGCAACAGATAATAAAACATTAGCCACATATACAACACAACAATATAACATCTGAGCGTAAAATAGGTGTAAACATCTAATAAATGATTAATTGAATTTATGACAGGAATGTAGAAGTTTATTGTATAACATGGTGACAATTGATTCTTCTAAATACTTGACCTAATACTTGTTTTTCTTTGTAGTTGTAAATCACTTTTAGCTGCTTATAGCACAAAAAGTTGAAGAAATGAACAACTTAGACGTTATGAATGTGTCAATTGTGAGTATGTCAATGATTTCACAAACCTTAACCTTAACATAAAATATGTGTATATATATATATATATATATATATATATATATATATATATATATATATAATAATTATTTGTCATTACAATCAAATATTAAGTTTAAATACTTGCCTGAGGGCCGGCTCTGCCGAAAGCATCATCAAACTGTAGAGCAGTCACATAAGTTAAGTATAAACACCGGAGCGAGAGCTAACACACATTCAGTCACCAGTTATGACTTGTGGACGGTGTTACTGTGTGAGCTGTTTGGGACTCACATTGTCAGATGGCTGATAGAATATTTGCCCAGGCGGTCCAGGAGGACCCGGTGGACCTGGAAGCCCAGCTCCGTCTCGACCTGCTTCACCCTATCATTGCATATAAAAAATAAATCCATATTCTGTTAAATACCTCCAACTCCCAACCTCCTTTGCAACATGTAAAAAAAAAACATAGTAATAGCCTATCACCAAAACAAGCGTCACTGTGACTTTGCTAACTGCCAATCTTGTAGTAATTATTTTGACAGAGCGCTGCATTGCTCTCAAAATCGCTATGACATCAGAAAACACCAAAATGCTAAAGGCGCTGCAGATTATATTAGAAATGTTGTTTTTGAACAAAAACATGCAAATGGATGGATGGATGGATGGATGGATGGATGGATGGATGGATGGATGGATGGATTGATGGATGGATGGATGGATGGATGGATGGATGGATGGATGGATGGATGGATGGATGGATGGATGGATGGATGGATTGAAGGATCAGAAGTTATACTCACTCTCCTTTATTCCTCTTCACCCCTTTTTGTCCCAAAAAAGATAAAAGGAAAACTTTACTTTGAAGCACAAAATAAAAAATCAACTTTAGCAAAAACGATGCCCTGATAACTTAAACCAGAATGAACTTAACTCCTTTAGAGCCCACCAAAACAGGCATTACAGAAGACTTAAAATTATATGACAGCCAATCAGAAAAAACACTGGATCTGAAGAGGAGTATCACAAAAAAATAATCATCCACTGCAAAGGGCTTTAGAGAAAGAAAAATATTAACAAGATCTATGAAAACTGTTTTTCTTTTTCATTTTATAAAAAAAAGAATGCTGGTGTTAATGAGATTATGTATAATTGCCTTTAATTATGGCCTCCCCAAACAAACTTGTACTTTCAGTGACATAAAACGAATATTCTAACATTTATCTTAAAATAATCAATAGTATACTAAATAGCCTTAATCTAATCTCTTTTTTTTTCTAGAAAAACTTTTCTTACTGGAGGTCCAGGGAATCCGGGTTTAGGCCTGGTTGTCCATTCACCTGGGGGCCCTCTGCCTTTTGACCTTGTAAGCCAGGAAGCCCTGCCTACCTTTTTAGAGATAAATTCACATTCATATTTGCATTCAGCAAAATGTAAAATTTTTACAGTCAACAGTCTGTGCATTTCAAAAAATCCAGAAAAATTTAACTTAAAAAAAATGTAAATACATTGTATTTATTACTTTACTTACTGGATTTCCAGGTAATCCAGGAGGACCCTGAAAAGCATGGGTACTTATTTTGGTTATGTAATTTCACACTCGAGAAATATTACAACTAAAAACAATCACAGCTAAACTTCAAAAAATCTTTTGTAATATTGTCCTTTTGTCGCTGGTTTGATAAATAATTAAATATCTTAAACATCTTTGGTAGAAACCCTTTTGAGATGGTTTTGTTCTATGAACCAGATCCGGTCTATTAAAAATTGTATTAATTTTTTTGATATAATCTTTGTTTATATGATTTTAAATTATATTTTCTATCTCAGAACAATGCTTTGTCCCAAAGAGAATGAATATGCCGATACCTGTGCACCCTGTGGTCCTCTGATACCAAGACCACTGGTAAAGCGACCCCCAGACGCCTCAACGCTATCCTTAAAAAGAAAATGAAAATGTAAAGCATACAGAAAGAAAAATAAAAATTATCTTTTGGTAACTTTAAGGTCAATCACATTTTTTTAATCAACAATAATGCAAATGAGGTCACCTGATTTCAATAAAATGATTAAGAAGATTAATGATTACAAAGAAAAGGTTTGTAGATTGAAGAAAAATATTTACTATCACTCTATTTTATAAAATAATTTCTTATGTATTATTTTGTTCAACCATTATTTAACTAGGAAAGTTCCTTTGATGTCTGCAGAACTAAGGGAGTCCTGGCCAGGAGGCAGATTGCTAACCAAACACGTTTCATACAATTCAAGTTATTAAGTTTTGTATGAAACTACATTAATTTTTTTTAAAATAACAAAGAAGAAACTCACAAATCCGACTCGATAATTACTTCCTGGAGGTCCCGGTGGTCCGGGAGGTCCAACTGGTCCCATAGGTCCTGGTAGGCCAGCCAGTCCAGACTCTCCTGGAGATCCTTGTAAGCCAGGTTCACCACGGTCTCCCTGTGAGAAATCAAAAATGTCATAATTTTATTCACGTAGTTTTATTTCCCTGTCAGGATGTGGAAGGTTCACTCCAAAAGTCTTTTTGTATGTCCTAATGTTTTATTTTTAATTAGGCATTTGATATTTTTGCTCTTGGTATGAAACACACTTTAAATATAATAAAATTGTTACACCTCTGAATTCAGCTCAAAGATGCAATTCCCAAGGCTCAACCACTGCTCGAAAACACTGCTCAAACAGTCCAGCCATCAGCATTAGAAGGGTTTGATGAGACAGAGATAAATGTAAAGGTTTGGAATGGTTTAAAAAAAAGTTGTGAAATAATTTGATGTAGCGTTATATTGTTGTTAAATATTAAAGCACGCCTAATTAACTTTACATAATTAATTATTTCTTTAAAACGAAATAAATAAATTTATTTAAAATCAGGCACACCAGAAGGAATGATTAGTAATGTAAAAGTAAATGTTTGCATAATGAATCTGAGGTTTAGTTAAGAATGTAAAAGACAAATAATAATAATAAATAAAAAATCAGCAGGGTTACATTATTCAAGTCTTTTTCCACTTTTAAAGCAATACATCAAACTGTATTTCCTGGCTTTTAAGTAATAATCACAACATTTAATTAATCTAATGTAACCTAAGTGAGTATTGCATGCACTACTGAAAAATATCTATTTATGTTTATGAGCAATTGCATTTTTTTCCTTACATTTACATCCAATTTACTTTTGTTTTAATCACGTATTTTCAAATTTCTGAAAGAGTTTATATCTGTGTGATTTTATTGCCTACAATTAATACTTGAATAAACCAATGAATCAAATCAAATCAAAAGCAGAAAAATGATGAATCTGCACCTTTTCTCCAATTGCTCCTGGAAGACCAAGATCTCCTGCATTCCCTACGATGAAAGAATTAAAATGAAGAAAGACATTTAAACAACCTACACTAAATCCGCATAAAAAAGAAAATTAAAAGATAGTGCAAAAAAAAAGAGTAAACCTATCCACATGATTGCCAAAAACAATTATTTTTATTAAAAAACGTTTATTTATTTATTTATTTTTTTGCATTGCTGTTTATTTGGACTTATATACTTTGACTTATAGTGTGATTTATTTGTGATATAAAGCAATATAGCAATAACCACTAGATGGCACTCAGGCGTGTATGTATCAGTATACTGAGAGCAAGATAGAAGTCTTTACAAAGCAGAATTGTTCAAAGCGGCACAGAGTGATGAGTTCAATCAATGAGTTATATCGCTAAAGGAGACATCACGTGGTTACTCATGGGAGGAGAGCACCACCATCTTGGTGAGGTCAAGTCACTGCTGCAGTGCATGCATGTTAATGCATATTTTTTGGTAAAAATGCCAGTTTATTTTATGGTTCAACTGCCAAATTTCTGGAGAAATAAGTCCATGAAGGAGGAAGGCATAACATTTCACAGGTAAGTACTATATTCTTTCTTTTAATGCCGTAAGGCTTCATTAATAGTACACATAAAGGATTATAGCATGATGCAGCAGGGCTAATATTATCAACAACATGTTGCATGATGTAACGAAACCTGCTGCGACATATAAAATGCAAATCTCTGGTTTTTGTTGGGTAAAACTATATACAGTATACTAGACTATGCTATTATAGTAATATAGATTTATAAATTGACTAGTGACTGAACTTTTCTGGCTGGGTTCCGTAATGGATTCTTGACTTATGAAAAGTGGGCCTTAGAAATAAAAGAGCTAACCCAGATGATCACTGTGGAACCAACTAGGAAAAGCCTTTATCATCAGTAAATCTATTGTTTTTTCTTTGTTATTTTGTATTTGTTAGGGTAAATCTATTGTTGACTTTTGACGTATTGTTGACTTATTATTGATTTATAATTACTATTATTACCAATTGACTTATTATTGATGTATTATTATTTATTGACTTATTGATTTATTTATTATTATAATTGATTATTATTATTATTAACTTGAAGGTTTACTTATTGGTAGCTTTTTCTAAATAATTTAAATTACATGTGAAAGAGGTTCAAACCTCTAAATATTAAAATAATTCTAAAATTATTTGAAAAGAATTTTTTTTTCATTAAAGTTTGAGCTTTTAAGGGTGACTGTTTCTATTTGACAACAGCAAATGATATATATATATATATATATATATATATATATATATATATATACAGACATATATATTTATCATCATCATAAGTAATTTGTTCTCCAAGATGCCCTTCGGTGAGAGCCACCAAAAACATGATCTTCTGCTTCCGGTCTTGTGCCAGAAGCTGAGTATCCTTCATAGCAACCCCATAAGGTTTGACATCCCCTGCAATAACATCTGTCCACCGAGTACGGGGTTTGCCTCGAGGTCGCTTCGAGCTCAAGAGTCTCTGGTTAAACTCCAAGATGGCCGCTGCCTTATAGTAAGAGGAAAATGGGAGAACATGAATGAATCCATTTGATGCGGTGTTATGAAAATTGGCAAGAGGCTAGGCTGGTAGGTTTGAGCTTCCTAAGGCTTCTTTCTAGAAACACGCGAGGCCACTTGATGTTCTCAATGGTCCTGAGAGTCCGGCTGTCGAAGCCATCTATTCTTATGCTAAATCCTTATTATATATATATATATATATATATATATATATATATATATATATATATATATATATATATATATATATAAATAAATACATTAAATAAATAAATTAGAACAGTTACTGGATACCACCAAAGGTTACAGAAAAGCGTTGTAATGAGGCAATTGATGAGCCTACAGAAGGCGTCATCACCAGAGTTGGCTTAGGCTTCCTAGGCGGCGTGTTCTCTAGCGATATAACTTATTGAGTTCAATGTATTTAGTATGATTTAAAGAAAGTATTTAGCTTACTTGAAAGAAGTAACATGTTCTTATGTAATGGTTGCAAAATTAATCACATTCTCTTATGGGTTTTACCAAATATGGTTAGTAAATTTAGTTTCGTATATGTTTATTCTATTATTGTTCTTTTTTTATGATTTGTCTTTCAAGATCAAATGATGGTTCTTGGTCCTGTAATTTGATAAATAAATTTCTCCCAAAGTACCGACACATACATTTTTTTCTTCATTATGCATTTTTTGGCTCCAGTACAAAAAGGATGGAATGTATCAACTATTTCTTTTTTTACATGTAGTTAATTTTCAATCAAGTTAGGCTGTATTAAAACTGAAGAGCTGCATTATTCTAAGAACTATCTGGTTCATTTAGTTTTCACCACACATTAAAAACAAATCTAACAGATAAATCTAGTTTTTCTATTCTTTTTGGTCTCACATTTTTCAAAACTTGGTTATTTTTGAAAAAGTAGGCTAAATGCGTGTTCTGCTGATCTTGACACAGCAGAAAAAAGCATGGCTTTTCCAATGGCTTTTGATGAAGCTCCAGTCATGATGACCACACATCTCATCAATCAACCATTTTGTGGTTGGTAAACCTCAAAAACAGCGGTGCATTTTAACTGTTCAAGGTGCCTACGTTTGCTGCCATCTCAGCAAACCCTGCAAAACACCTGAACCACAGCTGCTCCTTTATAACTGCATCTTTATGACGTCAGTGCTTGGGGGGTGGGGTGGGGGTGTCTGCACAGCTGCTCTTTAGAGCTGGTTGTTATGGCAAAGCGACAATGAGAAAAACTGGTAAAGCCCAGTGCTGGGTTCTTAATCCTACTCTGCTTGATGTTTACCTTACAAACGTGTGCGGCTACCCATCCTAACCTCCATCTAAAGCCTCTGCCTCTACTTTGAATTTTATCTTTGCTAAAAGGTCACAGAAGCCCAGTAAAATAGTCAGATCACTGACAAACACAACTTGCCATTGCTGCAAATGGTCTCAATGACCTTACTAGGCGAATGGACCGTTACTTCCCAGTTTGTCTCTGCAAGTGAAGAAGGTGGATTCTATTTTTAAGCCAGCCATAGCCTTAAGATTATCCAATGAATGACTAAAATTGCATTTAGATCATTAATGGAATGTTCTTGTTTTATTCATGATGGAGGGACATATAAAAAATACTTTTGTTGAGGCTGTGAGGGGCTGTGTTACTGGGGAAAGGCTTTACTCCAACTCCACAACTTTAAAGAGAACAAATTTGAATGAAAAACTGCTCTCCAGATAGTATGATACAAAAATGATGTGATTTTTTGATTCTGTTAAAAATTATGTATAATCATTATTGAAAGACCTCTGGAATGCTTTTACTTGTAGATGAAAATATAAAATATATATATATATATGTCATTGGTCACATCCAATTGCATAGCTGGACCAGGTGGGCTTCTGTAGTTCAAACCCATGGAGGGTTGTAGACAGGAGAGGCTGAATTCTAAGGGAGAGCACAGGCTTTCTTGCAGTTTTTTGAGGCTCATATGGCCACCTCAAGTGACCCCATGAAAATGGAACGTATATTGGTCATGGATGTAGTAACTGTATTGTGAAGTATTGGTAAGGATGATGTAAGTTGCACACACAGGTGTCATATGGTGCCTTCTAGTCGCTAGTAAGGTACAAGTACTAACCCCTTACAATTCGCTCGCAAATGCTCCTCCCATGGGGTGTACAGAGACACGTTAGTGTCCAGGATTCACACAAACCACACTCTTGCAACCCCAGCCAGCATGGAGCTACTGAATATCAACGAGCCCTCTTGAGGGTTTGGGGCGGTGTTCACAACCAGCAGTTCCCAGCATGCCGATACAGAAAAAGCGCAAGAATATTTTTGGCCCATAAGAGGTGCTCATTACGTCGATCATGAGTAAACCGGGTCGATCTACAAGGACATCAGGGTAGATCGCGGGACAGAGAAGATACAAAAAAAGTACTTCTTAAAAATCTACCAGCCAATCAAAATACTTCACCGAGAAGTACAGGACTTGATTGACATGCAGAACGCCACTGCGGCATCCATCCAACATAGCATACATCACTGCAGACACGTAAGTTTAAAGTCACTGAGCGCAAACTCTCTGTCATCAGAAAGTCGCTGCCCCGCGGCACATCATGTCCCTGGCAGAAGACCACTCGACAACCGGAGTGTTTATTAAAAGCCATCAAGGCTTTCCTGCGCGCGAGAAGCTCGCAGTTCTCGCCCGATAAATACGAGCCCATTAAGGAAAATGTTTTGTCCGAGGCACGCGCTTGGTACGGAGCCAGCAGCACCTTTGAAATGCCATGGTTTACTGCAGAGCATGACATACGATGGTTGCTGCTTTCTGTCTTTGTAATAAAACGCCATATGTTAATACAAAAGTATCTTTGTGTAATCTTATTGTGTAGTTTTTAATCATCAGTACATAAACAATAATGTTCAAATAAACATAACTAATAAATATTTACTAATAGTATTTTTTATATATTTATATATATATATATAACATATATATATTATATAATATTATATTATAAAAATAAAAAGGTTTAGTGTCTGCTCATTGAAAGTAGCGGCTTGATCCTACAAAAGCTCACAAAAATCATCACTCTAAATTGAAGAACAGAAAACCCAACAGTGGCCTGTTGTATTGGTGATATATCTTTATGTTCAAAGGAAAGATTCATTTGAAGTTCCTGCAGGGAATTGGCATATAATTCCCTGCAGGAATAATAAACTAAGGAAGATATATTCACTGATGTTAAAACACTAAAGATTCCTCACCATGCATGTGGGTAAAGTTCCCATTCCAAATCCAGCACCCTGAAACTGTATGCTAACCAAGAAGGAAGGAGGCCGGAGACTAGTGATGTGAGAAGCCACTATCCAGGATGAAACATCCAAGATGTATGGGTTATCAAGCTTCAAGGCCCCAACTGACAGTGTGCTCAGTGTGAATACCCCAGGGCAATGGAGAACAGGATAAGAAAAGGAGTGACAGATCCCTATGGAGACAAACCCCTGCATGGGATGTACCAATCGACCATAACTGAAGTGGCTGATATCAAGAAGTCTCTACCACGGCTAGAAAGGCTGGGCTTCACAGGACAGCACTGAAGCATTATCATGGCAGCTCAGGAATGCCTCTGAATGGCGAAGGCTCAGGATCTACCACACCAGACAAGACCCACGGTGTAGGCTACAGTAAAGAGTCGCTTCTGAAAAACAATCCAATACATAACTGCAGGATGTAAGATGTTGGCAGGTAAAGCACATGAGCGCCACAAAGTGGCTGGAATAATATACAGGAACATGTGTGCAGAATATGAACTGGAAACCCGAAGGTCAAAATGGGAAACACCTCCTAAGGTGGTAGAGAACAGAGGGCAAAGATCCTGTGGGACTTCCAGATTCAGAGACTGATAGGGATGGTCGCGGAGAACCAACTAGACATTGTAGTAGGACAAAGAACAGAGAAAGTTGCTAGGTGGATGTGGCAGCAAGCGAAGGAAACATTGCAGCAGCGAACATGAGAAAACTGCAGAAATACGGTAGGAACAAAAGAACTAGGAGAAAGCATGGAAAGTGAAGGTGACAGTGGTGCCTGGTACTCTGGAGCACTCAAGTAACACCTGCTGGAGGAGTGGCTATAACAGATACCTGGAAAGACCTCAGACATTCAGTTCAGAAAAGCGCAGTGCTAGGAACAGCTAAGACATTATGAGACCTCAGCCCCAGGCCTCTGTAGAGGACCCGAGTTGAGGGGAGAAACCACTATATATATATATATATAGAGAGGTGAGTATATATATACAAAGGAATATAGTATATATATTATATACATATACACACATTTATTATTTTATAGGCAGATCTTCAAGACATTGTCGATCAAGTAGCTCACACGCCAAAAAAGTGTGAGTACCCTTGGTCTACAGGGTCTCCAAGTGGTTCGATTTTGGATATTTCCAGCATGCCTCGCACATGTGGGAGACAGCCCATATCCACCAAAAGAAGAGCAGCTGTCACCAAGGTCTAATGCAAGTACTGATTTTCAATTTATTGGAAGAAAATGGGCAGATGATTCCATAATCAAAGTGAAAACTAGTTAAAAAAATAGTTAAAAAATCTTGATCAATAACTAAAAGTGACTGCAAAAATCTGGTTTAAAACCAATCAACAAAGAGAGAATGACTGTAATGAGGCAGTGAGGTTTAAATTAGACACCAATGGAAATCAGGTGGGTAGCCTTATTCTCTTTAGGACCAGGAGCTCCAGGAAGGCCACTTCATACCAGGCAGTTCTGAAGATTTTGCTGATTGAAGCTGATACGTTTGTAAATCTTTGTTGCAAAACTATCGCATTCATAGCGTAAATACCAACCACAAGCGCAAAAAATGCAACTGGGCAATACATACAGGCCAGCAGTCTGTCCTGCCTGGGGCCCGACGCTCCAGAAGCCCATTGCTAACAACAATGAACTACTAGGAGGACCAGGAGGACCTGGGGGACCAGGTGGTCCAGGAAGTCCCTACATCAGAAGGAAGGAAACATTCAGCATCGACTATCACCTCAGAATCTTTAAAAGATAGAAATGCAACTGTGGATGGAAATCAGGATCAGATTTCTCTTAACCGAAGAGATTCCAGATCAGGAACCAGAGCCTCCATATCTAATGGTTGTCTGCAACATTTCATTGGAGTCAGATGATGTGAAAACGCATTTGTACTCTCTTTAGGCGAAGCTTACAAATTTTGATTTAGACAAAAAGAACACACATTCAATAGGATGTGTGTTATGTTCTTTTACTGGGAATCTTTGGAAACAGAGAGCTCTCAGCAACGAGGAGGCGAAGGGGGGAAAGGTTGTTACGGTTCACAGTAATTGCCCACAACTCAAGAGTTTTTGCTGCTTGCAGAATCTATAAGTCCAAGAGAGAATGACAGTTTTTTTATTTAGGCACAAATCTGAATTAATAATTATTAAAGACCACTGGGAACGCATTTAAAATAATTCATAAGAGGATCCGAGTGGGTCTTTAATGAGAATCGTGGAAGAAAAAACTGCTAAAAATTTTTTTATTTTATTTTAAATCAAATTTTTTAAATTTAATGTAAAATTTGTTTATCCATGTTCTGAAGGAAAAACACTAAGATTGTGACACCTACTAATATTAGCTGGTATCGTGTACTAGGAAAGATAGGGAATACTAAACTATATTTAGTAATCCAGAGCTAACACATCTTTTCTTTTTTAACTTCAAAAGAACAGTTTTTAAATCATTTAATTTTGTTTTTTCAAAACAAAAGTTTGTGTAGCTGCTTTTTCTTCCATTATAAAAATAAGTCATAACTGAAATAAAGACTGTAACATTCCTGGGGTTATTTTTTCTGTTTTTGTCACATCTGAGATGTCAAAAGCTAAAATTGTGCATTTGCTCTGTCCTCTTCCATTAAGATACTGTATGTTATGCCAAAGCAGTGTTATATGTATGTTCTAAATAATGGCTCCTATCTTGCAAACCAGATTGTGATGTTTTGTGTTTCCCTATTTTTTTTACTAATTTAAAGTAATTAGTAGTTTGAATTGGCAGGATGTGTTTAAACAAACATGTCTAGGATAACTCAAAAAGTCAAGATGACGAAGCTTACAGATCTCATTCCCGGTCCTGGGGGTCCTAGGAACCTTAGCCCCTCTGGGGCCAGGTTGACCCTCTCCTCTGTCCCCCTTTAAGTGCAAATATAATTGAGAAAAGGTGGAAATGTCTGTCTAAATGAACATTTTTTTTAAATATTCTGTAAAACTTTTATTGTTTGTCAACATCCAGTACCTGCACCTTTTTTTCCAGGTCACCAGGTGTTCCTAAAACCTGGGGACCTGGAGAAACCCTAGATGATGTAAAATTTCAAGTTTAGTTGTTAATAGAATGTTTCACAGGCTTTTTTCGGCTAAAGAAGTCCTAGTGGTAGTTCAGAACTATTTTTGCTTAGCTTTAAGCAGATGTAACAATCCAGCGAAAAAAGAAAATAGATGGAGAACTATTGTTTCACAGGTTTTGAGGGTAACTTTGTAGGCACTTTTAAAAAAAAAGCCAAAGTCAATTTAACTCAAGGGGGCTGAGAATCTCATAAATATGTATGTTTTACAAAATCATGTTAGGAACCATAAAAGTTCGCCAATCAGCTTTCAACAAAGCCAGAAACGTGTCATCGTCATCTTAAAGAGCAGAACCTTCAAAACCATTCATTAAGTAACACGCTAAAAAATTACCCAAAAAAAACAACTACAGTTTTTCCGTCTTCTCCAGGATCTCCCTTGGAGGATAAAATAAATGCATTTTTGTTCAAAGCCTAAAAACTTTATTGAAAATGTGATGTTTTTAAAAGAAAGTGTGTTAATAGTGAAAAACCATCTGCATACCGCCTCCATCCTCTCCTGGTTGTCCTAAAATTGGTGGTCCAGGTGGTCCCTTCCGTCCTTGAACTTTTTAGAACAACTGTGTCACAATGGAAGGTACATACCTGTTGATGGTCCCAGGGTCGGGGTCCTGGAGGTCCAGGTTGGCCAGGATCACCCTTTTTGCCTTGATATCCAAAGCCAGCACTACCCTGAGGAGTGAATGCTCATTTGTGTTAACTGTCTGGCTGTGTGTCAAAATGTATGTGCATCAGTCCTAGCTGCAAGAAAATTAATAATGATCACAATCTGGGGTCAACACTAATAAACAGATCTGTGCAAGAGCATAAAACTCTGAAAGACATCATCTGTGGCTTACCTTTTGTTCTCAACAGGTTCTCCCTGCAAACAAATTCGTTAAAAATCGGTTTAATAAGGATAAATAAATATTTGGATTTTGTTGCATATTTTAGGAAACAGTTTTATTCTGTTTAAACCTCTCTGTTTTGTTGGTGAGGATTTCTTAGTTATAAGCTTAGACAATAAAAAACAGCTTCTCAAGAAATTTGGGAAAAGTTTAAAAGTCTATTCAATAGATAAAAATATAATTGTTTGTAAATCACAGCTGTTTTTAGAAAGTTATACGTTTTAATTAAAAATGTTTTCAATAAATTAAAACATTTTTATAACAAATAAAAATTGGTTTAAAAATGTGAAGCTATTAAATGTATATCTTACTTATTTGGTGACCAGAAGCCCTACTAGACATGACAGTAATAATTATAATGAACCCAGTCAGTGCATAGAATAACCCATGCAGCATAACAACCCTGTATTTGTTCAAATTTATCAATTGAATTATTAAATGTTATAATTTCGCTATTATAAAACACATATCACAAAATATCCACAAGTTTTTCAGTTATTGAAACAAAAACAACAGGTAAAAAAATGTAGAAGTATACACAGACAAATATTTTTTAAGTGGAGTGAGTGTTGAGTTTACTGCAACATTTAATTACGTGACATTTGTTCCATATCCCATAGTCTTAAAAGAAAATGTAAATGACTAAGTTGTCACACATTTTTATAGGTAATTTTTCTCAATAAATTGACTGAAATCTCCCAAAGAATTATGTCACTTTAAAAAAGACGCTCCAGACACTTTGTTAGTGCAGAAGTTGTCATAGGCATAAGACTCAAAAACGATAAGCAGGGGGGAAGTTTTTAAGGCCCAACTATAAAAAAAAGACAACCGCTGACTTTAACCTCATGACCACAGTAGATATAAAATTCTGCACTTGCCGTGCTGAAGGTTTTCAGAGTACACTGAATATCTGGCGTACCAGGAAGAAACCTCAAGAAACTTATTAATTGAATAGGAAATATCGGATCATCAATAACTACACCCTCAGAAAGTGTTTTTTCTCACATTCATGTTTCTGTTGTTGTTTCTCGCTGTTTTGTTTCTTTTGTTCTTCTTCTTTCCCTCTTTTCTGTCCTCCCCTCTCATCTCCTCATATGTGAAACAGGTAAAGTCAACGCAACCACGGTGAGTATTTATTTATGCACGGAACGGCGCGGCGGCATATTTCAGCGCGCGAGCAAGAGCATGCACACGCCATCCCGACACATTGTCGTTGATAAACTGCAAAAATCTCTTACTTTGCTCACACAGACACACGCAACATGCAGCTGACAGCCAAGACATGTCCACTCCCCAACGCACAGCGCTTTGTCAGTAGCAGGCACGCATTGAAGCACGCGACACGACGGCATTACTAATTATTTAGCCTTGCACCTCTCCCCGGTTGAACAGCTATGAACAGTCTTAACATCGTTAGCTGAATGTGCGTGGGTTTGGCCTTGGGCCAAAGAGATTGAAAGTGTTAATCACCTGAATGATCTAAAGCAGATATAGCTTGCTGGGCAGGATATCCACTTTATCTTATCAGCTGGTCATCTCCTGTGCTGTTCCCAGTATCCAGTTATGTATTCTGCCAGTCTCAACTCCAAACAAAGAGGGGTTGCAGTTTGATGAATAAAAATACAGATTTACTCCAAGGATACAGTTACTGAATCTAGAAGGCAGATTTGTAATCACATTATATCCATTCAGAATAAGGACTATTGCATAGCAAGCATCTATTATGGCCCGGACAAGGACGACTCTTCTCCTCTTTTTCACAGATTCTTCACCTCACTCTCAGCTCACTGACTCCACAATCACATAGGAGGAGACGCCAACCTTGTTTTTGGACCCTGAACTGACAGGACTAGCACAGCAGCAAACCAGCGATATGCATAATCTGCATATCTAAAGCAGTACATGAATGATTTGGTCTTCATGACGCTTACGCCATGTCATCCAAAACACTAAGGGGTTCACCTTTTTTCTCCAGTTCATCATTCACACTCGTTTAGATTATTTATTAGTCATAACTCCCTTTGAAAGAAATTAAAAGTTCGAACATTCATCCAATTATTATCAAAGTGACCTATGCACCAGTTTCGTTAATATTTCAAGTGGGAAGCACCACACCCTCGGGTTCTAACCTGAGGTTAATACGCCTCAAGAAGATTCAGGAATTTATTGAATTTTTAAAAAGAGTGCAACTTAGAATTCAACAATACTTTGGAAATATCACCAAGTATTCTTTGGGAAGCAGCAAAAGCAGTCATGAGAGGGAAAATCATCTCTTATTCAACGATAAAAACGCAAGAGAAAGTAAGCAGATTTACTAGAATTAGAAATAAAATCAAACTCTGAGACTGCTTATGCTGTTTCTGCCCAGAACACATACTATGACCTGAAAATTTAAAGCTGCAGTTTAATGACATCATCATCAATAAACAAACACACACCCAGATACAAAGTACTCTGGAATGGGAAAGATAAGTGAAAACTCAACAATCTAAATTTCTAGCTAATCAGCTTAAAATTAATAAAGAAAAATCAACAATCACTTCTATTATGGACCAAACAGGGAATGTCACCCATGACCCGGTAAAAATTAATAATGCTTTTAAAGACTTTCATCAAAACTTATACACTTGGCCAGATCAATCCATCAGAACAAAGCATCAACTCATTTCTTAACACATAAACCTGCCCAAGCAACTAAGATCAAATCACAAATTAAACTTCCGCTTCACATCTGAGTTTCATGGTTTGTTACTTATGCCTAACAGCAAAGCACACCAGGACCCGACGGGCTTTCTGCAGAGTTTATATGAATTTGGGGAACAACTGGCACCAACGCTTTTTATAATACGGTAAAAATTTATCAATGAAAGCCACACCCTACTACTCCAACATGAACTCCTGCCAACATTATCCTTCTCCCTAAACAGCACCACGAGTCCTTCCGGGGTTATCGCCTATTTCTTTAATTAATGCAGATGTAAAAATTATCTGCAAAGCACTAGCACAGAGAATAGGAAAAGTCACTACATAATCTAATTTGACCAAACTGGATTCATCAAAGGCAGACACTGGATGACAATTCCTAAGACTTGAAAGCATATAATAGACTTTTGCCACCATTAAAAACCACAGGAAATGACCATACTATCACTGACGCTGAAAAAGCCTTTGATAGAGTAAATTGAAGTTCCTCATTGTTGCCTCTCCATAAGTTTGGGTTTGGAGAATCATTCATCAATTGGACCAAAATATTATATCACAATCCCAATGCATCAGTTAGAACTAATAAACAGACTTCCAACAGGTTTTTTCTGAAGAGAACTAGACAGGTTGCCTACCTCCCTCTTTTTGCAATATTTATCGAAGCCTCTATTGCAGCAATAAGATGAATGAGAGGCTAAAGGAATTAAACCAAACACAGCCATCATGTAATTAGTCTTATGCAGATGACATATTGCTGTTTTTAAGCAATATACATTCTGTAAATGAAACGCAACAATCACACGGCCTCTTCTATATCAGACCATTCCATTAATTGAATAAAATATATACATATACATATACATACATGCATATTTTATAGGTAGATCTTCAAGACATTGTCGATTCAAAAGTAGCTCATACGCCAAAAAAGTGTGAGTACCCTTGGTCTACAGGGTCTCCAAGTGGTCTTCGATTTTGATATTTCCAGCATGCCTCGTACATTTGGAGACAGCCCATATCCACCCGTAAGAGCAGCTGTCACCAAGGCCTTAAATGCAAGTACTGATTTTCAATTTATTGGAAGAAAATGGGCAGATGATTCCATAATCAAAGTGAAAACTAGTTAAAAATAGTTAAAAAATCTTGATCAATAACTAAAAGTGACTGCAAAAATCTGGTTTAAAACCAATCAACAAAGAGAGAATGACTGTAATGAGGCAGTGAGGTTTAAATTAGACACCAATGGAACAGTGGGTAATACCTTATCTCCCTTAGGACCAGGAGCTCCAGGAAGGCCATCAGTACCAGGCAAGCCCTGAAGATTTGGTTGATTGAAGTTGATACGTTTGTAACTTTTTGTTGCAAACTATTTGTATTCATAGCAAAATACTCAACTACAAGTGCAAAAAACAAGAACTGCAATACATACAGGTTGACCGGCAGCTCCATCCCTGCCTGGGGGCCCGAATGCTCCAGAGCCCATTGCTGGGCCCGTCACGGAACTACCAGGAGGACCAGGAGGACCTGGGGGACCAGGTGGTCCAGGAAGTCCCTACATCAGAAGGAAGGAAACATTCAGCATCGACTATCACCTCAGAATCTTTAAAAGATAGAAATGCAACTGTGGATGGAAATCAGGATCAGATTTCTCTCACCCGAAGAGATTCCAGATCAGGGAATCCAGAGCCCTCCATATCTACGAAGGTCTGCAACATTTCATTGGAAGTCAGATGATGTGAAAAACGTGCATTTGTACTTTTTAGGCGTAGCTTACAAATTTTGATTTGCACAAAGAACACACATTCAATAGGATGTGTGTTATGTTCTTTTACTGGGAATCTTTGGAAACAGAGAGCTCTCAGCAACGAGGAGGCGAAGGGGGGAAAGGTTGCTACGTGTCCACAGTACTGCCCACAACTCAAGAGTTTTTGCTGCTTGCAGAATCTATGTCCAAGAGAATGACAGTTTTCTTTTTTATTTAGGCACAAATCTGTCTAACAATTATTAAAGACCACTGGGAACGCATTTAAAATAATTCATAAGAGGATCCGAGTGGGTCTTTAATGAGAATCGTGGAAGAAAAAACTGCTAAAAATTTTTTTATTTTATTTTAAATCAAATTTTTTAAATTTAATGTAAAATTTGTTTATCCATGTTATTCTCATGAAAAAATACTAAGATTGTGACACTCACTAATATTAGCTGGTATCGTCAGTACTAGGAAAGATAGGGAATACCAAACTATATTTAGTAACTCAGAGCTAACACATCTTTCTTTTAACTTCAAAGAACAGTTTTGCAATCATTTTAATTTTGTTTCTTTTCAAAACAAAAGTTTGTAGCTGCTTTTCTCTTCCATTATAAAAATAAGTCATAACTGAAATAAAGAGACTGTAACATTCCTGGGGTTATTTTTCTGTTTTTGTCACACTGAGATGTCAAAAAGCTAAAAATTGTGCATTTTTGCCCCCCTGTCCTCTTCCATTAAGATACTGTATGTTATGGCCAAAGCAGTGTTATGTATGTTCTAAATAATGGCTCCTATCTTGCAACCAGATTGTGATGTTTTGTGTTTCCTATTTTTTTTAACAATTTAAAGTAATTAGTAGTTTGAATTGGCAGGTGGATGCAAGCGCAAACAAACATGTCTAGATAACTCAAAAGTCAAGATGACGCAAGCTTACAGATCTCATTCCTGGTCCTGGGGGTCCTGGTGGTCCTGGGGCCCCTCTGGGGCCAGGTTGACCCTCTCCTCTGTCCCCCTTTAAGTGCAAATATAATTGAGAAAAGGTGGAAATGTCTGTCTAAATGAACATTTTTTTTAGCTATTCTGTAAAACTTTTGTTTGTTTGTCAACATCCAGTACCTTATCTCCTTTTCTTCCAGGGTCACCAGGTGTTCCTGGGAAACCTGGGGGACCTGGAGAACCCTAGATGTAAAAATTTAAAAGTTTAGTTGTTAATAGAATGTTTCACAGGCTTTTTTCGGCTAAAGAAGTCCTAGTGGTAGTTCAGAACTATTTTTGCTTAGCTTTAAGCAGATGTAACAATCCAGCGAAAAAAGAAAATAGATGGAGAACTATTGTTTCACAGGTTTTGAGGGTAACTTTGTAGGCACTTTTAAAAAAAAAGCCAAAGTCAATTTAACTCAAGGGGGCTGAGAATCTCATAAATATGTATGTTTTACAAAATCATGTTTGGAACCATAAAAGTTCAATCAGCTCTTCAACAGCTAGAAACGTGTCAATGTCATCTTAAAGAGCAGAACTCTTGAAAAACCATTCATTGCGAACACGTTTAAAAATTACCCAAAAAAAAAACAACTTACAGTTTTTCCGTCTTCTCCAGGATCTCCCTTGGAGGATAAAATAAATGCATTTTTGTTCAAAGCCTAAAAACTTTATTGAAAATGTGATGTTTTTAAAAGAAAGTGTGTTGACAGTGAAACCATCTGCATACCGGCTCTCCATCCTCTCCTGGTTGTCCTTGGGGGCCTGGTGGTCCAGGTGGTCCTCTGGGTCCTTGAACTTTAGAAACAACTGTGCCGTCACTGGAAGGTACATACTCTGTTGATGGTCCTGGTGGGCCGGGGGGTCCCGGAGGTCCAGGTTGGCCAGGATCACCCTTTTTGCCTTGATATCCAAAGCCAGCACTACCCTGAGGAGTGAATGCTCATTTGTGTTAACTGTCTGGCTGTGTGTCAAAATGTATGTGCATCAGTCCTAGCTGCAAGAAAATTAATAATGATCACAATCTGGGGTCAACACTAATAAACAGATCTGTGCAAGAGACAAAAATCCCTTGAAAGACATCATCTGTGGCTTACCTTTGTTCCCTTTTCACCAGGTTCTCCCTGCAAACAAATTAAAAATCGGTTTAATAAGTGATGTAAATAAATATTTGGATTCTTTTGCTGTATATTTTAGGGAAACAGTTTTATTCCTGTTTAAACCTCTCTGTTTTGTTGGTGAGGATTTCTTAGTTATGTTTAGACAATAAAAAAAAACAGCTTCTCAAGAAATTTGGAAAAGTTTAAAGTCTATTCGAATAGATAAACACAATTGTTTGTAACCACAGCTGTTTTTAGAAAGTTATACGTTTTAATTAAAAAATGTTTTCAATAAAAATTCAAAACATTTTTTTATAAATAAATAAAAAAAATTGGTTTAAAAATGTGAAGCTATTAAATGTATATCTTACTTATTTGTGACCAGAAGCCCTAATAGGACATGACAGTAATAATTATAATGTCGAACCCAGTCAGTGCATAGAATAACCCATGCAGCATAACAACCCTGTATTTGTTCAAATTTATCAATTGAATTATTAAATGTTATAATTTCGCTAGTTATAAATGCATATCACAAAATATCCACAAGTTTTTTCAGTTATTGTGCTCAAAACAACAGGTAAAAAAAATGTAGTTTTTATACACAGACAAATATTTTTAAGTGAGTGAGTGTTGAGTTTACTGCAACATTTAATTACGTACATTTGTTCCATATCCGATAGTCTTTAAAAGAAATGTAAATGACTAAGTTTTTTTTTTCGTGTCAGTACATTTTTATAGGTAATTTTTCTCAATAAATTGACTGAAATCTCCCAAAGAATTATGTCACTTTAAAAAAGACGTTCCAGACACTTTGTTAGTGCAGTTGTCATAGGCATAAGACTCAAAAACGATGTTTATGGGGAAGTTTTAAGGCCTTAACTATAAAAAGACAACCGCTGACTTTAACCCTATGACCACAGTAGATATAAATTCTGATAAGGATTCTTAATACTGATTTCTGATAATAGTAATCATTGTTTTTCTGATGTTAATCAATGAGTTATATGATGTGTAACAAAGAATTTCGGCAATAGTGCAATATCCTCTGATGATAGTTGATAGGAACTTCCTCTTTGTAACCTGTTAAATAATCTGCAATAATCTGAATTTTAAATTTTAAATAGAAGTTTAGAACCAGATTATAGCAATCATTTGACAATCATTATATTTTATAGAATTAATGTGTTGTGTGTTTGTACTCTGTGTATAAGTACAAACATGCCTGTTTAAGATTAGGGCCAATTAGTGTTATGTTGTCAAGGAAGTACTTTACAAATTGATTAGAAAATAAATAAAAGTGAAGAATGCTATTTTCATGACATCATATCAGTAATTGGCCCCAATCATAAACAGGCATGTTTGTGTATATATGGGGCAGTAACCCTGGCTACAGCAGATCCCTGGAAAGACCTCAAGCATCTTAGTTTAGAAAGGCGCAGTGCTAGGAACAGCTAAGATCCTGCGCAGTGCCCTCAAGCTCCAAGGCCTCTGGTAGAGGACCCGAGCTTGGGTGAAAAGCCAACTGCAGAAGGTGAGAGGGGTGTTTTTTTTTTACATATATATGTGAATATTCTTTTTCTTTGTTTTCTTCCCCTGTTTCTTGATGAAATTGCTTGAAATAAATGAATCAACTAAAATCTCAACAATAGCTTCAATAAGTTATACTCTCTGCTCCTTTTGCATTGTTTTGATTATGATATTGTTGTTGTTATTACTATTATTATCTCTATAAACAAGTACCATATAGATTGCATTCTAATTAATTACATGTTTAAAACTAATTAAATAAAAAAATGGAAAAAGGAAATCATGAGACCAGTTTTAAATTAAACTAGAAAAAGTGCACATAAAGAATAAATACTAGAAAACACAGAATGTCTCTTAGATGGCTGGTAGATTAAGTTAGGCGGATCAGCGCCTTCTAGTGTTCCTCTAAAATATTTTATTCTTATTTGTTAATGCAAAGATGTTTACATTAAATATTGTTTCATCAAAACCAAGTGCGTTCCATTGATTTGTCCAAACCTTTTCTCCACGGGAGCCCGAGGCGGAGCTAGAGCCAGGGCCTGAGTCTCCCTTTGGGCCTGCAGGGCCCCTGTCTCCTTTCTCTCCTCTTTCCCCTCGCTCCCCCTTTTCTCCTTTAGCTCCCACTGCCCCTGAAAAAGCATTATCTAAGTTATTATTATTCTCATGAAAACCTTTCATTGATGATTAATTACCGTTTTCCCAAACAACAAAACAGAGCATTCTCCGCCTTCAGTACAAGAGAGCTGAGGAAAATGAAATGCCTTCTTGCCTTTTTATTTTTTTTCACACAATGCTTCAAAATTTGAAGCTATGAAGATTTCAAGGTGGCAGGAGGATTCCCCTTCATGCACACCTGCATGCACCAGAATCCCATTTACAAGTGACCCCATTTACGGTCACTTTCACTGCAATCCACTGTGCTGCTAATTTCTTGTAGTAGAAGATGATGACATTTAGAACCAAACGTCTGCATGATGCTCTTCATTGAGTCCTCAGGAATCTTCAGAATGTATACATGACCTCATTTAAAGGTGTGTAGAGATGTGCACCAACCCTATTTCAGCAGTAAAATCATGTGACCGTAATGTGCCTAACTTTTTAACACCAGAGATACCCCACGCTCTTTGACCATTTACGTGTTCAACATAAATCATCTGATTCAGTCCAGGAGAATTAATCAGCTGATTTACGTTGCTCCCTTTAGAACTCCATTGCTGTAATGTGTTACATATCAGCTCAAAAGCTGTTTTCCTCCATTTCAGAATCTGTTGGAGTTAGGTTAATTGCATAAATGGTTGAAGAGTTATGTGTAGTCGAAAAGAATGTTATCACTGGAACAGGAGCTCCGGTGTTAACAGGTTAACCCAATGTAGAGAGGATTGCGTCTATAAATCATGCACAAAAAGAAAACAATTTTTCCACTTTATGTGTTTGTGGCTGAGAAGGCAAAACAATTGTGAGGAGTAGATGAAAATAGATCAATGCATCAAAGTAACTTAACCCTTGGGCTATCCTAAGCACTTTAATGTTGGGATTTGGGTCATCCAACTTTTAACCCCACAAGACAGTGCGCTTAACCTTTTTTTCGTCAATGATTTGTGATCTTCAATGGTGTCCATGGATTACATGAAATCCTCTTCACCTTTATCCACCTTTGTCATGGTAGGGATAACATTTCAATGTAAGGGTGGGGTCATAGGATAGCACAAGGGTTAAGATCAGCGCTCTGGTTTCAGTTTTGACATTCTTTCGACTCTTCCACTCTTTACGCAATCAATGTAATTCCGACAAATGTGACGTGTTTTTTTTCCTCGTCAGAATCTATTGGAATTACTTAAATTGCGTAAATATTTGAAAAGTTCCAGTCGTCAAAGACGTACTGGTGACATTTTAGCTTTCAGAGGGTTTCACAAATGGTGGGTGGATGTGTAACCATTTAGGGTGATCATTAACAGTTTAACACCAGAACTTTGGCTCCAGTGTTGACGTTATTTTGACTGTCGTAACTCTTCAACCGTTTACGCAATTAACATGATTCAGCAGATTCTGAAGCAGAGTAAAGCGTCTTTGCAGGTTATAAAATGCTGCATATCGATGCAATGCAGATACAAAAAGCCACTTGTCTCCTTGACAGCATCAGCAGATTGATGTTGATCTTGTAAACGATTTACAGTATGTTGAAGAGTGTGTTATTTAGGTGTCACAACAACTTCTCTTGTGTTAAAGGGTGAAAAGTCAGTATTAAATGTCACCTTTTTTCCTTTTTTGCAGTGTTGTATATTTCAAATGAAAGATTCTAGTAACCTTGGTAAATCAGGGCTTATGTTTTTACATTAGCTTATGCAAACATGCAAACAGGTGTTTAAAATATAAATACAGAAAGTCGGAATTTTCCTAAACATGCTTATCTTTAAACAGCAGATAAATGTAACTTTTTAGACGATTACATTTGAAAATGCCCAAAATGCCCACCGTCCCAGAACCACAGCAGGTAGATAAATATGTTGTGTAAAAAAAAAGAAACACCAAGCAGAAAAACAAATCCAACGCTTGTTTGTTAAATCTGCATAAGCATGCTGGGAGAAGCATAAAAAAGAGAAAAAAAGCAGCATCTGAAATAGAAAAGAATTTATGATGTCTTTTTTTTTAAAACCCCACCTGCTGACCCATGAAGTCTGGATCCAGACTCCACAAAAACTGACATGTGCTCTGATTTGATGGCTGAAAACATGTAAGAGTAAAAGAAAATGAGTAACAAAGGTAAGGTGGATCTGTAAAGGAGAAAACTACAAGTTACACAGTGAAAGGAGATAAGTTTAAATAAGAAAAGAGCTCTGACTACATGTAAAGAGCATGATGCTAAATTGATTTTGATGGATTACTTTTCTTTTTTCAGCACTTAAAGTCCTCCATGACAATTTTTTAATTTTTTATCAAAACTTTCCCAGTGGCGTTTTAAGTATGATTATGAAGTTGTTTTTTTAAATTCCACAACCTAAATGTCCTAAAAAGCCATTTTTCATGTCAATCTGAAGCCTTTGTTTCTAAAATGACAGACGCCATCTGAGGTCCTGCGGTTCGATTTGAGCAAAGGTTTGGCAACATCACAAGTTCAGCACAGCATGATTTGGCTGGCATGCCGGGGTGGGCCAGAGTTAAAAACTGGTCGCCACTTCATTTCAACCAATCAGAGACTCAACTTTGAGAATGTGATTTTTTGAATGACAGCGGGTAATAAACACATCCAATATGGCAGGGGTGGCGAACACGCGGCTCGCGAGCCGCATGCGGCTCTATGCCAATGAGCGTGCGGCTCTTTGCGTCTCGTCATATTTTCCATATCCTGTGCCTCATTTCATTATTTTTTCCCTCTTAAACCACACTCAAACCACCAGAGGGTATTACAAATAAATAATAATTATTAATAAAAGTAATGTGGCAGTGTGTGTGTGTGTTTGATGCTGCTCCCAACACATACGTGTCCGTCAATCATTTGCGCAGCTTACGCCCACTGCCGGAACACATAGATATAGATTTGATGTGTGTGCAGACCGTTACCCTCATGGTTAAAATTGTGAAATTTAGAGTCTAAGATAAACACAGGATGTTTCTGGAAGAACGGGAAGAGTCTTACTTTTTACTGAACGGAGTGGAAAGTCACTATGTTTATTATTATGAGCTTCTGGAAGCAGTAAAATAGATCATGCCAGAAAAGAACAAAATGTATCCCGGAAAATATTAAAAACTCTTCCTGATCTGAAACAAAGTGTCTCCTTTATTAACAAGTTGAAGCTTTTCAAAGTGCACATTCAAAACAACAATCATCCGACGTTCCTTCTTTGCGGAGCTCACAGTAGAAAGCTGCAATACAAATGAATAAAGCGCAGAACGTGACGCTGCTGCTGAACAAAAACGACTGCAGATCACATTTCTCATGGATCCTTTAATGCAGAGACTGACTGACGAGATCCCCGCTGGTCACTGATGAGGCAGCGAGAGAACCGGAGATAAATGAGCTGAAATCTCTCTGAAAGAAGGCCCTGTTACGTTTTGGAGAACGGAGAATTCCCCGTGTGTAAAAGAGCTGGTCTCAATCTGCTGTCCACGTTCTCCTCAATATGTGTCCTCCAGTCCCTGTTTATTACCTTGAAACACGTGAAATCAAGGCATCGGTCAGTTCTGACTGACACTCACGTAAAGGAACTGATCAGAGAGGTTACCGGGAGTTAGCCCCGCCTTCAGCCCCTAAGACTCATGGGAAGGGGGGAATCTCAATTGTAAAACCATAAGTCAGGGAGCTGTTTGCAGAAGTCACTTGTATGCCGTTTAGCTGTATTTGTGCGAATTCAAGTTAATGGGCTCTTAATGTGTACGGGGGGAGGGAATAACGCAGCCAGTTTAATGGTAATTCAGCATATTACTAGTCTAAAGTATGTACTTAACTGTTGCAATGTAATTACATTTAATATATTAATTGCTTTTGATGCAAAAAGTCAGTCATTCAATTTTATATAAAAACATGTAAAGGCAAGAAATTCTAATGAAGTTAAAATTAATTTAAGTTGCACACAACTGAAATGTAATGTATTTAATGTGTTTATTGTGAATATGAATGACTTTGTTGGAGTAAGTGTCATTGAAAGAGGAATGTTGAGGTACAAAGAATTACCAGTTAAATACTGATGGATGAACGGTGAAAATATTCTGTTTCTAACATCATAAATCTGACTTCAGAGGAGTCAGTGCCTCACCAGCATTAACCTCACTGCACGTCACTGAGTAGTTATGTGTCAGAGAGAGGCAGAGAAAAGAGTGAGATGAAGAGAGAGAGTGTGTGTGAGAGATGAGAGAGAGGTGCCTGTGTGTGTGGAGGGGGTATCTGACCTCCAGGGTAGTCTCTGTGTTAACTCTGGTTTAGCTGCATTTGATGTGTGTATTGTGGGTGGACACTTTCCCTGAAATAAACAGAAGTACAATACTCGCTGTTCTGTTGTAGGGAGAGGAGTGTGTTATGGAAAGTAATACGGGTTTAATTGCGTGTTTGTGTATGTACGTTTTGGCAGGTCAGTGTGTGGTGTGGCTCTTTGACTCTCACATTTAAAAAATTCGGCTCTTGGTGTCAAACTTGTTCGCCACCCCTGCAATATGGTGATCTATCCGATAGTTCTCCTGAACTTCCATCCATTTTCTTAACCCACTGTATTCCTCTGACGGCGGCAAGGTTTCCGGAGCCTACGGCTGCTGTTGGCAAAGGCGCGTACACCCTGGACAGTCTGTCGGAGGGCTGCTGGAGCGATCACGATCCCTATGTCAGCTCCATGGAGGCGAGCTGGAGGCCAGACAGAGACCCGCTGCGGGATGAGGAGCCAGCCTGCTTGAGCCTCCTGAACTTGATATTTTCTTATTTTCGTAGAGGCAATAATCAAATAGGTCCCCTGATTTTATTCTTGTTTTTGCTGTCCCCTTTCTGGTTAATGCGGGACAGCAACCCTTCAAAACCGGTCAGAGAGAGAACACAAATGCGGAGAATACATTTGAGACTTTTTATATATGTGTGTGGGAATGCAGCAATGTGCCATCTTCTCTTCTCCCACACCTGAGCTTGTGCACCCTGGGCGAGGCAGATCAGGGAGCTTGCGCATGCGCTACTGGGCCATTGTGACATCACAAAGGCTCAATAATAAACCAAGTGTGTTTGCAACAGTTTGACTGCCATAAATTTAAAATGGGAATTATTCAGAAATACAAAAATGAAATGATTTCTTTTTACATTTGTTCTCTTTCAGAGCAAAATGCCACACGAAGAAAAACATGAATTTCATCAGATGGGGACTTTAAAACTTTTTTTTTTTAACATTTCGTAGTATTTCATTTTAGTGCCAGCATGCTTCTTCCTTATTTTTATCAGTGCTTGTTGATGCTGATGATCATTCAATGAGGCGAAGAGATAATGAGTTTGTTTATTCCACCCTGAATTTCAAACAGTTTTACTGTAATGCAAATTGTTTTCTCTTCACCACTAGATGGAGCTATTTATCAGTTTCAACTTGCACATGTTCAACACAACAGGAAGAAGAATACTGCAACAGGATGAGCCACTTAAATTTACCATTCCCCACAAAATAAGGTCTAGAATGGTCACAAAACAGACTATCGCCTAATTGAATCCTTATAATAGAATAAATAAATAATCTCACCAGTATCTCTAACAACAGCCTCTTCACCACTTGTGGCCAGTGGGGGCTTTTGGATGGACATAAAAGATGGAAATGGAGGAGCAGTCTGCAGACAAACAAAGAGCAGAGACAGACATTTTCAAAGTGTCAGTGACCTCACATTTGGTTGACGACTTTATTTCTGCATCCCACAGATCTATAACTGTATAAAGCATAATAGATTGTGAACAATAATCACAGGACAAGATAACTCACGTTTCTTTACAGCTAGATAAAAATGTGAACGAAGATCGACACCAGATTACCAAGAATTTCAGCACCAAACCCTTTCAACAAATAATCGAACCAACAGGCAGGACAGACCAAAAACCTGGGAGCGCTGGCATCTGTTTGTGGAAAAAAGTGGGGAATCATATGCCCAGGCCTTGTCCAGGATTAATTGGATGCAGACATTGGTAGGTTTTTATTTCTCTTAAGTTAAAGAAAACAAAAAGCACAATTTATAGAAGAAAACAATTTATAGTGACTTTCCTTAAGACAAAAGGCAAAATGCATGGCGTTTTAGTGTGGGCATTGACTAGTTTCTATTTGTATGTGTTAACTTTTGATTTGACCATCTTTTTTACTGATAAAACAAATATCTTTGACTGTTTAGGCCAAAACCTGCAAACAGTAAGTAAACATAATGGGATCTATCGAAGACAACAGTGGAAAGAATTAGATAAAACTTTTTCGTGTTGTAAGATGCTTTTTGTGCCATTGTTTTCTTCATGGAGGAAATAAAGAAAGAAAATTAGACCCAAAATTTAATTTCTTAGTAATTCTTAATTTAAGTTGTTGTGAATCAGAATCAGAAAAAAAAGCTGTTAGAAAAAGAATATATTTGTAATGTAAAAAATGCAATGCCTGGGCCACAAGCTCCCTACTCTGCTCCTTTCATCATTCCATCCACTTTAGGACGACTAGATCCCTAGCTCCAATATTGCTCACCATTTTTTGTTGCACACGTGATGTTAGGTTGGAGTTGTAAAGGGCTTTAAGCAACGGGAAAAGGGCGTAAACAGAGAGCTCTCAACAAGAGTGGGGGGGGGGTTATTTTGTGCCAACAGTCCCGCCCAAAACTCAGAGATTAATTTCTAATAGACTACTAGCCGCGGTTACATGGGCGAAATATCTTGATCGGAACAATGGTCGGATTGAAATTCAACCGTGCAAATGGGCCCAGAAAAACTTTGTCCGATTAGAACAAACGTTCATATGGTCTCACTTTCAGTCGGAATAAATCATTTGGGCATGGGCAGTAGTGTTGAAAATACTGGAAAAAGGAAATGAGTCGCACAGTAAACAAACCTTGCTGTCATATAGATTTATGCATAGCTCGGTAATATACGAAATGATCTTCCAGGCGTGCTTTTATTAATGTTATGAATATTATGAAGCGCCTGTTTGCTCATCATTTTATTTTTAATCCGTGTGGTCAGTGCTTTTTTATGCGGAAGAACGGAGCTCCCAGGAGAGGCTATCACGCGCTAACAACATTAGCCTTGTGTGATGAACACAAACTCATTCGGGATATGCCGCAATCTGCATCTTGGCTGCACGTAAATTTGTGGGAATAACATCAGCCTTTATTTAGTCGGGACATGACTGGAAACACAAATCCATGTGATTGTTTGAACGGTTTCTAAGGACTGAGCGACATTCTGATTTGAAAAGTTCGCACACCACCCCAAAGCCACTGTGAGCTGGAAGTCCGAGCTCTGCTTGAACACATGGTTCTCCTGTGTTGCATCCTCCCTCCCGTCAAACACAAAGTTATTAATCCAGCTGCTCTGCTCAGAGACACAGTCCGTTCGGTCCACCGGCACACAAGCCAGGACCACGCAGGGTCCAGACGTCACGAAGCGCTTCTCCCTGGCATGCCCCTCGTGAGGGGCATGCCAGGGCATGAGAGGGGCATGAGAGGGGAGAGGCGGAGAGCCAGAGGGGCGAGAGCGGACCGGCGCTTCGCACGGGGCCTCCGCAGAGCAGCTGGTTGGTCTTGTTTGAGCTCCAAAGCTTTCTCTGGAGCGAAACACCGTCTATCATAACGTTAAACCAGAGCAGAAGTGACACACGAACGGAATGAACCGTTTACATCAACAACAATCGGATCAACAATCGGCATAACCCACCTATCTCGATGGAAAGAAATTTTGATCCGAATGAGTCTGATCGGGGCAGACTATTCCGAACGGCGTGTTTACATGATACATATTTTCCTTCCGATCAGGCATTCTTTCCGATTACTTTTGCCCATGTAAATGCAGCCAATGCTGCTCTGCAGAAACTATGTCCTAGAAAAGGACAAGGTTTTTAGATTTTCCCTAAAAATAACAAAAGCCATAATTAAAAGACAACTGGAAATGGTTAGAAAAAGGATCAAAAGATGATCGGAGTGGAACGTTAACTATCACACTAAAATAGCTGTAATTGTCTAATTAAATGGTTCGACTTTGTCATTTTTGATAGATGGCTCCAAAACCATTCAGTCAATTAAAAAAAACAACTCTAAACATAAATCTAAACGTGACACCACGCTTTTAAGGTGTTTTTACAAATAAGGTAAATACTCTGCTGCAATCCTCAATTCCTTAAAGTTAGCCTAAAGATCCTTACACAGATTAATTATTGTAATTTAATTTAATCTGCTAAATTTGCATATACATTTGAAATTAGATTGTAGTTAAATTTTGTGGACCAAAAAACAAAGGAGTTGGTGAGATGAGGTCATTCCACCTGCTTTAAATCTGCCTTCAGGCTAAAAGAAAAAAGGAACACAGAAAATGACTCCCCCTCCTTTTGTCATTCTCAACCAGTGAATAAATCTAAATTGTCACCTGTGGAATTCGAGAGCAAAAGTAGGAAGAAATATATGTGGGAGGGGCAGTTGGAGGCTCCAAACGGGATACTGCTGTTGATAATTAAGCCCTTCTCTCTGTGAAAGAAACCGCTGGGTTCCACGGCACTAGCTAAGCCAAGAATTTGGCCGGCCCATAATTGAACACTGTAAGGTGATTTATGAATTAACATGGTAAAGAATACCCCGTTTGTTCCCTCCTTTTGTCAATCAATCATTCACTTAGGGTGGGAGGCTCATATCCTTAAAACGCCGCGTTGATGGATTTGTACAACGCTGCACCCTGAATGGAAAAGCCAGGTATGTGGCTCCCCTCGGCAACGGACATATTCCATTTCCACAGCAGTGGAACAGGGGTTGGCACCAGTGGGAAGGAAAAATAAAGCAGCTGCTAATAAAATGAAGAAAGCCAGGTTTGGCTCTCTTACACCTCTTTAGCAACCGAGTGGACTCAAACTTGATTTGATAAAAAATTCATGTTTTGTTCAGTGCAAAATAAAAACAGAAAGCAAAGTTAAAGATAGAAAAAAGCAAAAGAATGAGATATTGGCCATGTTAAAATACTCATATAATTAAAACTTATATAATTGCCAATTCCGAATTACTGAGACTTTCTTTTTAGTACACAAAACTTCCAGCATACTTTTAGTTATTGAAACTGTGTTTTGTCACAAAAAAAGAAAAACAACTTAAGATAGGACAAGATCACAATGTAAGGAGTTATGATGTTGTTAAACTTTCTTTATTCACAAAACACAAAATAAATAGAAATTCTCACCAAAATGTTAAAAACCTTAGCTACTTCTTTTAGTTTTAGTGCACAGCAGATCTTTAGCATTATTGACGCAGATGTAAATCAAAGTTTTGAGATCTAAAATGTAGTGATGCACGATAATGACTTTTTACAACCGATACCGATTCTTGCCTCTTGTGGCCGATACCGATACTCAACCATGATTTTTTAAATACTTTAAATAATAAAAAAAAATTAGCAAGTACAAAGAACGGCTCAACATATTTGCAGAACTAGTTTTACCTGCCAATAAATTTAACAACAGCTTTTACAAAAACTTTATTAGCCTTTTCAGTCTGTCATACATCTTAGAACAGAGAAAGTGCTTTTCAATTGTCAGAACACAGAATGACAAAAAGAAATAAACGACCAAAATTACATTTTGGTCGTTCATTACGTCCATTACGTTCTTTGTTTTTAACTGAGGTTTAGATCAATGGGAGATTTTTTCTGACAACAAGGAACATATTTCTGACAGGTTAGCTGTTGATTTTTTCATCCAGCACATTTGATGCAGAAGAAAAGAAAAACTTTAACTATCAATACTAGTGCAGGGTGCTGACAGCTATTTCCATGCAAGCCCCTCAGTTTGTTCGTTTTTTTCCAGAGTGAGGGCTAGTGCTAGCAATGACGGTAGCGCTTGCTATAAATGACAGCAGCTTCATATTCTTTCCGTTAAAAGAGCTTGTGAGATTTGAGGTGTTTAAGCTTGACCTTTTCCCCTCTTTGTGACACTTATGTCGAACGCATTAAACATACCGGCAAGTTAGTCTTTAGTCTCAGACACGGTAAATCAGGCCCACATGGGTGAGTGCTGCGCCATGTTGCAGACAGAGGTCTCAAGCGCAGGCGCTGTGAGATGACGTATCCTACATGCTACAGAAGCTTGCAGGATCTATTTTTGCATATAGCCACTTGATTATAACGGTTAACCTTCACACTTCCTCTCCATTCTCTGTTCATTTAGACTCCTGTGGTTGTTCTTATGAGCCCTCTTTTCTAGAATTTATCTCTTTTTGCACAATCGTGTTTTAATATCAACTATTCCAGATTTACTGAGCTGCAACATCCAGATTTATCCAGCTTTAACTGTACTTGCATGTAATTGCAATTACATTCGCAAAAAAATGGATGTTATAATTTGGATTCATTCAGATTTAAATCTGAGGTCCCTTTTGCCTCGAGGGTTTTGTTTTTTTTGTATGCTTTTTCAATCAACTGCTCTCCTGAACTGACAGAAAGTCGTGGCAAGTTAGAAGTTTCTGTATCATAATTGACCTTTTCGACCTCTTTGATCTGGTTTTTTCAAGGGAGCTTTTCCATCCGCTCAGTAGGCATTTATTAGCAGCATGTAATGTGTAATGTAATATAAAAGAAAACACCTGGTATTTAATGTCCACCTACCAGTGTGTTTCCATCTAGTGATGATCTGTGCGAATAGTGTAATTTGCGTTCTGCAAAAAATAGTCCAACCAATGCAATTTAGGCAAGTCTGGACACATACGAGCCAGAGAGCGAGAGTTTGGCTGAGACCCTCCATTTTGTCATCCTGGAATTCATGGTGATAGATAGCAGGCCAACTTACTCCTCCCCTAAAGTGTCAAATACTGAAATCAAAGTATGCCTTTAAGCAGTTAGCCAAAGAGTAAAACGCTTTACATTATCATTGATAAGAAGGGATTGTTCCATGTTACAGGAATTTAGACATTTTGGGGTAAAAAGTGGATCTGACAACCAAAATTCTAGTTAAAAAAATGACATTTTGTCAACAAAAACCAACTTTTTACTTTACTCATTTTTTACTTTAAATGAAAAATGTTTTTTCTGCATTATGATCATTTTGTTAGTGGTAACGCAAAGTAAAACAGTAAAAATAAGATATATTTGATTGCTTTTGTGAAAGCTAAAAGCTAAATCAGTTAAATGAAGAAATTAATCAATAACTCCTTTGGAGCATAATAAAAGTTAAACAATAGTTTAAATGTCTAAAACATCTAATTTACTTTGATATTTGAACTTTATAACTTTTAAATCAAGCTATACATGTTTAAAATGCCTTTAAATCTTAATAACATCCAAAAAAGACTGTCTTATCAGCTACATAGTTACTGCTAAAACTGCCAAATTAGTGACAAAATGCTCTGTTAGCTTACAAACAATAATGCTTAAAAGGTAAAAAAAAATGACAAAACGGCCATATTAACTGCATAATCTGTTCATTAAAATGCTATTGGTAAAAAAATAACTGAAAAAGCAGACAGAAAAACAAAACCCTCGAGGCAAAAGGGGGCTTCAGATTTAAACCTGAATGAATCCAAATTAAGATCTGGTACTTGTGACTGTAATTGCGATTACATGCAAGCACGGTGAAAGCTGGATAAGTCTGGATGTTGCAGCTCAGTAAATCTATAGTTGATATTAAAACACGATTGTACAAAAAGAGATAAAATTTAAGTTTAAATATGCATGTACAAACCGGTTTTTCATACATCCATAGCTCATCTGTATATTCTGTGTTTTTACCTTATTTATTTAATTCTATTATTAGGTATAACGTGTTATGTTGTAATAGTGTACATAATTTATTACTTACTTACTTTTTACTTTTTTCTATTTTTGTATACTTGTATATTTTGTATACTTGCACATTTGGGAACACCCCTCACCTTTGCAAATGCTGTCACTTTTCTCTGCTTTTTGAAACTGACAATTGAATTTCCCCAATGTGGGATCAATAAAGAATATCTATCTATCTATCTAAATCTAGAAAAGAGGGCTCATAAGAACAACCTAGGTGTCTAAATGAACAGAAAATGGAGAAGAAATCTGAAGAGAGGGTTAACTGTCATAATCAATTGACTATAAGCAAAAATAGATCCTGCAAGCTTCTGTAGCATGTAGGTGATGTCATCTCTCAGCGCCTGCGCTTGAGACCTCTGTCTGAAACATGGCATAGCCCTCCCCCATGTGGGCCTGTTTTACCGTGTCTGAGACCAAAGACTCACTTGCTGTTTGCAAAATATTTTCAACATAAGTGTCACAAAGAGGGGAAAAGGTCAAGCTTAAACACCACAAATCTCACATGCTATTTAAAAATTCCCAACCGCGATGTGTGGAAATAATATGAAGCTGCCCTCATTGCTAGCGCGCCAGCAAGCTCTACCCAATGAGTTATATCACTAAAGGAGACATCTTTTCATTGTACATTCGCAAGACAAATCTTGGAGATGAGTACAATTGTTGTTGTTCAGAATTTCACTCTACGTTCTAATACAATTAGTTACGGTGGAAATTATGCATAGATTAAGTAAGGGTAATGGCCGACGAAGTGTGCGTTATTACTTTTTCCGCGTTGGACGGTTGCTTCCGCGAAGTGTGCTAAAAAGTAATAACGCACACTTCGAAGGCCATTACCCGCTTATACCATGGTTACTTACAAAAGCAATACATATCAACCAGTTTTTAGTCCTTAATTGTTTTTTTTTTCGATTTGGATCGCTTTTCTCACAAAAAGCGGACTATATCGCGCTGCATCACGTAACACATAGTCCGTCGCGCAGCACCACTGCTGCAGTCAAGATTCAGCTATATATATATGCTGATCGTCCTGATGGGTTGAATAAAGCATCAGTTCAGAAAGAAAGTTCACCTCTTACCGTTTGTTTTTGTCTAAATGATGAAGCAAAAGTTTGTTTAAAAGAAGCCGGCGCAGTGATACGAAACATTTAAGCTAGGTGACCGGAACTTCTTGTGTCACCGGGCGGTTATCAGGTTTAATGCACACCCAGCAGCCAATCAGAATCGAGTATTCAACCGGACCATGGTATAAAACATGCTTATACATTGTTTGAAATTGCCATTTATGTCAAGTCTGTGAATGGTTTGTATGTACCGTTTGTAGTAGTTTGTTAAATCTGGTCTGGGATCTTCTTCTTATTTCTTTGATCAGTGCCCCATTGACCAAGAGAACCCCCCGTAGATTTTCTTGATCTGACTGCAGAATAACCAACCACGTTGATCAACACTGAAACATTTTAATACATTTCTCTATCTAATTTATTTGTATTTCCTAATTACCATGATTTAGTCCCGCACAGTAATAGAGATGCACATTAATAGAGATGCATTGATTTTGTATCGTCTCCCATCCCGCAGGAGAAAAACATGTATTTGTATTGATATTATTTAAGAGATTCATGTCCTCCTCCAGCCTCATCTTTTCATGCATTCCTCTTTTGTGTAATTTGCAACTTAATTATTAAATATATTTTCAAAAAAACCTGTTCGGTTAAAAGTGTGCATGTGCGCGCGCGCAGACAGACGGCCTGAAGCGCGCTCTTAGTAAGAGGCGTGGCGGGGTGTTGCCCATCCCCAACAACAGGTTAGATGACAGAGGCCATTGGGCGTCTCTACCTGGTGCCTTCACGGAGCTTCAGTACATAAGAATCCAACAGCCACACAGCCTAACGTAGTCCGCTAATATATATTCATGAGATATTCATGAATATGAGATATTCATGAATTCGCAGGATCCGGCGGGGCCCAATCCCAATGTAGCCCTGTTGTTTGGACCCACACTCCCTTAAAAAAGAATGTTTACAATGTTTAATTTTGTTTGTATGTTTGTTTTGATATTTCCCATATTACTAAATATTGGTGTTAAAGAATTGATGTTTTATGTTATAGAAAGATAGTTTAAAGCAGATCAACTATTTTGATGTAATTATAGTTTGAGAAAACAGTATTTCTAAAGCAGAAATCGTTCAAATAAATGAGGTACTTTCATAGAATATCATAGTTACTGGTGTTCTTTTTGCCATTTGGGGCTTTGATGTTTCTATATTTTAGCAATTGTGTGTGTGTTTTGCAGCTTTGAGGAAAAGCTTAGATTGTACGATTGTGTTACTTTTAGCAGTTATCCAAATTCCTTTTTAGGACCAGCAAGTCCTTAATGGCAAGTCAAACTAGGGTTTTGAATGACGAATCATGATACTCCAATTAGTTTTAGTTTCTTGATAAAGAAGTGAATAACTAGCTGCCAGAATGTACCAGAATTCATCTAAGACCACGTATTTTTCAAAAATTTTGCTCCACGCCCGCCATATCGCTCAAAGGAAAGCTCAGGGATTTTTTTCCTTGGCTGACTTTCATCACTGTGTTTATGACATATAGAAAATAACATTGAAAAGCAATGTTTGTCACCTTAAAAGATGTTTTGATGAGTCTTAATTCATCATATAACATTTTAATGATTTGTCTAAATCCAGTCTGAATACACCCTTAGTGCACCTGAGGACCTTTAAGGATGGGAAGAGTTGATACTAGAACATAATTTGTCTAAAAAGATAACATCTAGAAAGGAAGGGCTCATAAATACAACCAAAAATGTTTAAATGAAAAGAAAAACAAGTGGAAATGTGCAGGTAGAAGGTAAAAGCACATAGAAAATATAAAAAATAAATATTAGATTATTAATCACATTTTACATCTAAAAAATGCAATGTACATCTGCGTCATTAATGCGGAAGATCTGCTGTACACTAAAGCTAACAGAAGTAGCAAAAAGTTTGAGCATTTTGGTGAGAATTTCTTTAAATTTTGATATTTTTTTGAACATAGAAAGCTTAACGACATCATAACCGCTGAGATTGTAATGTTGAATTACTCTTTCACTTAAACTTGAGTACAGTAGAGAGTACGGTAGGTCAAACAGCAAAAACCCAGCTGGGATCACATTTGCTCTCATGAGCTGCTCTTATTTTAGCATTTAACATTCATCCCTCCTAAATATCCTATGAGACTTTGGTGTTACGTTTTCCACAGGAAATCTTAGCAGTAACTGATGACATGCAAAAAAAACTACTGTAACATATTTATAATGGGCTCAACAGACAATAGTACGTAAGTACAAGATGTAAAACACTTTTATGCATTTTCTTTCATACCGAGAATCTGTTTCTGTCCATGTTTTGCTTTTGCGGTCTGGTTTCTTCGTAGCCACTTCCTTCCCCCGATGCCTGAGGAGATCAATTACAAGTTTACAGTTCAAGCTTACAATGCATTTTTCAACTCACAAAATGTACAGACATGTCTTAAAAACATGAAAGAGACAGAAACAAACCCATGAGTTCATGACTTTGTGAAGTACCACGTTTTTTTAAAGTTAAATACACCAGTAAACTATGAAATAAAATAAAAACACATAAAATACGTTTGGGTGTGAAAATGTATACACACATTTATATATGGAAGCCTTATAGAACCTTACCTAATGCTATATGAATATATGCTTTACAGTCATTGACATATTCAATTGCAAGGTGAGATCTATCAAATGAATCTCAAAGACGCTGATTTGCATCCCAAACTTAGAGTAAAGCCACAAAGCAGATGTTAAGTCCCACAGGGGAACCATGAGGAAAGCAGCACAGCCAGAGCTTCTATCTAAGAGGAAACAACAAAGATCCAGCGACACATCAAAAATATGGCTCTGAATGAGTACCTAAGGCAGCAAAAAGATTAGGAAGCAGAGAAGCGAAAGCAGGAACAAACTCGACTTCGAGACAAAGTCACCTGGATGAACGAGAACCTTAATCAACAGTATGAACTAGGGGTGTGACGATAACCCCGTCACCGCATCACAGTACTTTTTCTTTAACGTTTTTTTTGTTTTTTTTAAGTTCTGCATATGGTGCGTGATTGAGCCTATAATAAACACATTAAATGCATTCATCTTTGCTGATAATTTACTTTTTCTTCTAGTCCTGTATTCAAAACTTTCTTTTTCTTCTTTCTTTCAGACAGTTCTCTCCTTCACTCCCTGCACTGCGCCTGTCACTCCCTCTCGTTGGCGCGCGGCTCTCACTACCTTTACACTGCATGCGGCGCGCTCTCTCTACTTACACACACGCTCGTAGTTTCAGAAGCACACATCCTCATTCTACGACAGAAGTTTCCCTCTCGCGAGGAAATATGACAAATTTACTGTGTTTTAATTATTAATTTCCATTGTATTAATTTCCATTACAAACTGCATGCGTTCTTGAGTGAGCACGGCGCCCTCCAGAGGATTTTGTGTTGGGGAGGGGTTATTACTGTTCTCCTTCACTCTGTAACACTAAACATGAACGTTTAGATGGGAAACTTCTTTGTAGGTAGTTGAGAGTGACCAAGGTAAAATCCTGTGGGTCTTCCAGATAGAGACAGACTGGTAATGGTTAACAGACTGGACAAGAAGGAAAAAGCTGTAAAGATAAAGGTATTAAGGGCTAAGAAAGAGCTAGAAAACTGTGAAAAGTGAAGGCAATAGTAATCACTGTGGTCATTGGAACCCTTGGAGCTGACCCCAAAACTGGAAGAAGATTTCTAGTAAATTCCAGGATCAACATCTGAAATATCTGTCCAGAAGAGTTCTGTCTTGTAATCAGCTAAGACACAGTGTAGGACCCTCAAGCTCAAAGGCTTATAGACAAAACAAAAACATGAATGAATGACTGAGAAACAAGAAAGTCAGCCAAGTGAGACTTCTTCCTCCCAAAAAAGATTGTAAAAAAGGTTTCTGCTTCATTGGTTTTTGATCTTTTTGATCTTGGTCTACTTCAAGCTCCAATTTTGTCACTGCAATCATTGCTACTTGATTTATTAGAAAGCCTGATTTAAATGTTTGCTAAAAGTAGATATTGCTTTTTAACATGACATATGCACATGATCAAATTAATGTGCTATTTAAATTTGCTATCTTAGCCAAAGATGCCTATTAAAGCATGGTGACTCTTTAACTTTTTAGCCGGAGAATAATATTTATTTTTCTGCTCACCTGCACATAAACAGAGGTGGGTCTCTCTGCTAGAGGTAAGATCTTAAGCCCGAGCCGGGTCGGAGACTAAAATGACAATCAATATGTTTGGGTCGGTCGGGCTTCTCTCTCGCTGACTTTTTTAATAAATATATGTTTATAAGAATGTATACTAAAACAATTTGTAGATACTAAACTAAGGAATACTTGTTATAAATAAATAATTTAGTTAAAACAGAGAAGGCGCTGTAGGGTAACTTCTATATGACTACTACAAAACAAGAAGCGCAGACGCTGGGCTGCTTTGCTTAGACTGCTGACCCCCTGACCCGGTTCCAGATGAGCAGAAGAGGATGGATGGATTGATGGATTTCTATGATAAACTAAAGCCTGACGGCCTCACCATGAATGGGTGCATTGATGAATTTAGTCAGCACGTGATGTGGATGGAGGCTTACACAACCAACTTTTATTTCGGAAAAGCATGTTTTTTTACTTTTAAAATACTTTTTTTTTTATTTAAGAATGTGCTTTTTTTATGAAACGACAGCAGCTTTTTTTTCCAGCGTACAAATGAAAACTCAGACTTTACATTGTAGCTCACAAATATTTCACAAAACCATGGTGAAACCCGTGAGTTCATTTAAAAAGAAAAACTATTTTATTTACAATCATAAATCTGTCTGTCTATCTAAAATTAAGCCTTTATTTTTTAAAAGGCCTATAAATAGTGAAAACCTTCAATTGTTTTCAGTACAAATGCCAGGTTTACCTTGTTGGTAAAAAAGTTTTTCTTGCTCCAATCGTAATAAATAAAAAAGTACTTTACAAGTAAACATTGGTTGATTTTGTGATGAAATTTCAAATTAATTGAGATTTTGCATGTCTTCTGTAACAAGGACAAACTATTAGTTTATCCCTAAATTGTGATGTCACTCACCATATCTGAGTCATCTCCATCTTCATCACAGAAAGTCTCTGCAGCGCGGGGGTCTCCCACCACCCTCAGCTCACTGATCACACCCTGTTATGAAAAGGTATTCTTTTGAAGTTTGATGGTACGCATGATCACATCCCACAAGCTGAAAAAAAGTTACTTCTAACACATCAGTCTGAATGTTTGTCTGTGAACATTTCCTGGGAATGCCCCCCCCGCCTCTGATAAACCCGTAGGCCTGTTAATGGGTGTCATTTTGGCCTCCATGCAGAGCCACTGTCTGCCAAAAATGCTGTGTTCCATTCTCCCACACTGGATACTCGAACTGATAACATGAACGCAATCTTCCTGCCTATCAGGGGCCATTAGCTGTGCATGTAGAGCCCATCACTCTGCTGTTCTCTGCTGCTCTATTTGAAGACAGGTCTTTGCTGCATATTTATGTCTGGAGCAAAAAGTCGTAATGACTACTCCAAGAGAACTTTGAAGATAAATGGCTCGTTGACATTTTAACCTTGTCCTAACAAAGACTTTTAACAGTTGTCTTCAAAATGTTTCATGTTTCCAGAAATTAGCCATCTTTCTTTTATGTCCTAAGTGCAAGATTTTCATGATATATCTTTGCTTTCATGAGAGGCATTATACTTCTAAAGCTGGGTGTCGTTGCTTTCTTTATGAATAGATAATATAAACAGTTTCAGAGAAGCCAAGTCAAAAGCTTACATGATAAAGACACTGATGAAAACCGGATTTTAGGGTTCTGAAACTTCAAACTCTGGTATATGTTGGCAAACCTTAAAGATAAAAAACTTTTTCTTAATCAAACAATATAAATAATTTGTACATTTTAATTCATTATTCATTTTTTTTTTAAAGTCTTAAGCTACATTAAAACACCGGCCTCTGCAATAAACGTTCAAGCTGCTGCTTTCAATGAAAAGTCTATGTAAATGCGTGGAAACGAGCATTTCAGGCTTCAGCGATCAAAACCTTTACATTCATGCATCGCTAAGCATATTTATAAGACTGTTTTTGGGCTCTACATACAAAACTCACGTCAACCGAATGAAAAGTTAAGCCAGGTTGAGCTTTTAGCAATCAGGGACTCAGATTTGCTAGTGACATTGATGGCATCCCTTTTCGTTCAAGGGAGTGCCAACTATTTGAAAATTGATCATGCAGAAAGAATAATAACTGCACTTTGTGCCCTGGTGGAAATCTATGACACCAAGTCTGACTACTATCAGAGTAGAGCTGTGAAAGAAAAAACCTGGAGCAAAATTGGAGACATTTTCAAGCTTCAACATTTTTTAACAAGCATATTCTAACTGTTATTAGTGGTGGACATGCGCTACTATCAGGCAGTGACGGTTTGGTGTGAACACCATATGCTAAACACGCATATAAGAATGTACACTTTAAACATGTTTGGACAAGTGTCCAGCAGCAAATTTGACATGTCTTAAGAAAGAGACAGTGGACACAATTTGACACGTGAATCGCATTCAGTTTGAATACAACTTAACTGCTCATGTTAACTGATAAATGTTAATTATTTTTAAGTTAAGGAGTTTTAGGGATTTTTTTGTGGAGGATGGTGAGGTGACGCTGACATATTTGTTGTGACTTTAGGATAAACCAATTCGAACAAACAAATCACATGAGAATCAGCTGAAAGGGTTTCACATGAGCCCCCCCCAAAAAAACTTTTTCTTTGCCAAAGTAAATTACAGCAAGAGTTCTCCATCACCCAAGTTCCACTTGGAGAAATCTGTAGTGCAGTGGCACTGTGTGTAGAAAACAAAGTTTGGCTGAGTTGGGTGAAAGCAAATACATACCAGGAATCTTTCAGGATCGGGCCCTCCGGTCTGCCCAACAAAAACCCCTGAACCCCTTTCCAGTTCCAAGTCATCAGGCGATCTCTCAAAGCGCTTCACTACAGGGCTCGGGTCACAGTTGAAATAGAATGCCACCTTGTCATCTCGTACAGAGATAGAAAAACGGGTCCAAGTGTCTGTCATTGAGGTCACTTGGAACCTGGCTGCTTCATAGGACTGCTCCGAGCCGGTCTCGGAGTAATAGAAAATGACATCTTGGGTTTGCCTCTCCACAGTTGAAAGTTTCACCCCCACTACAATGACCTGCTGGGACGAGTCTGTGATTGAGAAGACAACACCTCCCTCGTTCGAGGTTGGTTTCAGGTGGAAATTGAGTGAGAAGTCTCTGTAGAAGGGCGTAGGGAAGTGAGCGACAGCCAGCTGGCCCATTTTGGCATCTGGGCCGAAGACGTAGCCGATGGTGTTGTCCGGTCCATAGACTTGGCTGATTTCACTCGGTGGAGGATCCCCGATCAGTTGTATAAGGGAGACTCCATTGTCTTCTGGAGAAGAAGAGGTTACACATCAGAAACACAGAGGGATGGATGGAACATGCATGAGGTTAGCTGGGGCTGCAGTTGTTAGAAGTGATGAGCAGGTGGATGAGCAAATGTAAACAGGACTCTTGTGGTCTAAACATCTGGTGTTTAGACCAAACAGCATGTTTTACACGTTTTGAAAGACATATGAACAGGAGGTTTTCACAAGTAAAACACAAACTGGTTAAAAAATCAGTGATCACCTTTTGATCTATTTTAAAAGTGTTTCCAGTGGTCTTATAATTTATTTTTATGCAAAATAAAAAAACTGTCATTTCTACTTTACATACAATACATACATACAATTATGATCAATTTTTTTTATATATGTCCTCCATCATCAGAAAAATGCCATAACAATATTAAACACCAAACAATATTTTCATAGGATTGAGTCTTTAAAGGAGCAAGAGATGATCATCCTACTTTTCAAATACCGGTAAAAGGGAAAAATCCAGTTTAGCAAAAAAAAAATAGCTTGTTTTTAGATATTTATCTTGCAAGAAAAATACACTCAAAATGATGGTTGAATAAATTCAGTTGGAATTTTTTTCTTCTTAAAATAAGAATCTGTGTTAAAACCATTTTTATTACCCCAACAGAGAAATTTTTGCTTATTAAAATACAATTTTTTTATTTTAAGATTTTTTTTTTTTTTTAAGAATTTTTGACTTATTTCTAAGGAGCTATTTTGCGGTATACATAGTAATATATAAAGAAAAAGTTTCATAAATAAAATTATAAAAATTCATCTTTCCAAGTTTATTTTCAATTTTTATGGAAAAATCTATTTCAAAGTCCATTATCTTTTACTGCATCTCCCAAAATAAAGCCTCCAATTTATCACAAAGGGAAGCATATTATTGTGAAACGCACATTTTTCTGCATCATGATGAGAGAAAATTAAAAATAGCTCAACATCCAATGAGTTATCTCTTCTTTGTGAGTGTAAATACAATCTTCCTCTTTTAGCACTTTGATTTTTGATCAAATTCCGCGCATTCAAGAACAGCTATATCTTTATAGATCACATTCCAGAGGATGCTAAAAATAAAAGAGCCAAAGGTCCTAAATGTCACTGCTTGGAGGCGAATAAGGGCCTCTGACATATCTCTGCATCCTCTTCCATCACCCTGGGTGACACTGGCTGGGACGCTGAATTAATTAGATATGTTTACGAAAGTCTAGGCTTACATGAACATGTGTTACTCATATGGGGAACACAGATTTTGAAGTAAACCTTTGAGCTTTCATCAATTTTCTGGAGGTTTAGTTTTTCTATTTTGCTTGCACTGAATGAAGAATCACAGAAATTACTGTTTTTGGAAGACACATGAACATTTTTGGGAGGGTTCTTTGAAGAAAACACTTTGATTTGCCACCTGCTGTGTGCTTTTTTAGCCAGTTCAAAGTCTTCCCACTTCAATGGCTGTAGCAGTTCAACCAAAACAGCGTTTTTGTTATTTTTTGCGAAGGACTATGACACGTTGTCAGACAAAGCTAAAAGGTTGCCTTGCAACCATAAAAGTCACCCATGGTGTCCACAATGCTTTCTTTGAATCAGACCGCCCAGGACATTGGTGCTCAGGATGGCAATAAAAGTACATTCCTGTAGGTAGATGCTTTCTGCAAGAATCTTCTGCAGTGATTCCACTGTGAGTGCATAATGCTGTCTGAGGCATTATGTTTACTTATGGTAATTTGCATATTACCATAAGTAAAAGCATTCATGTGAAGCCACACAAATATAAAGTGTACTGTTTTTCCGCACTATAAGGCGCACTTAAAAGCCCTTTTTTTTTCAAGAAAGGGTACCTTAAATTCCAGAGGGCCTTATACATGGCAACCCCTGAAAAAAAGGTGAAGAACTTACTGATGTAGTGGCCTGGATTTTAAAAGCAATTTGGGCACCATGCTCACTACTTTTTTTTTTAAACGGCAAATATGATGTCATTGATTTCACAAAGTGAAAACTTTATTGTTATGACCATTTTGCAACGACTAGGGCTGCATGATATGAGGAAAACTTTCGATATGCGATATGAGGGATTAATATTGCGATAAGGATATAATTTGCGGTATATTAAAATAGCGAAACAACCAAAAACATCATTCCCATTTTATTGCAACAGTTTAAGAATTGTACTCCAAATGACCCTCGTTGACATAGGACGGGAACATCTAAGATAACAGGGCTCCATCTGATTGGTCAACAACGTTTAAGGGTCTATTCGATTGGTCAAATGCATAAAGGGATTTATTTGATTAGTTAAATAATTTAAGCTGCCATAAGATTGTTTTAGCACATTTAAGGTAACCATTTATTGCAATTTTTGCTGTGTTTTGCGATATGCATATTGCACAGCTTGATCTTGCGATAACGATAAATCTGCAGTATATTGTGCAGGCCTAGCAACGACCATTTATAAAGCCTCTGTGCTCTGAAGATGTAAACGTTAATATTTTATTAAAAAAAAAAATTCTTTGCAAAAATTGTTAAAACACAATGGATTGTGGTCTATATTTGCCTAGTGAGTATCGATACACACTGATTTTTCGCAGAGACTTCTGAGAAATTTCTAAGGCACTCGGTTTTAGAATTGTTGATTTGGACAGCACTACAAAGTAGCAAACACACTGTAAAGTGCACTATATAGTAAGTAGTGAAGGAATTTGGACATAGCCTACGTTTTTTTGTGCGTTGTCACATTAATGTATGTTTTAGTGGCATCAGTCTGTTTTCTTATGTATTGGAATGAAGTTACACATTTTGTTAATATGCTAAATGTTGTTTTTTGTTTTTGTTTTTTGTGTTGCAAACAAAGTAGTCACAGCAACACCTGTTTTATTTGTTTATTTAAAAGCTGTAAACAAGACTGGGAGTTACAGGTATTGTGAAAAACCCAAAATCTAATTGGTTGAAAGAAATGAATGAACGACATTGATTTTATATCACAGAACCTTCGGAACGGAGAGTGAAGTACATAACCATGCAGGGCAACAAAGGACTGCTGAAATGCAATTGGTTAAAAAGTCCAATGTGAAAATACGTCTGTCTGGAAGCAGCATAACCATCATGAACATAATAAAAGTGAATGGACTGATTTGGAAGGATTTAAAGAGCATGCATAGACAAAATAAGTAACACATGATTGAGATATATTTTAGGCCTTCAGAAAAGGCCTTGAAGGCCCCGACGGCCCACCACTGGTATAACGTGTTACAAACAACTTCTAAAATTACTGTAAACACAGTTAAAGTCTAACTGACATAATTATGTCTAACACTTTTATCTCGCTTAGTGCAGCTTATAGTTCTGCGTGCCTATATTGAAACACAAATCTGTAAAGTAATGTAAATCACAAATAAAGTGTAGCTTTTAAATATTTATTATAAGTGTATTATTACAGTTATAACAGTTTATTTAAGGAGTAGTTTTATATTTTTTAGCTAAATGACAAAAAAAAAAAGAATTAGGTCATGTTTACAGCCACAATAACGGTCCCTTTTATACTATAGCATGATCTATTTTTTCAAACTTCCAAATGTCTCACATACAGCGCCCGGAAATAAAACGTCTTCTGCTGTCAGTCTGCCCCAGGGCAGCTGTGGCTACAACCGTAGCTTACCATCACCAAGTATGAATGAGGAGTGAATGAATAATGGACATAATGTAAGCGCTTTGGGTGTCTTGAAAAGCGCAGATAAATCCAATCCATTATTATTATTATTATTTAGCCATAAATGATCTAAGAATGCTATGATCCAGATTTGTTCAGCACCCCTGCTTGCACGAAGGGTTGTTAGCAATAAACTTTCATTTGCGCCAAGCCAACCAGATGTTTACACTGATAAAGTAAGAATGGGGAACCCTGAGGGTTCGTCGCTGGGCCTGTCCTGACATGTTTGAATGTGGCACTTTTTATGTCTTTGGTTTCTACCACAGGAAGGTGAAAAGCCATTAATTCTCCCATTACTTCCTTTAAATAAACTACATTTAAAAAAAGCATTTGTATCTTCTAATACATGACTGAATTTTATTCTGTTTGTTGTTTTCTTTGAAAAATAATTTAAATTGTTTTTGATGCAAAACATAATAAGAGGAGGACTACACAATAAAATATATGATTTACCAAAGAATTTGATCATTCCAACATTTTTTAACAAAGACTACAATGGTATTTCTTTGTATTTAAGTTATTTATTATTTTAATTTTTTCTATTTGTCAGCCAGATGGTAGGTATTCACTTTTTATTGAGGCTCTCTTGTTCATTATGCTAAATGATCACATTGAGACTGGTATTTCAAAAGAAGCTTTCCAAATACTTGCAAGGTTTGTGTTTCTTTTTATATTTCCCTTTAATGAATTTTTGGAAGCTTTTCTTTTTTCTGTGTCAGTTTTGGGCCAGCAAATCTCTTCTGATTGAAGATCAAAAGCTCTTGGCGACACAAAAGCATTATCGTTAGCATTTTGCGCGCAATATCAGTGCGGGTTCCCTTAACGGCTTTGCTGCATGCTGACAACTTCAAGGTCAGTTGGGCATAAAAAAAGAGCTGATGATGAATGGAGTGGTGCAAAGTTTATGGTCCCAGTTCGTATTGTCAAGCTGTCTGCTTACTGACCAGGAGGAACAGCTCTTTGTCTTTGTCTAACATTCCACGACCGACTGCCACACTTTGGCTTGGCCTGTTGATAATGCTGTATACAATGTGATACTGTGCATGCAGCTTGTAGATATATAACATCCTACAAAGTCAAATAAAGTAGATTTAAACATAAACTGTATATGAAAACTGGATTGAGTGACCCTTCCCCCCTTGCATTCCAAACAAAAAGAAGCTCAAATCCCATAGACTTCTATAGAGAAATGAAAAGTTATTACTGAGTCACCATATTTGTCAGAACAACAATTCTTCCTTTGTTTCCTGTTTTTGTCCTTTATGATATTTTTCTTTATTGCAGGTTATTCAAGTTATATACTGACCAATAATGTCTCAATTAAAGTAGGTGGTGCCTGCTGGCCCCTGCATCGATTGTTCGTGACAGTTGTCCGTTTGTAGCTTTACATGTATACCTTGCTAGGCACATTCTCAAAAAGTCTATTTCAATACTAAATAGGATGTTAGGTTTGAGACTGATCGAAAAGTATTGTGCAATGTAAATTGTGCATTGACCAACATATTTCCATAAGTGATTAAGAAATTGTCCATATGTGGGTCAAAGTTCAGCAACTTTCTGATCTTTCAAGAAATGTCATGAAAAATAATGAATGGAAATGCATGGGCTCATTTTCACTGCCAATTCCATTTACGATTAATTTTGATTAAGGTTTTGCATTTTCTGCTGATCTCTGTTATAATTTGCAGTTTTTTTTAATAGTAAACAAACCCAGGAAAGATATTTTATTCAGAAAATTATAAGATGTAGCTATAAATGCAAAACTGTGTAGGAGCAGCATATGAGGAAAAAAATTAAAATAAAATAAAAACTTGCTTTTAACCTTGGAAACTAAAATTAGTGCAATATTTAAAAAACAGCAAAATTTGGATAACTTTAAACACTTGCCTACTGCCTTAAAAACAAAAAAAAATTGGGCATTACTCTGTTCATAGCATCCCAGTGATTTCCTGCTGGGCCTTTGGCGGAGTCTCACCACTTGTCATTGTGTTGCAGTACAACACAAACCAAAGGGGATAATGGGTTTCTGGCAGCACAGCAGTGAGACCATACTGTGCTTTTAATTGGATTGGAAAGTTGAAATGATGTCCAGGCAAGAACAGACCTCGGGAGCTGAAACAAGCTCAAAGTCTTCCGGTCATAAGACACAATATCACTCTCAACTCAGTGAAAACTGTTAAAAATAAAAATAAACTAAATGCATAAAATAAGCCAGATTGATGCTGCTAAAACAAATGCTACTGTGACGGATCTAACTCTCAACCTTGTTAGTAATGTAAAAAAATAACGCTACAACAATGCTAGCCGTGTCGGCGCATTCACAAAATCATTACTGTGACTACGCTAACACCCAACCTTGTTAGTAACATTAAAAAAAACAACACACACGATACCTGTACTCGTCAGCAGCGTTAGCGTATTCACAATACCTATACTTAGTTTTTCAAACTTAGTTTGAAAAACTTGAGAAAACAGACTAATAGCACTACAACAAATGTTACTGTGACTACGCTATTTTCCAACCATGCTAGTAATATGTAAAGAAACACAGTACGACACCACGACACATTACGAGTTCCCAATACCTGTAGTTCCCAAACTTGTTTTCAATACAAAAAGAAAAAAAAAAACTAAGACTGATAACGCCAAAAACTAAAGATAAATAAAACACATTCCGAAACAGCTAGATGTTAGCTGCATTTGTGTTTTTATAATAAGAATTGCTTGCAATTCATAAAAAATAAAAAAAAAAACTGAAATTTTGGCAGAGCGCTGTTTACCTCTCAAAATCACTTCGACTTTATAAGCCACTCTGGATTTTAAGGCACACTGTCATTTTTTGAAGAAAAAAAAAGGGTTTTAAGTGCGGAAAATTTGGTAACTCTAAACTTAGTTATCGAACAGAAAGCTAATATAGAAACAGAGAAAAAAAGTTGTTTTCTTTCTTTCATGTGATTTAGTAGCGCATTTGAGGATTTTCCTAGAATCAAAACTGCAATGACAACCAGTTTAAATAAAAGATCATCCTTCAAGAAGACATTGATAACCATGGAACAACTGTTCAATATTCTCCATTGAGCTGTTATTCGTAGCTTAGGACAAAAGCGATTGCGACTCTAATGTCAACAATGGCAGAGGACCTTTTCTACAGAAAATCATATGAATTTCTTCCATGAAATATCAATCTGTCATGAAACATTCCTGCATTAGGGCTTATTGCTAATGTGGTTTAAGACTTAATTAGATTAGTGTTCTCCCACAAATCAACCCAGCAGAGCTTCAGATACAGAAAATACCATAAAGCCGCACCTATGGATTAACTAATGGTTTGAATCTGAAGTCAAATAATGTATATCAACATTCTTAAGGTAACTAGATAGGTTAAAACACATCAGTTTTGATTCTTGAAAAGTATTGGGATGGATAAATATATCTGATAAAGTATCTTTAATCTGAAAATCACACAAATTTTCACAGAGTTGCCTAAAAACCTTCATTGGCCATGACATTCTTCATTTGAAGAGTAAACCAAAAGTAAGTCTTACAGTTTTTCCCCCCTAATATTTAGCTCAAAACCATATGGCCTCAAATCACTGTGGATATAAACATCTCAGATGATTTTCCACTGGAATGATTTGTGACTTACTTTTATTACCCAAGAGCCCCAAATAACCCTTTAAACTTTTTTTTAACTAGCTAAAAGCCCTTTGTGGAAGTCTCTAAAAAAAACACCCTCAGGGGTTGAAAAAGCATGGTTTCATTTGGTTTCCATAAAGTCCAAGTTCCAAGTTGCTTTCTCAAGGCCCTCTAGATATGACTGTAGTGTCTGAAGTTCCAGAAAATACCTTCCTGAATCAGATAATGGAAGAAGAAACACGATGTCCACTTATGTCTGTCAAGAAAAGTGTCTGAGAAAGAAACAGCCATTAAGAAAAAAGACAATCTCACTCAGAACTTACTGATAAACTCACCATAACTTCCAATTCTGCAGTTACACTTTTACCGCAATTTGATTGTTTTTGTTTTCTTTTAGAACTTTATAAGATCTGTGTTGTTGGAATTTTTCAATGTAAGCCCTTGTTCTAATTAAACAAGGGATGTTGAATTTAATCAAATGATTAAGGAACACACACACATGCAACAATTTGAACACAAGCACTGGGAGGTACCATGCTGGTTAGCCTGAAGCCACAATATCCTATAGACAATTATTCTGTATACTGTTAATTATTTGCTGGAAGTTAACTGCGTTGAGGTGGGATGGGAAAACCAAGCAGTTTGGGAGGAGTGGGGGAGGAGGCTTTAGAACTGGCTCAAAATGAATTGCACGGTGTATTTTGAACCACAGATTACCTTTCTGGTTACAAACTGACAAGCACTGATACCCATGTCTCGCATCTGGCAGAGTGTGGCACTCCACCGGCAGATGTTGCCCTTCCAGGAGTGCCCAGCAACTGTCCAGCAACACTTCACAGAAACTCCGGCAAGGCAGCGTCGACATTGGGGTCGCTGGGTCACACTTTGGCACCAAGAGAAGACAGAAAAACCACTCCAAGCTATGGTGGCAACGTGACTCCAACAGCCATGCCCACTCTTTCAGCAATACCTAGACTTCCTCCAAGCTGCTGTGGTTAAAGTAATTGGGCACGGCAAAGGTCTCCCCAAACTTTGAGGAGCAGAAAGGAAGAGCAGCGTCAAGCACTAAACACGATTTGGAAGACACGTTTTCAGTTTGGGCGTGGATACCTTTACCTATTCCAGCTGCCCTCACAGATGCTTTGCTAAACTCTTGTTTACCTCTTAATGGCAGAGAAGCATCTAAAGTGCAACCACTGTGTGGTTGGGTAGCTATGGTGACCACCTTGGTTTTTGGGTTCTCATTGTATATTTTTGTCTGGCCAAAAATTGGTTTTGGTGTTATAACTGAGGTTTCCATTGTGGACAAAATCCTGTGGGCATTCCTACTCTGCAAACCTAAAATATTTTGATGAGCAGCTGTTTCATCCAGAGCACCTTGAGATTTTGCAACTGTGTGATCACCGTTGCCTAAAATTAGTGTCAGTAAACCCTTTAGGTTTTTATGGGAATTCCCATTGAAGGCATTCGACGCGAAGTCTACATTTTGCTTGTTGCTAACACTAGAGAAAGACTCTGATTGTGTTCTGAGAAGATCCTGCTCCTCATCTACTCTGCTGGCAATTGTTGAAACTCTTTCTGAGAGCCTTAATCCTACCTTTTTGACATGAAATGCCGCACCACTTGCATTATCTAAGCCTCTGCGGTCTGCCTGCTTCACTGCTCCATCCTCATATCCCAAACTTGCCTTAATTTCTGCAACAGGTAAGAGTCCAGAACTTGAAAAACCACCATGTTTAGAGTCTAATTCCACTGCAAGCTCAACTTCAGATTCAATTTTGGAAGCATTTTTTAGAATCCTGGAAGGATCAGACCCCAGGACTGTTAATGTAGAGGTGCCATTACCAGATGTACTTTGTGGTGGAATCCTTGCAGTGACACTTTCTGATGCATCATCTGTCTCTCTTAGTATTGTAGGTGTTACAGTGCTCATTTGAGGATCCTCAGTGGTCAAAACCCAAGTCTGCTTAATGTTTGGAGTCCCGTGTCCTTCATGGACCATATCTCCTTCTGCCTTTGTAGTGATCTCCGATGGGAGTTCTCCACTCCCAGTTGGACTGCCCGACCCCTCATATTCCAGTGTTTGTGGAAGCCTTGTCGTAGTACCACTCCAGGACCAAAACCAAGCCTCAGAGTAGACCACCCACTGGGTAAGAAAAAGCAAAACTCCAAACTTTGTCTTTGTTGCAGGCATGGCGTCAGCTTATAAGTGCATCTAAACTCTTGATCAGGCTCCAGTGAGGAACTTGGACAAGTTCCCACATCCACACTCAGCACATGTCTGTCTCCACACACTCTACCAGGCAGGGAGGACAAATGAAGAAATGCTTCCCATTGAAAAGAGGAAAGGGGGGGGCAGAAGGAGCAGTGCTCTCGTATTGGCTGCTGTGGCAATATTTATTCTCTTAACTCCTCCCTCTCCCTTTGTTAAAGCAGTGAAAAGTGATCTCTCCTGCTGTCTGATACTTCAGAATAACCATGGTTCTATTTGTCAGTGTACAAAACTGATTGTAAGTGTTTTACATTGAGGAGGTAATTTTTCCTCTCTGTTAGAGGTTTCTGCTAAAATATCACAATGGTATCCACAAAACTATGTGCTGTGGACAGTTGTAAAATGCAAAACATGGCAAAGGCCTTTCAGAAATTAAGGAAATGAAATACTGCAGTTATCATAAAAAAGTTATACTTAAACTTTCTGGCAAAATTACATAGGATAATAAAAATTTCAGTAAAACACAAAGTGGATTTATCTTTCAACATCAACAATGGTTTGATGTAGATCATTCAGGAATATTTGTATTTTTTATCTCAAAAAGTCTGGATTTTAATTAACAATTGAATCAATTGTCTCCTTCTGCCGCCATTTACTGTTCAGATTTCCATTGCAGTGTAAAAGTCCCTCTAAATGCCCTGAGATTACAGAGTAATCCAGAGCGGGCGTTCTTGTCCTGACTGGCCTTCTTCCCTGCCTGCAGGACCGCTTGACAAAGACCCTCAACAGCAAACAAATGGGTGTGAAGTGATAAAAGAAAAAAATAGGGGGGGGGGGGTCTGTGTTTTTATTTGCAGAACTGGTGGTTGGAACAAACACAGGAGTGAAGTGCTTATTCACTGAATTATTGACAGAACATATTAAATTAATTAGGGATTTTGATCTCCATTTGAAAAAGTAAAGCTGTCGCAATTTTTATACTCCTAATACTAGGGGTTAAATAATTTATCAATGAATTAAGGCATTGACTTATATTCCAATGATTCAACCAGATCAATCTGTTTCTGGCAAGTTGTTAATTAAATCAAATTAACTGATACAATTAAATAATTGTTTTGAAATGATATAAATTGATAATGAAAAAACACGATTTGGATTAAAGCGCATGGGTTTATTTTACTGTAATGAAAAAACGACTGAGTGCATCACAGCGAACAACACGTGTGATGGCAGCAAAAGATGAACAAACCATCATTCCAATCCAATGTGTGGAAACCCCTTTGAATTTAGCAAAGACATGTGACCATAACGTGTGATAGAATGTTCTAATAATGTTCCCTTTGGATTATTGTGATATAGTTCTAGTTCGGAACCGTGTGCGAGAGACCATCAACAGGTTCTGATCCGCAGACCTCAGTGCAGGAGATGGTCTGTATGGGGCGATCAAGTCAGAAACATATGGAGTAGCTTGAATATGAAGGGCCCTTAAAGCCAAAACTAAGATTTTGCACTGATAACGGTAAGCAACCGGGAGCCAATGAAGAGCCTTGAGGATAGGGGAGATGTGATCTCTTCTCTTGGTGCGGATCAAGATCCTCGCAGCAGAGTTCTGGATCAGCTGCAGGCGAGACAGCTCCTTATTATTCAGAGAGGAAAACAGACTGTTACCGTAGTCTAGCCGTGTAGAAAAAAGGCATGAATAAGAAGTTCTAGATCTTCATATGACACCCTTTTCTGTAGTTTAGAAATATTCCTCAACTGAAAAAAACAGTCCCTGATCAGCTGTTTGGAGTGCTACTCCAGTGACATATCTTTGTCAAAAATGGCACCCAAATTTCTTAGGCTGGGTTTGACAGCATGGCCAAGTGCAGCTTAATCCCTGGTATGGCATCATTAGGGGGAATAACTAAGGTTTCTGTTTTCTCTGAGTTTAGCTGCAGAGAGTTTTTACAGAGCCATTGTTTTATCTGCAACAAGCAGTTCATCAGAGAATCCAGCTTGTGTGTCTTGGAGGGCTTAAAAGAGCAATAAAGCTGGATATCATCAGCAAAGAAATAGTAGGAAACATCGCTGAAATCCTTCCAAGGGGGATCATGTATATGAGAAACAGAACAAGGCCCAGAACAGAGCCCTTCGGAACCCCCCCCCCAGAGTAAGTCTGCTGACTGAGACATTGTGTGGTTAGCCATGACACTGAAATTCCGACCAGATAAGTAAGAGGAAAACCAGTGGAGAACTGACCCTGACAAACCAATCAGGTCCCTCAATCTGTCCAATAAGATCTGGTGGTCAACCGTGTCAAAGGCTGATGAAAGATCTAGTAAGACGAGGACTGTGTATTTGCCAGAATCAGCAGACATTAAAATATCACTGGACACTTTCAGCAGGGCTGTCTCTGTGGAATGATGTTTACGAAAACCTGACTGAAAAGTGTCATAGATACTCCTTTTATCCAAGAATTCTGACAATTGTTCAGATACTACCTTTTCCAGAATCTTTGAGATAAATGGAGGCTTTGAGTTGGGTCCATAATTCTGGAAGACTGATGGGTCCAGATTAGACTTTTTTAGCAGAGGCTCCACCATGGCATGCTCATGGCGCAGAAAACATGGTACATGACATTGGTTACCCGACAACCTTAGTGTGGTGGGAACTTTTCTCTGTCTTTAATTTATTCTTTCAAGCAAATAAACACAGTGTATGGACATTGGTACATGGACATTGTTTGACAAATGTACTTTAAATAAACTGTTTTGTGATGGATCTTATTTAACTTCCACGTAAAGCGAAACCCCTCCTGCTACAGTGAAAACAGATGAGTTCTATTAAGTCTGATTGCTTCAGGGTTTGTGCTCATGTTTTGGATTAAAATCAAGCAGCACATTTCCACCCGAATGCTCCATCTGCTGTACAGAGCTCCACTGCTCTAAAGTTTCCCTCTAATGTGGGGAATCAACACCACTTGTTTGGTGAATGATGCCGATTTCTTCACCTTGATTACAGTAGATAAAAAATACTAAATAAAAATCGGCTAATGAAATTTACAAAACACTTGGATTTTGCAGATGTTTCTACTTCCTTTTAGGACATTGCAACTATTTCTCTCAATTTTGTGCAAATATGCAAGTAAAAATGTAAAAATTTGCAACAAATGTCCCTGAAAATAGATAGTTTTTAAAATTAAGGTTAAAGTATCATATGCTGTCACACCTAATATTCCTTCTTTGCATTTGACCCTTCCTCTGCAGGAGCGGTGTTGTGCAAACACAACTGCATTCAGGAACCATTTGGTGGTGAACTCGCCCGCCTCCCCTATTTAACCCTTATGCTCGTTATCATCCAAAAAGCATTGGTTCCCCTTCTTTAGAGTATTTGGTATGACCCAACTCTGCACGTGAACTCACACTCTCCAAGTTTAACCCTTGTACTATCCTAGCCACTTAAATGTTGGGAGTTGGATCATCTAGACCCACTAGACAGTGCGCTGAACCTTTTTTCTTCAGTGATTTGTGATCTTCACTGGTGTCCATGGATTACATGAAATCTTTCCACCTTTATCCACCTTTGTCATGGTAGGGAGAACACGTCAATGTAAGGGTGGGTTCATCTAAGATAGCACAAGGGTTAAGGGGAGAAAAAAGGCCCGTCAGGTCAATGCAAGGTAATGCAGATTTTAGCATATTTTGTTTACATGATGGACCTGTTTTACAGAAGATTTGAAAAAATTATGTACAAACCTGATAGCACATGGCAAAATATGTTGGATTGGATTTTCAGTTGAATGATTGTGTCTGTGAACCCTATAACACTGGAGTTGTTGCCAGCGACACCTAAATAAAACATCCTCTTTGACACACAGAAATCTTTGATTGTTAACGCTATCAACGTTAGCAATCAAAGCAGCTTTTCATATCGGCTTTGCACCGTGACACGACACTTTCTTATCGGGAAGTGTTGCATAACGGCAAAAGGTCGCTTTTCAAAATCAGCTGATTTATGTTGATTTATTAAACACTATATTACAGTAAAGTGTTGCATATCAGTGCTAGGCTGCTTTTCTCCACTTCAAAATCCACTGGAAATACTTTAATGGCATAAACAGTCAAATTATGGTTGTCCCAAGTCTTCTGAATTACCAGAGGTATTTCTTAATAAACCCCCCTTTGTAATCTAGTCCAAACTTTATTCATTTTAATGTCCAAAGCATCACGGTTAAGTTTAGAAATAGAACAAATCTAAAAGGGGCGGAGCCTGTCCACACACACTCAAATTTTATAAACATACAGGTGGCTCCAAAAATTTTCACATTTCAACATGTACACAATACAAGTAATGTTCATACACGCATACTTATGTATTCAGACTAACTAGTGAGAAACATTTTACGCATACTATTTGAGCAAAGGTGAGAGCACCTGTGCTTGAGTGAGTGAGTGTTTATGTTTCTTCTAAGTCGGATGATGTAATGTAAAAAGAGGGAGGGAGTGTGCCCAGCCATCCCCAGACCAAGACCCCCGCCGCAGCACCGGCAGTCAGGATCCCCCCCAGCACCTGCACGGTGGCAGATAGAGGAAAATGCCGGGCAATCACATCAGCCAGCCACCCCTGCCCAGGAGGAGGATGCCCATTAGAACTGGGGGTCCACAAGGAGTGTTGTAAACATGGCCCGACCAGACTCACCCATTGTTAAAATTTTGGAGAAGGCCGGCGCACGGAGGCAAGGACCTGAACCCACACCACAGGGACATGGACAACCCCAGGGTCAGATGTCATGGTTTTCCCAAACAGTGATGAAAGTCAGGCAAGGAAAAAAATCCCTGAACTTTCCTTTGAGCGATATGGCGGGCGCGGAGCGAAATTTTTGAAAAATACATGGTCTTAGATGTTTTCTGGTACATTCTGGCAGCTAATTATTCACTTCTTAATCAAGAAACTAAGACTAATTGGAGCATCATGATTTTTCATTCAAACCCCTAATTTGACCTGCCATTGGTCCTAAAAAACAAATTTGGATAATTGCTAAAAGTAACACAATCCTACAATCTAACCTTTTCCAAAAAGCTGCAGAACATACAATTGCTAAAATATAGTAATATCAAAGCCCCAAATGGCAAAAAGAACACCAGTAACTGTGATATTCTAAGAACGTACCTCATTTATTTGAACGATTTCTGCTTTAGAAATACTGTTTTCTCAAACTATAATTACATCAAAATATGGGATCTGCTTTAAACTATCTTTCTTTAACATAATACATCAATTCTTTAGCAACGATACTTAGTAATCTGGGAAATATCAAAACAAACATACAAATAAAATTAAACTCTGTAAACATTCTTTTTTAAGAGAGTGTGGGTCCAAACCACCAAATACCTATAATTATAATTAATGTCAAAAATGTTTTTGAGCAAAACTGAACTAAACCATGGTAATTAGGAAATACAAATAAATTAGATAGGGAAATGTATTCAAATGTTTCAGTTTTGATCAATGTGGTCGGTTATTCTGCAGCCAGATCAAGAAAATCTAACAGGGGGGGGTTCTCCTGGTCAATGGGGCACTGATCAAAGAAATAAAGAAGAAGAAGAAGATCCCAGACCAGATTTAACAAACTACTACAAACGGTACATACAAACCATTCACAGACTTTACATAAATGGCAATTTCAAACAATGTATACTGTAAGCATGTTTTATACCATGGTCAGTTACAAAAGCAATACATATTAACCAGGTTGAAGTCCTTAATTCTTGGTTTTGTTTTGATTTGGATCGCTTTTCTCAAAAAAAGCAGAATATATGTTACATATAACATATAGTCGGCGCACTACCGCAGCAGTCAAGATTCGGCGATATATATATGCTGATCGTCCCAATGGGTTGAATAAAGCATCAGTTCAGAGAGAAAGTTCATTTCTCATCCGAAAGCAACTAAAACGTCCCGTCGTTGGTCAATTAGGCCGGGAAGACGAAGACAAGATAGCCGCGCCCATAGAGAAAGCGATCCAAAATATAGAAAATATCCAGAAATATAGAAAATAAAGCGAAAATTCGCCAATTTCAGACTTTTTTTCGTCCGGAAAGTGATTTGTCCGTAGAGATCAGGTCTTTATTTCCCAGAAGATACGATCGGTTTGCTCAAAAACCCGGATTTCCGTCATCACTGCCAAAGAACTCAGGGATCCCTCTCCCTGCGTGGCCCAGGAAGCTGCCACACATGGGACACAGCCACCGTTGCCGAGGGCCTGGTACCCTCCGCCATGGATGTGGTAAGCTACAGATGGTCCGAGGTCCCACCTTCCTTGTGAAATGTATGTGTGTTTGTAAACATGTGTGTGTGCGTGCATGTATGTGTGTTAGAGAGAATAGGGGTAAAGGGTGTGTGAACTAAAGGGTGCAGTTGAGATTGTAAGATTAACGTTCAGGGCACTGAGAGAGCATCTCTTGATTACTCACAGTGATGTCCAAACACCCTCCACACCAAGAGGCCCTAAATGTCTAAGCTGCAGGTAAAATTGGCGGGTAGAGCACTGACAGGACATCTGCTGCTTGCTGGGAGGGATTTTTAAGCACCCCCACTACCAAGGGTCCTACATGTCTAAGGTGCAATTAAAACTCAGTGGGGAGGGGCCTGTTTCCATACTGCAACCTAAGGAGGGGGACCACTGCCAAGTAGCTCTGCCCCCCCAAGGTGCATAGCAGGCTAACAATCCACCCCCACATCACCCTAACAATTGATTATAGGAGGAAGAGGGTAAGTTGGGGACAGCTGGTTGACTGTCCCCGGTGTAGAAACAGCTGACCCCCAGCCCCCCACAGCACAAGGCTCAGGTCTCCTCAGCCCAGGGGTCCCATCCCCCGGAGCGCCTAAACCCCCCCCCCGGGAGTAAGCCCAGGCCCCCGCCCCCAGGCGCCACCCATGGGAGAACTCTGGTTGAGCCTCGACAGGACAGAGGCAGTCAACCGGCCGGGGCAACCGATAGGCAACTAACTCAGGTGAATTTTCTAATGAACTCTTGCCGCTCTGCAAGAACTATGTCCTGGAAAACCACACAGGTTTCTTGGCTACAAACTGCATTATTATAAGTAAAAGACCACTTGGAATGCTCTTACACTACATCAAAAGATGATCGGAGTTGGAATTTAAGGGCTAAAATGGATCCCTTCAAATTAATTTTAATTTGTACTAATTTTATTCTTTAAATTTCTATTTTTTAATATCACATTTTCTGCCTATATGTTTCTTTTAAAAGTAAAAAACAAACATCCATCCATTTTCTATTCCGTTTATTCCCTATCGGTGTCATGGGGCTGCCGGAGTCTATCCCGGCCACTTGTGGGCGAAGGCAGAGAACACCCTGGTCAGGTTGCCAGTCTGTCGCAGGGTAGAATGTCCACAATCACACACCCATTTACTCTCACACTCACACCCAATGGACAATTTAGAGTTGCCAATTAACCTATGAAGCATGTTTTTGGACAGTGGGAGGAAATTCTGAGATCCCGGAGAAAACCCACACATACACAGGGAGAACATGCAAACTCCACACATGTTTTCATGTCCGGGACTTGAACCAGGGGCCTTCTTGCTGTGAGGCAAGAGTGCTAACCACTGCGCCAGCCTGCAGCCCAAACAAACATAATGAAGTTTTATATATATACAGTAAACCCTTGTTTTTCGCGGGGGTTACATTCCAAAAAGAACCCGTGATAGGCAAAATCCGTGAAGTAGAAACCTTTTTTTTTAAACTATTGTTTATACAATTAAATACTCTATTATACATTGAAAAGAAAGAACAAACTATTTTACAGGCTCGAGCATTTGTTCCACAAATCAAAGTACTTTAGAAACGTTTTTTCAACAAATAACTTCTGTACTGTACTGTCAAATAATAATTTTAATCATCAATGTGAACAGAAGACTTCAAATCACGGAGATTAGCCCCGCCCACCGCGACCCGAGTAATTGGATTAAACGGGAGAAAATGTAAAATGATTATGAATAAAATACAAAGTACAGTGGGACAAATAGTGACTCAGGTGTATTTCACTGCTCTACAGACTGAGCCGCTGCATCCTGACTCCGCTCTGCAGTGTTTTCTCCCTTTGAAGTCCGCGGTGCAGGTGTGTTTGTTCGGGTGAAGAACATAGTGATAGGCAGTTGTTGACGCTCTTTTTTCTATGGGTTTCAGAGAAACTCGAAATCGCAAGAGAATTTGCATGTACGTAATGTAAATTTAGCAAGCTGTTTTACGTACGCGTACATATTAAACTGCAACGTTATTGACGCACAGGTAGAGAAGCAGCGGAGTGACTTTTTAGCCAATCAGAATGCAGAACACGATGCACGATGCAAATCCATGAAGTAGCGAAACCGTGAAAAGTAAACCGCGTTATAGCAAGGGATCACTGTAGTGCAAAATATATATATAATGTATAAATAGAGCAAAAATGTCTCCTGTCCTGCACTACAAAACATGCTACATCAATATATATAGTGTGAAATGAATCACCTGCACAAGACATTCTTCATCGTCTGTAATCCCAGGAGGACATCCTCACTTTTCTAAGTACAATCTATGCGGCAGGTCCACGGCACAGTTAGAACATTTCCTGTTTCAAGGAGCAGGGTTGAAGACGTAATTACAGTAATAGGAGTTCAAAAGTTTGTCCCGTATGTTTATGGAAAAAAGGGGAACTGCATGAAGGAATTTGTTTTCTCTGTCTGTAATTTAATTTAAGGCAGAACAACTTAAACATAATCTTTCTGCAGCCTGAACATAAGCTTCTGGATTATTATAGGTGGTACATAAGGTATTTGTTAGTTTTATTAGAACCTCTTTTAAACTTTGGAAAGTTCTCTTTACAACCTGATCCTCAACTAAAGAGAAATCTAAAAATAAAAACCTGAATATTTTTGAGAAGAAATCTAAATTTGGGAGTTATTTTTGGCTCTGTTCCTGTCCTGCAAACAAACTAAGCTTTGCCTAAAGTGTGTGGCTGCACAAAAATTAACCCACCAAACATTTCTATGTTTCTGTTAAATCCTGATATATGTTGAAAGGTAGAAGACCTGACATTCCAGGCCTATATCCCCCACCTCACTTTGCATCGGTCTTTACAATATCCTAACAAAAGCAGGTAATCCTACACCAGGAATGAAGCTGAATGTGAGACCATCAGTGAGAGGTGAATGATTGACTTATTAAAACACCAACAAAAGCTCCTAAACATAATCCAGGAGGGTCCGACAGCATCTAATTATCTCCTGTTGGGACCTGGATCTCTGCTGTCCAGATATCGAATATCGAACGCGGACTTTATACTTTACGCTTTGTAGGTGATTTACAAAAGCAGAGAATATCCATTCAAAAGAATCACATTTAACCTCTTTATCTACAATTTAACCTCTTTATCTACAAGAACTCGTTCTATCACAATTATTTGGGGAAAAGCTTTTAGGAAACACCTTGTATTGAACCGTAACTAATGTAAGAGCGGAAAAATAGATGTAGGACTTTGCAAAAAAAGGTGAGGTTACCTCCTCTGGAAAGCTGGAAAAAAAACTTTAAAAGCAGCTGGAGAGCCTTTCGGCGAACTACCTCATCTTCCACAAATACACACTTGATGTTGTTTCAGCAAGTACAGCTGTTGGACTTTATGCTGTGCAGACATGAAAGTTAGAGTCCCACTCCAATGAAAACTGTGTTTTTGGTGTTTTTAACATGTTCTTGTGGGTTTTTTCTGATGACGGAGGATGTGTGTTAAGAAAATTAAGCTCAAAATTGCTTTCAGAGTGCCGTACACACTATAAGGCACACTTAAAAGCCTTAATTTTTTTTCTATGAACAGCAGTGCGCCTTATAATCTGGAGCGCCATATTAATGGATATTAATTCTGGTTGAGCACTCGCTCAATGTGCCTTATAGAGGACATAATTTCTAAAATAGTCCAATCATGGATGCCTTATAATCCGGCATGCCCAAAAGTGCGGAAAATATGGTATTTCATTATTAAAATTGTTGTGAATCATGAGCAGACAAAAAATACTAGTTGAAAAAGAGCTTTTTTTTTTACTTAGAAAATACGCTGGGCAGGCCACAGGCTCCCTGCTCTAACTCTCAGTATGGGAAGGGAGCCTGTAGCCCTGTGGCGGGGTTGCTCTGCACCAACAATCCTGCCCACAACTTGGAAGTACATTTCTAATATACTACTGCTGATCTGCAGAAGCTATGTCTTAGAAAACGACAGGTTTTTGTCTAAAAACGATGTAATAATAGTTTAAAGACCACTGGGAACGCTTTTTGAAGTATTTAAAAGATGATCAGGGTGGGTCTTTAAAAAAGCAACGTGAAAGGAAAACTGCAATGACGGACGGTTGTAAGCGCATTTAAACGTTAATAAAAACACAAACCTCAACGCACAATCCTACTGTTGCCCTGGCAGCAGAGAAACAGTAAAACAGCAAACTTTGCGGCTAAGTCGGACAAGCCACAGTTACTAGCAGATTGGCTCACATTCAAACAGCCTAATCCTGACGACTTCCTCTCTTGATCTGTGACCAGCAAACGTTCATCACCGTGGGACAGCCAAAGAATGAGAACCAGGAGGGGGGGAGTCAGCCGACAGAATAAAGGTCAGGGGGTCACATTTATCACATAGGGGTCCTGTTTCCCACAGATAGGGACTTATCAAAGCGCTAAAGTGGCCTGCAGGAGCATTTCCAAGTTATGCCGGAGGGTGAATGCCTCTCCTTCAAACATTAAGCTGTGAACTGTTCTGGTTGCTTATGCATTAACAAAAAAGGTACACAAAGCATCAAAGACATGGGCAAGGACATCTAAAACCCACTAATTATAGAGCAAACACTTCACCAAAGCTTTGCTATTGGTATAAACTCTGGCACTGACTACAAAAGTATTCTGGTAGATTTGAAAATTAATTAAAGCCGCAAGCTATGTGTTATGGCCTGCAGGCACTACCCTCCCCTGAATCCCTTTTTACCTGCCCTAACTGGCTAAGTGGCTGTTTCACAATTTTTTGTCTCCCAATCTGTCTCTGCCACCCTGGTTAGAGAATAACACTATATTCCCAGAGGTATTCACTCACCTGCCTTGACTCACATAGGAATTGAAGTGCCATGCCATTCCTAGCCCACAAAGTTCATTCAACATGCTGTCAGACCGATTACAGGTTCAACTCTTCTGGGAAGGCTGTCCACAAAGTTGAGGAGTGTGTTCATAGGAATTTTTGACCATTCTTCCAAAAGCATAATGAGGTCACACACTGATTTTGGTTGAGAAGGCCTGGCTCTCAGTCTCTGCTCAAATCATCCCAAAGGTGTTCTATCTGGTTCATGTCAGGACTCTGTGCTGGCCCATTAAGTTCATCACACCAGACTCTTTCATCCATGTCTTTATGGACCTTGCTTTGTGCTCTGGTCATGTTGGAAGAGGAAGGGGCCCGCTCCAAACTGTTCCAACAATGTTGGGACATGGAATTGTCCACAATGTTTTGGTATCCTAAAGCATTCGGAGTTCCTTTCACAGGAACATAGAGCCCAAACCCAAGTCCTGAAAAACAACCCCACACTATAATTTCTCCTCCACCAAATTTCACACTCGGCACAATGAAGTGCAAAATGTACTGCTCCCCTGGCAACCTCCAAAACCATACACCACTGCATCCAATGTTTTCATTGCTCTTGGTGATGTGTGGCTTGGATGCAGCTGCTTTGCCATGGCAACCCATTCAATGAAGCTGTCTACGCACTGTACTTGGGCTAATTTGAAGGTCACATGAATTTTGAAGTTCTGTGGCAATTGACTATGGAGAAAGTCGGCGACCTCTGTGCTTTAGCATCTGCTTACCCCTCTCTGTCAGTTGACATGACTGTTCTTCCCAAACTCCTCCATTTTGATATGATAGAGCCAAGACTTGACTGTGGAATCTTTAGGAGTGATGAGATTTCCCCACTGGATTTGTTGCTCAGGTGGCATCCTATGACAGTTCCACGTTGGAAGTCACTGAGCTCCTTTCTGAGGTCAAAGGTCAACAAAATGTTGGTTGTAGTTGTAGACTTAAGCTGATGGTTTGTGTGTGAAATTTTTTGAAGATTGCTCGAAAAAAGATTTTTTCCCCCAAATTGTGCAAAAGTGTGAAAAACGCCAAATTTTAGACTGTCACCAAATGCCCACTAAGCCCCAACATGTGTGTTTTGGTTTTGTTAGTGGATTTTGACAATTTATTTTGAGCCCCATTAGACATTTTGGCTCCATTCCTTTTTTTTGACAGGTTTTCCTGCTGTGATGTCATCAACATTTGGGGGGTGTCATACTTATGTTTAAATTTTGTAACAGTGTGCAAAATGTGTGCAAATTTAGGTGAGTTTTTGAAGGTGTGGTGCTGGTGAAATATTTTCTTAAAGGCAAAATAAGACAGAGGAATTGTGAAAACAATATGGTCATTGACTGCTGCATTACATAATATAGCGCTTTTTGATCTGCAGTCTCTATGCTACACGTTGAAGGAAATTTTAAAAACTGCACTTCTATATACAAGCATTTATTTGTGGCTTTTTCAGCTCAGTGTCTTGGCAGAACGGCTCAGTATCACACAGATAGAGACAGACAAGCCGACTGATCCCTGCAGGGTTCCTCACAGTCCTGCTCAGGCAAGCAGAAACAACTTGGCTGTCATTCTCAATAAGGCACATTCCATCCCAACAGGGAAAATATAGACCCTGCGGTGTCTAAACAATGCTTATAGTACTGGTAAGAGCCTTTCTAAATACGGGATAAAAGATGTTTTAAATCAGTTAAAAGCACAACAGTTGGTATAGATATTATCAATTCAGAACAGCGGATCAAGGTTTCATTTCTTTTTTCTCTGTGCATAAATTCTGTTGAGAAAATTGCAGAAAATACTACAAAATCCCCGGAGGAGTTTAAGAGCTCCTTTGTTGATTTTTATTTTTAGGCTTAAGATTTAAGACGTTTATTTTCGGAACTGTGACTCATAAACGAGCAATAATTGTGCATATCTTATAAGATAAATATTTAATTAGATCGTTTTTAATTGACAGTTGTGTAGCTCTAAAACATTACATTAATAAAGCATGAACATTAAAGCTGTTTTTTTGGGGGAGGATCCAAAGAATGTCTGAAGAGATATTAAGAAAAGCAAGAGAAAATTGACTCAAACCAAAATTACTTGAACAAAAGCGAATAAAAACATTTTTGAATGCATTATATATCAAATCTGTGCCAAATTCTCCTCAGGTGATAAGTCTTTAAATGGAACATGTTGGGTCCAGTCATGTCCAAAGTCTGGCCCACGCTCAAATTTCCATCAGCCCACAAACTCCTGTCATAAAATTAGTGGCCCCCATGATTATCTAAGGACTTTGTATGATTTTTGATTGTGATTGGTTGCAGTCTGTATTTAATTGTTGTAAACCAGTGGCAAAAACCTGTAGCTATACTTGACCTTTAGAGCCTTCAGATCGAAATGGGAAGAACAGATTCATGTGTTTCTGTGATCAAGTTCGTTTCTCTATAAGATTTGTCATTTTTGTGTTCACGTGATGTAAATTTAGAAGTTTATAGTGAGCATTTAATAGTGAAAATATGTGATATTTCATATGTACCCAGATTTAATTTTGTCAAACTTTTTTTTTTCTTTAAATATGAAAGTAATTTGAGTAAAACTGTATTTAGATGTTCTTATGTTTTATGTGACAAAAAGTATTCCATTGCAATAACATTTTTATATTGTAGCTCTTTTGCATTTAATGTTCTATAAGAATTCAAAAATAAGGGCTGAATGGTTGGCCTTCACACGTTTTCATCTCACCAAATCTGTCCCTCTTTGCATCCATTAACACAAAGAAGAGAAACACAACTTCCTGTTTTGACCCTTCAAAGTAAAGGTTGCCCCTAATCTCATCTGTGAATTTCAAAGAACAGCATTTTCTGCTTTATAAACTGTGCTTACATTATTAATCTTCTCTTAAAGTCCAGTTACATTTTATGTTTTTATCTGTTTCAACAAAATTATAGCAGTTCTGCCTGCTATAATTTGGGAATCCACACTGCCTATAGCACAACCTCAAAAGAAAATTGTTTTTACCAAAACAAAAGTGTTACATCAACCTACTCAGGAAATAACCATAAATTAGAATAGCAAGCATCTATGTTTTACTTTGCTGAACTTAGTTGTCAAATATCACATATCTTTATTTAGGATGCATTTTTATTAAAGTTTGATATTAAAAAAAAATTAATACTTTGTCATTACCTGTTGTAACCAGATAACAAGAAGGTTTGGCCAATTTAAATTCTTATATTCAAAATTTTGATTTATGAGTACATTTGCAACTGAACAACCATACATTACAGCTATAAAAATGAAAAAATAGCTCGCTCTGTTGTCAGAAACGTGAACTGCACCTCAAATAAAACCCCAAATAAGACTATTGAGCGGCAGTTTGTAAAACCAAGTACATATAAACTGATATTTAGATGTATATTAGATAGAAAATAATGTTTTCTTTAAAATAAGAGATTATTAAAACTAAGGCATTTTTAGGCGAAACATCCTGCAAACATCACTGTATTAGGAAAAGCAAACTACTTGTGCTGTCTATGGAAAAAACACAACTGTGGAAAGTTAAACACAGTGACCATACGACCTGTCAACAGCTGACAGCCCCTCATGGAAGATAAACCCCAACCCACAAAAAAAAGCATTTACATGACGGGCAATGAAGGTGAGGCGGTGCGGTCATGTTTCGCACATATGCTGCTCTGATTGATGCTCACGGAGATAATGAAGTAATCACAAAGCGTATTTTTTTTTTGTTTTTTCATGTGACAATAGCGCTGCAGCACCGCCTTCGGCAGAGCTCCTGAAACACACCTGCAGTGTTGATGTGGCAGCACACAGAGAAACGGCAAACGTGTGATCCCAGCGATTATCTTTCTCCCAATGATGATACATAGATCACACCTCTGTGCGTGAGGTGAGAGGACATCTACCCAAGCTTGACCTCCAAACAACACCACAGGATGATTCCTTTTGGGTCACTTTCTTTTAAACTTTCACGTTTTAAAAAAAATATTTGTAAGGGAAACAACTTAAATGGAGTGCCACCTGTCTGATAGCTAGCAGAGGACAGGTCATGCAGCAGGACAATGACGCCAAGAATAAAAGCAGGAAATAAGATGAAAGGGAATGTTGCAAACTGTGCTGCCTTTATCCTCATTGACATAATAAAGCATTTTTAAGAAACTCTGCCAACAAACGTTAATGACTTACCACTGTTAGGTCATTGCATTAAAAATATTTTATCGAAATAGGTGAGTAATCCTTTCGCATTTACAGGAAATGACAGTTAATGTCATTAACTCCAAGTCCAATCATCTTTTGATCTATTTTCAAATCATTCCCAGTGGTCTTATTTTATCATAATCAAACTGTTTTTTAGCAAAAATCCCCAAACTTTTGTTGTTTTCTATTTTGCACAGCGGCAGGAGTTCATTAAAAATTTGTCTCCAAGTTGTGAGTGAGACTGTGGCGTGGAGCAACTCATGTCCCCCTTGCCTTTTTGTTGCTAAGATCTCTCTGTTTACAGTCTCCTGCCAGTTTACAACCCCTCACACCCCCAACCCAACATTACAACAAAAACGGTGAGCAATACTGGAGATATCCAACCGTACAGTTTTGAGCCATACATTCACTCGAAGGAGGAAAATAAAGATGTACATGGCTACGTCACAATTTTTTCTACCTGCATTATTTCATCTACTCCTGATTTACAATGATTTACAATGATTAATAAATACTTAGAAATGCAGATTTTAAGCCTATTTTATTTTATCTCTGTCCCCCATCATTAGAAAAAAGCCACAAGAACATGTTAAAAACACATTACTAGATCTTTAAGCACAGCCAAGGGAGCTGAGGAGTTAACCTGAAGGTAGCGTCTGTCTGCTCTGACAAATCATTTACCTGATTCTAAACCTGAAAGGAATGAGAGAGACTCTCCCACTCCTGGAATCCAGACCCAGCTTGTCTAATATGGGCTGGGTTTCAAGGTCATAGAGTTGAAAGTGTCCCATTCAAAGTAGTGATACATTTACCACAAAGTATCTATGGATCTCATATTACACAAAAAAAGTAATCAATATAAGTATAAAGTGTGTCTTTTGAAAAAGAAAGCCATTTTCTTGCAAAAGAATGAATGAACGAACTCTGCGTTATTGCCTCATAGCAAGCATTGTTAGGTTGCATGACCATCCTCCTCATAACATACATCTGCTATAATGCACCAAATCCAGACCGTCTGATCAAACGATTTTCTGCTAAAAAATAGAAGAAGAAGAAAAAATGAAGGAGAAAACTGTTGAGGTGAGTCAGAAGGTGGAGAGGTTAGAAACACATACCAGCTGTTCCTTTTTTTCCCCTTGCTCTGAATACCGGCCTCGACAAGTCTGAACTGCTTCTTTCCACATACGCTTGATGCCGACGACCAAAGAGCCCACTTTGGAGTGAAACACCAAGACAAAATTTGTTTTTAAAGATATAACAATCAGAAACTGATAGTTGCTCTGACAAATGAAATCAAAGTTTTAAAGACTTGCTCTCATAAAAAAAAGTGTGTTTTGGTGTTTTTAACATGTTCTTGTGACATTATCCTTTCAATCTCATATCAATAGCATTACTCTGTCTGCCTACTTCATCTACGCAATATCAATCGTCTCCGCCCCTCCCTCACCGTCCACCCCCTTCCATTTTTTTTGTGGCAGTGGCTCAGGAGGTTAAGCAGGTAATGATTGAAGGGTCGGCGGTTTGATCCCCGCTCCCCCCAGTCAACTGTCGTTGTGTCCCTGTGCAAGACACTTCACCCTCCCTGCCTCCATTGTGGCTCCACTGGTGTGTGAATGAATATCCTGGTGATGGTCAGAGGGACTGTAGGCGCGAACTGGCAGCCACGCCTCTACCATCACCAATTATACATGAGAAGTGAATAAATAATGGAGACATTGTAAGCGCAGATAAATCTAATCCATTATTATTATTTTAGTTCATAGTCTAGTCACTTCTCACCTTGATTATTGCAATGCACTTCTCTCTGGCCTTCCCAATAAAAGTCTGAATAAACTTCAATTGGTCCAGAATTCAGCTGCCCGCATCATCACCTGAACTCCTTCCGTCCATCACATCACTCCCGTTCTCCAGCAGCTTCACTGGTTTCCAGTAGCTTTCAAGTTTAAATTCAAACCTCTCCTCTACACGTTCAAAGGCCTCCATAACCTGGCTGCTTCCTATCTATCTAATGTCCACCATATTAACACTTCCTCTCGCTCTCTCTGGTCTTCCTACCCTTCAGCTTTCTGGCCCTCCAGCCAGTACGGTCACCATGGGGAGCCGCGCCTTCAGCCGCTCAAACTCTGGTACTCTCCCCCCAGACCTCCGTAGCATTGACTCCTTTTCAATTTTTAAATCCAGACTCAAAACTTATCTGTTTAAATGGGCTTTTCCAGATCCTAATTTTTCATCTTCTGCTATCCGATTTAATTAATGATTTCAACTTATCTCTTGTTTTTAACATCTTGTGATGTTATCGTGTTTTTCTTTTGAATCTGTACAGTGTCCTTGTGTGTTTCGAAAGGTGCTTTTAAATAAAATGTATACTTATTATTATTATTATTATTATTATTATTATTATTATTATAATCGATGACAGACTCAAAGTATAATTTCTGAGCATTTCCTTATTCAAATTGTAATTCAGCAGAAGACAAAACATGCAGTTTGAAAAAGATTGCATTTGTTACATAGAAAATACACTAGCTCCCTGCACCGCTCTATTCTGATGCATCTATTTAGAGACGAATAATAATAATAATGGATTGGATTTATCTGCGCTTTTCTAGATGCTCAAAGCGCTTACAATGTGTCCATTATTTATTCATACTTGGTGATGGTGAGAAACTTATGTAGCCACAGCTGACTGTCAGAAGCATGGCTGCCAGTACGGGACATTTATAAGCATTCACACATCAGTGGAGCAACACTGCAGGCAAGGAGGGGGAAGTGTCTTGCCAAAGGACACAATGATGGTTGACTGGGGGGGAGCATCTACGTCGTTGTTTTCCTTATCCGAGCTGGCATCTGTCTCAAAACTGTACACCTGGATAGCAGTTAGCGCATGGTGTTCACACTGGACTAGTGAATGTCCACCATCTACAGTTAAGAGAGGGTTGGTGCGAAATGTTGAAGGGGTACGAATCTTGCAAATCTGGCCGGGCACACACCAGCCAGGCACACACCGGAATTATTAATTTCTTCTCTATGATCAATTTTCAAACGGTTGGCACTTCAGTGAATGAAAAGGGGATGCCATGACATCACTACCAAACCCGAGTCCGTCATTGGTTAAAGTCTAACCTGATTTAACTTTTAACGCTCGCTCTATGTGTCTTGTATGTTGAGCAAGAACAGGGTCATAAAAACTTGCATAGCCACCCGTGAACACTGAAGTTTTGAACGTGGAAGCCTCAAACACGCTTTTTACAAGCGTTAACATAGACTTATCATTCGCTTGAACGTGCGTTGCCAAAGGCATCGTAAACTTAGCTTCAGGCTTATGAACAAATTAAGCGTTTCATGAATGAATGGAAAGAAATATTTCTTATATAATTAAAACAAATGATACTGTACTTCTATAAGAGTTTTATTTTTATTTTTTTGACCTTGTCGTTTTCTCCCACCAATACTGCAGCTCTAAATCATGTTTAAATCAGTCCAGGCATGCCTAAGTGCACACTTAATTTGTCCTCTGAAGATTTGTCCTTGTATATATTTGTTTGTGCGTTTGGTTAGTGTTGTCTTTCCCGAGACTCTTTCCCACATGAGGCGAGGAATGTGGGTTCTGGGAGTTCCTGCCAAAGAGTAAACTCAGCATAGAAGCTGTTTGAAGAGACAAGAAAAAAAAAATGTAAACAGCTTTCTGATACCCTGTAAACAACTGTTTATCAAAATAAATTACAAAACTGTAACAAAAACTGTGACAACCAGCTTTCATCTTTGACTAATTTGGAGCATTGATGCTTGTAGGAAGTCAACGTTTGTGATGATAATTTCTTTCTCGTTGAAAAAATAAATAAAGAGAAGGAAAAATGTTGGGTGTGTTTTCATTTTTTGTTGTTGTTTAGTGCTATTGGAAAGGTTTTACAACTTGATAAGTCATCAAACAATAAAAGTCAGAATGGTGGCTTTAATGAAAAACTAAGCAACGCCCTTTAACCCTTCATACCAGAGATGTCGCAAGCGACACCTTTAACACATTCTTTGAGCTATTGCAACTTTTATGCTGCGTTCAAACTAACTGGGCATGTAACGCAAATTCTTGAACGTGCATTTCTAGTGTTTACTAATGCACATCCGTCACATGCAGTTAGATGAGGCTTGATGTGATATGTTGTGTAAATCAAGCAAATCCTGCTCCAGACTTTATCTTTTACAGCTCTATTCTGAACTATGAAAGACGTGGTGTCATATCATTCTGTCCGGGTGCAAATCGCAATATTCATTTCTCCTCTGTGATCAGATTGCTTACAAATGGTTGGTACCATGAAATAAACAAGACTTCATCCACATGTCACTACCAATTTTGAGTCCCTGATTGGTAAAATTTCAACCTGGTTCATCTTTTAAGACATGTTTAATGGATGCGCATTTTGCAGGTAGAGGTTGAAAATTGACTTAAAAGCTTGCGTAGCTAGGCGTAAAAGCAAGAGTATTGAACACAGAAGCCTGAAACGATTTTGACAAATCCAGTGGAATTATGTTCATTTAAACAATTTAAGAGCTACATTAATTCAAAGTACGCTAAAGATCCGGTGTAACCAGAAATAATGGAGATGCTCTAAGCCATGAGGTAACAGAACTATCCCTCTTTTCATTAGGTTTTCTTCCCAAAATTCAGACAAAAAACGTACACTTCTATCGAGTGACTTTCCCCCTCCTGAAGTGTCCACAGCGCAGCAGGATTAAATTAAAAGTTCATTGTCATGTTATACGTATTCCTAGTCAAGCAAAACAAGGGGGCTCTGTATACGATCACAGACTTATAGCCCCAGGGTGGGTTGATTTCCGCTAAGTGAGTCATTCTAAAGTGAGCAAAACCTCGTTGTGGGGTTTGAGGGAAATGACTCAGTATAAGCAGAGAAGGTCTTGAAGCTCCCCCAACCTTCTAACAGATGGAGGGGAAAACCAGACGAATCCAGGACCAAGTAGGGGGGAACTTGCATTTTCAAAAACATTTATTCTATGCTCACAAATATAACACTAGTTGTGTAAACTGATGAGATAAGGGAATTGCAAAGTGGCTTTTTCCTGTTGGCATATTAAAACTGCTTACTATCCCGAACAGGTGGGGGTTGTCATTTGTACACTCTGCTTAGTTTTCTTTTCTGTTTAATCATATTTTTTGTGATTAAAAGTAAAAATGGAATAAATTGCTTTTGAATGGATTGTCTTCTTCTTAACCTTGTAATCAAAACACATGGGACCCCTGCATTAAAACAACACATTAGGGGAGGTGATGATACTTTTCCGTGAGGTTTTCCTGGTCAGACTGACAAAGTTTTATAGAGCTGGAAAAGCTACAGGGCTTCATCCATCTCTCTTCGAACTGCTCCAGCCACCCCTGTGCGGGATCATGGGGGTGGCTGGAGCCTATCCAAGCTCTTTCAGAGCAAAGGCGTGGTACACCCTGAACACTTTACCAGCTCTATGCAGGGCCACACACACACATTCCCTCCTAAGGGAAAGTTTTTTTGGACTGTAGGAAGAAATCGGAGTGCCTGGAGAAAATCCATGCATGCACAAGGAGAACATGCAAACTCCACACAAAAGGAACCGAATTTTAAACCAGCATCTCACGGGATGAAAACGAAGATAAGTTTAAGGTGCATTTAAAGAAAGATATTTTGAACCTTTTCCAACAAAAACTGATCAAAACTGAAAAAGTTAGATATCTTTGATGGACGGACAAAATGTCTTAGCTTTTTCTTTTCTTTTTATAAAATTAAAAAAAGAATAGCTCAAAACAGATTATGTTTCCACTTTATACTGCACTGAATCGAGTTTAAAGAGTACAGTATTACTACAAGTTTTTTAGTTTGACATTATTATACACCTGTTTCCTAAACTTTCTGTTTAAGGAAACAAGCATACAGTAATAATATGTTGGATGCACTTGGTATGTGTTTATACTGACATGCAAAAGTAAAAGTCCTAGTTCTTTAGATCTACCGTATTTTACCCACACTATAGGGTACAGCAAATGATAGACCCACCGTCAGCAAATGGTCTATTTTCAAACTTATAAGGCGCAGTGAACTATAAGGCACATTGAGCAAGCCAAAAGAGTCAGACTTTCTACTTGGACCTAGGTCCTGCTTGGTAGTGGTCCCCCCCTGCCATGGTTGCTGTATGGAGTTTCGGTTTTATTTGCACCTTAGACATGTAGGGCCCTTGGTAGGGGGGGTGCTTGGACAACACTGCCAGCAAGCAGCAAATGTCCTCCCGGCCCCCTACCCGCCAATTTTAACCGCACCTTAGACATTTAGGGCCCCTTGGTGGGAAGGGTGAGGGGACATCACTGTGAGTAATCAGGAGATGTCCCCTCAGTCCCCTACCCGCCAATTTTAACTGCACCCCCCTTAGTACACACACCCCTCCCCCCTCAAAATATACCTTCCAACATAAACACACACACATGCACACACAGACCCTCTTAAACCCACGTACAGAGTCAGACTTTCTAAACTGCGTTCAAAGTAAGTTTTTTCCGGTTGTGGGTTACAGCACAGACGCGTGTGGCTCACGGCAGCTACACAACTATCTTCAAGTGACGCAAAAGAGAGCTGACCATGGCCCCTGAGAGAAATCATGGCTACGAAGACCATGTCTATTTTAACGATATGGTATTATTTTTTAATCATATGAATGACTTTTATAGGTAACATAATTTGCATATATTTTGAATAACTGATATGCATTTGCCATGTTGATTTCTAAAAAAGTTATTTTAACATAATAATTAAGTAAGTCAACTTTGTCATGTGCTTTATTGATACCTAATGATTCTTAATTCTGTCTGATAAAGGTTATGAACCGGATAATGATAAATCACGTAATAAAATGGTTATGGTATAATGGTATGGGGTTATATAAATTTGCTTCCTTCCACTCCCTACAAGCAATATTTATGAATATGTCTAATGATCCTCAGTTTGATAGGTCATTGTATGAATGTATAACCGATGATTGTGTATTATTCTTATTTGATTGCTTGAAATAAACCATTTCAAATCAAAGTCAAATCAAAGTAACTTCAACACCTGTCTGTAACATTACTGTGACTAAAATACTCCAAACTTTGTTAGTAACATATAAAGATACAGTCCAACACTTTTCCAGGTTAGCGTATTCACAATACCTGTAATTCCCAGCCTTGCTAGCAACACATTAAAAAACGCACACAGTACAACACTGCTACACGTTAGCCACACTAACATCCGAGCATCCGACTCGTAAAAAACCCAGGCATTTTCACTGAGCGCTGTGTACCTCTCAAAATTGATCCATATATTTTTTTGCAAGACTGTTTTCTTCATTAAGGAAAACTGGACAACATTGAGTTCTAATTCAGTGCTTAAAATTTTATCCCAAATAACAAAAGTAGCAAGACATATTTTAGATGTTTCAATAATTTCATTTATCCCAAGGACCAGTCTGACATAGCCCACAGCAGTAGCACAGATCAAATAACATTTGTCCATATTTTCATTCCTCAGAGCCTGCAGGTGGAAATTCCGAAAGAAAAACATTCCATTAGTAAAAACATGACAATAAAGCACAAAAACATAATAAATCTGACATAAAAAAACAAAAAGCAAAAAAACTAACATGTCTTGCAAAACAAAACAAAATGTCTGCAGAGTCTTTATACTTCACAAAGAAAAGAGAAAAACAGTACCAAACTGACTCAGGTCAAATTCTCTCAATTTTTCCCAAATCATTTTCCCCAAATCACTAAAAGCCCAAGTTTTTGTGGCTTTAAATTTGTCAAAGGCATGTTATCTACTGAACCTTTTTTTACATGACAATACCAGGAATACTATCATAAAGAGATATGAATATGAGGTCAATTAAAGCATTTCTGTTTCTTTAACCAGCAGGGGAGGAACTTAATTGTCAACATTTGGCAAATTATTTTGGAAAAAAATAAGACACAGCGCTTTGAATCCACATGTGATTAGCTTCCCAAGTGGAGCACTTTAATGACCCATCAGTGTAGGTGAAAGGAGGCAGAGACAGACAGAGGCAGAGGTTGTGGCAAAAAAAAATTTTCCAAATGGGTTAACGTGGGCTTCAGTCTTTCAGGGGTTTCCGTCACCATTGGCTTAAATCAGACGTGTCAGTGAATCAGATGTCAGTGAATGGCTCCAGAATCATTTTAGGAGCTATAGGTGCTAAAGCATAAAATTTGACTGTTTTGAGGAATCCATCATTTTACATTCCTTGTAAAACATTTTATAATAATAAACTTTGGTTCTGTCGCAGTTAAAACTGGCTAAGTAGACTTTTTCTTCATTGATGGACTTTAAAAGGGTCTCTAGCCATACAAAATAAACTTTTGGAGCTTTTAAGTGTAGCGTAATGTTCATTCTTCATGAAAAGGACCCTGAAAGCGGTATTTTGATCCACGCACGCATTTCGGAGTATTTGTTTAAAAACCTGCGCTCTAAGCATCAGTCCCTCCCAACCCACAAAAACAAGCGGGTTCTCACGAGCTGACGAAGACTAATGAGAACAGCCTCTTCCACAAAGAATCTGGACTGCCAGCACCACCCTCAGGCTAACACACACTCACTTTCTCTGCGGACCTAGCGGTGTTTGGCAAAAACGTTTCCCTTTAATATGGACAATATGTATATCCATCTTTGCAAAAGTTAAGATGTTGTTTGTTTTTGTGGACGAAAATGCAGAAATGCTGCGGAGGCCATTTCATGGCATGGACTGTTTTTTGTAGTCTTAGAAAAAAAAACTAAGTAACTCATGTATCATAACGAAAAAAGTGTTACGGTTTCTGTTTTGTTTCTGTTTCTGTCACTTCCTGTTTTATATTGAAAGGTTCCTGTGTTAGACGTTGGTTGTAAGTCTTAACTTTGGTTCTCCTCTGTCCTGATTGTTTCCACCTGTGTCTAGTTGTCTTGCTTGTATTTAAGTCCTGTCATTCCCTTCCTCCTGTGCTGGTCCATAGATTATATTTCGGCTCTTCCCCTGTTTCGAGTGTTTTTAATGTTTCAAGTTTTTTAGCCTGCTTATGCAGTGGTTTTTGGTTTGTAGTCTATTTTTAATATTAAAGCCCCTATCCACCTTGAACTGATGCCTCATCCTCTCTGCGCCTGGGTACTCCCCCAACCACCCGCCGTAACAAAAAGCTGCCTCTAGCTGAAGTCTTCCTGTTTTGTGTGGTGTAGAGCTGCTCAAAGAGGCTCTGTGTGCTCTGCTGTTAATTAGCGGTCGGACGTTAAAGTGGAAAACAAGAGTCAGAAACTGAAGGATGCTCTTAAATAATTAAATAAATATTGTCCTGACAGTATTTTTGAATCGATGCAATTATTGCCAAATGAACTATCGCAATATAGGGCCAAATCGATTCTTTTCTAACATTCCTACTTAGAATATATAAGCTAGAGGACTTTAGCTTTACTGCTGTTATGCGTTAGGTCACAGCAAAAGGAAAGCCATAACACATCGATCTCCACTTTTATGGATCAAATAATTGATCTATTAAGCTTGGATTCATTTAGATTAATCGATTTTATCAACCCAGCCCTAGCACAAATTGTATTTGTGTTAAGAAATGTACCTAATGAAAATATGACAATTAAAAATAACTGGTATTCATTGAAAAAAAGGTTTTGCGCTTGAAGGAGGTGGTTTTATAGGTGTAACGAAATTGATGTTATGACTTGATGGAAACCGGTCAATTGCAAGATTGTGTTTTTCGACATTTCTAGAACTATGATAAAGTTTTGCGCATATGTGTAATGAAAACGCAGCTAGTGAAAGACTTAGTACTTCCTTATTTGGGACACCAATGTTGAATCGAGGACAATGCCCTCTACGTCTCACACTGTACTAGTTTTGTCTTTGTTGTTGTTTATATTGTGAATTTCTTCTCAAACTTTTACATTTATTCTCATAAATTGTTCTTTTATTCATTCACTCCTTTTTCACGCAAAATTAAGACTTTTTCTCATAAATGTTTTACTTAATGTTTATCTATTTATTTATTTGATCATTTTTTTTAGAAAAAACTAACTCAGTTCTAAGTAAAAAATAATTCTGATTAAAGGTGCGGCGGAATTTCAAAGGATTTTCCAGTGTTTCAGTGAAGTAAGGATACATCCCTATTGTTTCCCCCACATTCCGAACGCGCTGTGACTTTACACCAGGGAGACCTCTCTGTGCCTAAACGTATCCAGAAAATGACTCAATCAATACATGAAGACAGTAGATGTTAGTGTTGAACATAGAGGCTACTTACTTCGGGGTGGTGACCACCGAGATGGGCCCGCCATTCTTCCCGTGACTGACTCTCTCAGTCTGACTGCCTTTGATTTTTCCGGAAGAAAAAAACAGTGCCCCCTACTAGTCGTTCCTGTTACGCATTTTGTATCAATTCGGTGTCTCAGAGAATAATATACTTTTAACATATATATTAGCGTTTAAAAGTGAACGTCATATTCTCAGATAATAATTTTTATTTTACTTTTAAGTTTTTTTAAGCCCTGCTACACCCACTGAAGGAAATGCGTTTAGAAGGGAAGGCTGATAGGAAAATTCTAATGACCGAGCATTCCACTGGTATTTAAACGCAGCACTTACAGACGAATTTGTGAGACGTGAAAACAGTCTCACGGTAGATCCGTGCATAACTTTGGCTTCGTGTGTGCGTAACAAGGGATTCGTGCGTGTATTTAAAGATGAGTGTGTGTAAGTAGTTTCAAGCTGTTGTAATCTTAATTGTATTTTTTTCATTTTATATTGTTTTAACTTATACACAAAACGTATTGTGAGTAACAAATCACGCACAAATCCAAATTTATGCACAAATCCTAATTTACGCACGCACAAAGCAAGACTATGCATACACAAATCCTAATTTGCGCAAAAATCAAGAATTACACATGCACAAATCCGACTGAGTCTAATTTCTCTCCATATCTCTCACTCTGACTGAAGCCATTGAGCTTAACCTATTTAGACTCATTGACGGAATGAACAGGAGAGAAAAAAAATCAGGTCAACATTCACAGATGGTGTCAGAAAAGAGGTAAGGAAGCATTTCATTGTGCGAGAACACACACACACACACACACACACACACACACCCACCCACACACTCAAAATGAAGTTGGATTTGTTGACTCAAAATTAAAATGAACAAGCAATCAGCCAAACCACTTTTTCTTTTTCTTCTTCAACACCGCTCATTCTGTCACGTTTTTAAAATGATAATGAAAATGGAGAAAGGGTTAGAAATATCTAATTTGACAGTTAAAATGGATTAACAAAAATGCTTTTTCATTCTCACAATATAACGTCATCAATTGACTCAAAAATAAAATAAAATAAATCAAACCTCCTAAATGATTTTTTCCTTTTTTTTCAAAAAAACTGTCAATCTGTGACGTAATTGAAGCGAAAATGCAAAGGGGGATTGCTTTTTCGTTTTCAAATCCACCGTTCCAAAAGTATAGCATAGATTCATATAGGACTCCCCTAAATTCAATTGCAGTTAGCATTTCCAGTAGAGGTAAGATTGGGCCTAAAAAGTCCAGCCCGACCCGACACAGGCCTGCGGGCATTAAAGCCGAACCCGGCCTGAACCCAACCAATTAACTTGATTTGCAGGCCCGAGCACGAAGCAAACCCGAAATTACAATTTATCCCATAGTATTTTTAGCAGAAAAAAAGCGCAAGATTTCTTAAGGTTAAAATATCTAAATATTTTTATGATCATGATAAATGCATTTGCACAACAAAATAACGCTGGAACACAGAATAAGAGGCCAGACAAAGAGAGTGAAAGAGAAATCTTGATGCGCACTTGCTTAATTACGCGGAGAAATACTGCAGCCGCTGCGGTGCGCGTTTGCCTTTTCGGTTCCAATATCTTAAGTTTATCCTTGACTTCTTGTTGCTCCATATCGGGGATACCTAAACAAAATAGATGCGGACTTGCGGAGGGAAGACTACATTCACGACACGAGCGCAAAGCGTGCCCTGGCTTTGCGTCTGCGCTTGTTTAGTAGTAGGTATATAGCAATGACCTTTTAACCAAATTATTTATTTATAAAAAGTATTCCTGAGTTTAGTATCCACACATCGTTTTAGTATACATTTTTACAAACATTTTGTAACGACCCAGAGTTTGGACAGAGCTGCGGGTGGCCGGCGCCCCCCTCTTTCTGCCAGTTGCTGGACCACAGTGTATGTCAATCAACGGTGGGCTGGTGCCTGGTGGGATAGAGGGGGCAGGGTCTACCTGTGTGTGTGTGTGTGTTCGGTGAACGTTCTCCCTCTGAGTAAGAAGAAGCTGGCTGTGCCTTTTGGTTGGTGTTGTAACCGTTCTGACATACAGGATTAATAAAGAGCTGTTTGACATCCGCCCGCATAAGGGGCTTCATTGCAGCCATTATAATATATTCATTTAAAAAGTCAGCGAGAGAGAGGCCCGACCCGACCCGTACGTAATGATTGTCATTTAGTGCCTGACTCGACCCGAATTTCGGATCTTACCTCTAATTTCCAGGTGGGAGGTGGGGGGATGACATCAGTGCTAACTGGGTGTGGCCGGCTGCTAAGAGACACCAACATGTCTAGGAGCAGTGCGGCCAGGCTCATAGCTTCGGGAGGGCTGTGTTACGCTGTGCGCTCCTAATTGTTTACATGGTTTCTCAGGTCTGCGTAGCAGCATTTCCTCCTTCTGCGGTCCGGTGCTTTGAATCACAGCTGGACACAATGAGGTCTAAAGCTCGCCCTGGACTTGCTTCGTCTTTGGACGGAGCGCACAGCATAACAAAGCACCCTCCCCTGCCAGCTAACACGAAGCTAGTCCGAAGCCGGACTCTGAAGCTCCAAACTGCAGAAGGCAGAAATGCTGCAACGCAGACCTGAGAAACCTTATAAACAATCACGTTAATTTGTGTTGCCAGTGGTGTCCAGACTAAATAAATGCCGATTTTATTCCCACATATTTACATCCATGATGTTGTTAGCATGTATAAGGCTAATGCTAACCCGTCTTCCAGGTCCTTGCAGCCAAGAATATAGCACAGACTTAAACAATTATGAGAGAACAGGCCAACAACGCACTGCTGTCATCGCCCTGCCTGGAAATGAATTATGCGGCACTTTTTGCACGGTGGACGTGAAAAAAAATGCAATCCCATCTTTGCATTTTCACTTTAATTATGTCATGGACTGGGCAGTGTTTAAGTAGAAGGTGAAAGAGCACTTTGGAGGGTTGAATTTTTTATTTTTTATTTATTTTTTTGGTCATTTTGATTTTTTAGTCATTTGATGCAGTTACATTGTGAGAATGAAAAAGCCTTTCTGTCAATCCATCAAATTAGACATTTCTAATTTAATTTTGCTACACATTTAGTAGAGAAATTTTTGAAAAATGACATGACAAATACCAGTTTTTATCATTTTGATTAGCTGATAGGGTTGTGCCGATGGACGATATCATCGTCCATCGTGATGGGTGACTGACATCCCGATGGAGAGACCACCATCGTGATGCCACGCCCCCGCCACGTTGCGAGTCGACACCATAAGCCGCGGTTACATGTACAAAATATCCTGATGGGATCAATGGTCGGATTAGAATCCAACCGTGTAGATGGGCCCAGAAAAATGTTTTCAGAATATAAAAACGTTCACTAAGGTCACAATTTTGGTCGGACTAAATCATTCGCACATGCGCAGTTGGGTTTGAAAACCGGAAAGGGATACAACTTCCGCCGAGCGGCTTTTTTTTCCAAACTTTATTGATTGTAACAATTCAATACAAAACAATGTTAAACAGCGCTAAGCGGCTATATACATTGACATGCCAGCTCGGTAATATACGAGATGATCTTCTAAACGTGCTTTTAATAATGTTACGGTTGTTATGAAACTGTTCGCTCATCATTTGAATTTTAATCCGTGTGGTCAGTGCTTTTTCTGAACGAAGCCAGGATTAGCAGTATGCTAACACGGGCTAACAACATTAGCTTTGGGTGGCACTGCATCCTGTGAATAACATCAGCCTTTATTTAGTCGGGACACCACTGGAAACACAAATCTGCGTGATTGTTTGAATGTTTTCTAAGGACTGAGCGACATTTCTGCTTTGAAGCTCAAACCGCTGTGTTTGCTGACGATCCGAGCTGTGCTCAGACACACACTTTTAGACCCGGTTCTGAGTTCGGTTGCTTGTACCCCTAGAGCTGCGGGACGGATCGCAGTCTTAAATCCCCCACACATACCGCTCATGTAACAAAGCACCCCCCCCCTTCCCATCAAACACAAAGGTGTAAATCCGCGCTTCGCCGGTCCACTTCACTAGTCAAGTGCGGGAGCGGACTACTTTTCTATTTTGTTTGTTACTTTTTTTGTTAAAGTCACTTCCCTCAGTTTATAGTGGATCATCGCGGATTAACCATTAGTTGGGAAATAAAATAAAACGTAAAGTAAAATATCGAATAGCAGTCATATAAGAACGAAAAATGTAAAAAATAGGTAAATAGTTGCAACGGATGAATACAAAATAACGTTTAAAAAGTGACTAAAACTGGTATGTTCTCAATATTATAAGTGTAAATCCACAGTTTGAACAACTGTATTAGCAGCGCCTTCATAAAATTAGAGGGCCAGTTGCTGTGTGTGGGAACAACTGATGCAATTAATCCCTATTTGGAGTAAAGACTCCAGGTTTTTTGTCTGTTAAATGCAGATTTAATTTTTCTCTGAAGTCGAAGGCGCTTTCTTCTGTTTCCTCACTGACTATTTTTTGTGAAAAAACAACTTTCCAACCACATTTGTTTTTTTGTTAACTTTGCTAGCTTCAACTAAGCAGTCAGCGCAGCCACTTTAAGAAAGCAGCAGATGTATTTTCTGCACCTGACAAAGTGAGTGACTTGACATGTGTCAAAAATGATTCGGATGTGGTATGGAGAATTTCCAATAAGGATAAACGTTCTTAAGAATCAGATAACCATATTTTTCCCATTATAAGGTGAACCTTAAAGCCCTATTTTTTCAGTTAACAACTATGTGCCTTAAAATCCGGGGCACCTTATACATGGATTAATTCTGGCTGTGCTTACTGATGTGAAGTACACGGCGCTCCAGCAACGTTTTTACAAGTTGCAAACAAGCTCTTACTGTCAATTTGCAAACATGAAGCAGCCTCAAACTGTACTCTTTTAACAAGGATGGGAATTAACATTAGAAAAAAATCTAGGCCATGCTTTATTTTTTCTCTGCGACCTGGTACCAACAGTCCCCCAGACCATTCCATGGCCCAGGGGTTGGGGGGACTATTGCCCCAAAGAACATCAATCAGTCCACTTCTTAAATAGAAATAAAAGACCATATTTTTTTGCTGGTAGTTAATTAGCAATAATAAGCTTGCAATGACACTTTGAAATTAAGGCTCGGGGCTAAAAAGTGCTTTAGAAACAAGACCAGCTCTGGTTTAGTGGGACATTACTTAAAGTGTTTGAGCCACTACATCCCAAATTTACTGAGAGAAGCCACCTTCATCATTCTCACCTTACAACGATGACCCTATGAGCTCACATCAGACCTATTGGATAACTTAGCAGTAACTCAATAGCATGGCATATGAGCCTAGCTATGGTATGCAAAGTCAGAATGCACAGAAAAGTCTACAGAGAATGCTAAAGAAATGATCTGGCAGGTAAGCCGAATAAAGCGGAGAAAAACACACCTAATGGGAGCCAACATATCCAAAGACTTTGTCTTTTTTATTTATTTTTTTGGTGACACTGCTCAAACAAAGCAAACAATGGCCTATACTGAACTTGTTCAATGCAAGCTCCACCTTTACATTTTCTCAACAAAAAAGAAAAAAACCCTGAGGCGAAGGAGTTATGCTCTATGCACCACATTATGCCACAATCATCTCGTGTTCTTGAACTTGTCTATCTGCTCAAACACAAACCTCAAATCCCTGATTAAGTCTTGTCAGTGTAACAACATGTACACTCACATTTACAGTCACAACTGTAGAAAAAAAAAACAGGACCTCACATAAAATCCACTCGTGCAGCTGGAGGGAGACAGCTGCGATAAGAAGTTGCATTAATCAAACAGCATAAGACTTAAGCATGCAGTGGTGGCTGTGTGAGCGAGTTGAATCCTGCAAAATGACTATGCTTCAAAACCAGCATTGCACAGAGAGTGAAAATGTTTCCACAAAAAGAATATCTACTCCATTGGATTGGATATGTAAAAACCTCTTAACATGTATGTATTTTATTATTTGCGGACAAACAAGTAGAAGACATTTAGCCCAAACTTTATAGGTAAAAAAGCATAATCAAAAAACCAACTTGTAAGTATTCAAATTTGTCTTTAAAATTGCTTCAGAAAAATGCTTGTCATGTTTAACTCAACTGGTCAATGGTACCATTCAGATACATTTACAGGGCTCCAGACTAACGTTTTTCACTAGGAGCACAGTGGCCCCTAACTGAAAATTTTAGGGGCACAACCAGAAAATTTAGGGGCGCATACCGTAAATCAAAATGCTAACCAAATCTACTAATTTCCACTGTATTACGAATATATACTTTAATAATAGATGCAAAAATTACAATGTGCTGTTTCTAATTCAGTGTCACATTTTATTCTTCACTTTTGAAAATGCAACAACAGGTAAACTGACAGCACCATCGCTGTCATGACAGTAAAAATAGTAAAGAAAACGGATGGAAATTTATCTTTGTGACACCAAATAGGTGGAGCCAAGATGCACAATAAGGGTGTTTGAGATCACCCAGGTGAACTCAACGCTGCGCAGATCACCTGGTGTGAGACATATATTTTTGTTTTTGCTCCAACATCAACTGTCAATCAGCACAAAAATATCGTGAGAAAGGGGTGGGAGCAAGGGGCAAACCTACCCGGACACAGCTGGAAATTTAGTACTAAATGACTGAAAGCTGCCCTACAGACTACAAAACAATGCATTATGGGACTTGTGTCCTGATGGTTTTTGTAGTTGGGTGATTAATTAAAAGAATTTAAAATACCAATTCATTAAAAAAAGTCTACATGCATTGCAAAACATTAAAATAATCATAAAATAAATATATAATAACACAGATCACACTAAGGGGGAGAGGAATATTAAAACTAAACTGAATGTTAAGGACAACTCCAACTTCCTGTTGTCCTTCAATCTTGTTGCAGATTCGCCTTCATCTCACAGCCCCCCCCTCCCCGGCCTGGTCCCCCCAACGATCCAGGCGAGGTGCCGGTTCATCTCAAACACGTCTATCGTTGCATTTTCCCCACGTATTTTCAGTGTGTCTAAAACTAATGTTGCTTTTGCCCGCATGTATTTAATGTTCAAGCCCCGTTAGCTGTCACGCATGTAGGTGTGGGACATTTATTCTCCTCAGCTGACCCGACTCCCGCGGGAGCGGTGTGCTGCCGTAACAGCCGTGCATAACCTTTTGATGCGCCGCCGTAACCGTAACCAAACGTTCTAGAAAGGAAAGTAAGGAACTCCTTAATGTGGTCTGGGGAGGGAGAGGGCTGTCAGCTGTCCTGCTTTCAAGCCCTGTCATTGTCCCGCCCCCAAGAGTCATTTACCCCACTGTGTCATCTCCGTGCACGACAATGAAAAAGTGTCATTCATTAAAACTGGCAGGCTGCAGTAACATTAGACATTCATATTAAGGCGGGGCCCGCAAAATATCATCTTGGGGGCCGCAAATAGCCCGCGGGCCGCGAGTTTGAGACCCCTGCTGTACACTCTGGCACTGGTACACTAGCCGCAGGTCGAAAGAATGAATCAATAGTTCACTTACTCATAGCTCAGACGAACATATCAGGTTATGATGATATTTGTCTCTGTTTCCTTCCCACAGATGTTTACACGCGCTCGATTATCTCTAGGCCCCTCCCCCTCCACGCATTTTAGCCACTTACAGTGACTTATTCTTCTCACACGCAGTGGCCGCCTCACAGATGGGCATCACGCGAGAGTGTGTGCTCGCGTTTCATGAGTATGTGCGCGAGTGTGAGTGTCTGCCTGCGTGCGTGTGCGCTCGCGTCTCAGATTGTTTCATTGATCATTGACGTGCCCCTTGCACATTTAATGTATAAAAAAATACTTAGGGTGGGGGAGGCAAATTTACGACGGAGTATTAGGGCCACCAAAAAAAAAAAAAAAAAAGTTAAATTACGAGATTTTATCTCGTAAATTTACGAGTTTTTATCTCGTAAATTTACGACTTAAAATCTCATAGATTTACGAGAAAAAAGTCGTAGATTAACAAATAGAAAACACCGAAGTTGTCCGTTTATCGGAGCCTTTCTTGAAGATGAAATACGTGGAGCCTTTGTGAAGCTTTATTTCCGGATTACAGGTTTTAAAAACAAAGAGATTCTGAACCTTTTGATGACTCAAAATCAGATTATTGTCAGTGTAACCGTCTTTCCGGGGTTCAGTGTCAGTAAAGCAGAGTTTAATGCGTAAAATAATGAGCTCTGAGACACGTTTGGATGCAAAGGATCGCTGCAGCCTTTATTCTGCTTTTCATTCACACCCTGAAGTTCATTTGTCAACTGAGGTCATGAACCTGTCATCTTAACACCAATGCGGAAGTAAACAGTGTTCCATACGGCCCCTCCTGCAGATGAAACGTCCCGTTTCAGCATAAAACAACAAAGAGGAATAAAAATAGTCTTTTATATTAGCATTAGAACGTTGAAAATGACAAATAAGTGCTTCTCCTCGGCGGAAGCGTCACACAAATGTAGAGATTTGTCTTTGGTGGAGGAAGTAAGGATTGACGTGGACAGCTGCAGGAATACTGACGATGGCTTCATCGAGCTGCAGAGATCCTGCAAACCACCCATCAATAAATAAAACTTTAATAAATTGTAAATAAAACAAATGACGTTCCAGACATTAGGAACGTTATCAATGAACATTCATCTCGCCTGTTTAACAAAGTTTAGTGGGTCGGCTCTGCTGCTGCGCGGCGTTCACCTGCTGCTCTGCATGCTCACTTCCACTTTAATCATAAATTTACGACTTAAAGTTAAAATCTTGTTAATTTACGAGTTTTTTTCTCATTAATTTACGAGTTTTTTTCTCATAAATTTACGAGTTTTTATCTCCTAAATTTACGACTTTTTATCTCGTAAATTTACGAGATAAAAAGTCGTAATTTAACTTTTTTTTTTTTTTTTTTGGTGGCCCTAATACTCCGTCGTACAAATTTACTGGTAGCACATGTGCGACTGGATGTAAAATTCAGTCGCACACTCTCAAATTTTGGTCACAAAATGCAACCAATTGGTCGCAGTCTGGAGCCCTGATTTAGATATCAGAATTGGGGAAGAAATCTACAGGGTTTTTTTTTTACATACCGTATTTTCTTCACCACAGGGTCCACCAGATTAAAAGGTGCACAGTCAATGACTGGTCTATTTTCAAACTTTTGTGATATAACAGGTTGTGATATAACAAACTATAAGGCGCATTAAGTGTGAAAAAAGAGTCAGAGATAAGTCCGTCAGTCAGACTTTATTGACTGTGTTCACAGTAATCCTAGAACTTGTTTGTAACATGCTGCACTTTAGAAGGTTTGCTGTTAGCATTCGCATTACCTGTAACTCCTGACGTTGTTTGCAACATGTAAACAAACAAACTGACATCACTAGAACAAATGTTACTGCGACTACACTAACTCCCAACCTTGTTAGTGAAGCTACATTCACACCTGCCACGGCAACTCGTTTCCACTTTCAATGAAAAGCCTATGTAAACGCCTGTAAACCAGCGTTCCAGGATTTTGCTTTCAAACCCCTTGCGTTTATGTGTCGCTGCGCAAGTTTTTAAGTCTGTTCATGGGCTCTAATACAAACCGGGTGCTCAGGAACGCATGTTAAAAGTTCAACCAGATGAACTTTTGACTGATTGAACATGGAACAGTTGAACTATAACCAATCAGGAACTCTGATCTGTTTCCTTTACCAAACATGGAAGTACCAACTGTTGTAAACATAATCATAGAGGAAGAATTATTAACTGGGGTTTTTGCCCGGCTGGAATTATACGACACCATGTCTTTCATATATCAGAATAGAGCTGCTGAAAGAAAAAGCCAGGAACTAGATTTGCAAGTTTTCATCACTTTGACATTTTGCACCAAGCCTCTTTCAACTGTAGGCAGCATACAAGAGCTAGTAAACAGTAGAAAAACAAAGAAGAAGAAGCCCCTCCCCGTCGTTTTCTGCGTAGAAGATTCTGTTGGTCCTCCCCATCGGGCGGTGGCAGTTGTAATTGTGACCGTAGCATAGCATCCAGAGGTTACATGAATTATTACATTTTTAGCAATTCAATTGAATTCAATTTTATTTGTATAGCCCAAAATCACAACAACAGTCAGCTCAATGGGCTTCGTACAGGTAATTGTAAAGATATAATCAAAAGTATCATGAAAACATGGAATTCAATAGCAAAATACTAAACTGAACTAACTAAACAAAACTGGGCATCACCCTACACCTTACTTCGCGGTAAGGATCAAGAACAAACGTAAAAACTGGTGAATTTAAATGATCTGAATACTAGCTTGGTTGATCTCCTACAAAAGCGTTCCCAGTGATCTCTTAATTCTAATAATTCTTATAAACTTAAACTGCAAAGTGGCAGCAGGTCATTTGAAATCTACTTCTGAGGACTGGACCGTTGACATTGAGTAAGCCCATCCCTTTCCCATCATCCCTTTGTCTACACTCCCACTAGCTTACAGACCCCCCCCCCAACCCCAAGCTAACATTAGCAGTGCAACAGAAATGGCAAGCAATTTCAGAGCAATTTAGCTGTACAGTTTTGACCCAGATTCCAACTCAGACGAGAAAAACAGATTTGTCTGCAGGTGGATGCATCCAAATGGAGCGGAGCAGGGAGATCGTGGCCAGCCCTAATATATTTTAGGTAAAAAATAAGATCTTTTTGAGACTGTTTTTTATGTGTACTCCTGTTTCACAACAATTTAAATAAAAAAATACTCAGGAATGCAATTTTCAGCCTAATTTTCTTTATCTAAGTCCTGCATCAGAAACTAGTTAAAAACACTATTTTTCTATTGGAGTGGGTCTTTAAGTGCAGAATATTCTCAAAGGACCAAAGAGTTAAGTAGAGATTTAATTCCTTAACATCTTAAGACCTCGTATCAACATGGGTGAAAATAATATTTTGGGTTATATTACCAGAGTAATTATTTTTACTTAACTGAGACCCTGTGACTTCATGCTTAGAGGGTTACCTCAATTATTAGCTGGAATCTTAAGAGGTTAAGTAAAAAAAAAAGCAGAACCTATATGGAGTTCTGCAAGGCTAAAACCTTCTCATTCGTCATTTAAAGCTTTACAAAGTTTCACAGCAAACACATCTATGAGGATACCACAGTGAGAGCTGAGCCCAGCCATCCAGGCAAGGTTTTCTTTTTGTCGACTTTGTTATAAAATAGCATTTAGTCTATTTTGGTCTTTTTCAGTCACTATGACAAGTTTCCTTTTCCAAACTGACGTCATAAAACGGAATGTTTTCATGGCCCATTCAACTCTGATAAGATCATAATGATCCCCTGCAGTATTAGACAGATAAATCTGTTCAGTGTAATTTTGAGGTCTTCGCCCAACATGCTTTTTTTGGCTTTGCCTTTTTACTGTCATTCTATTTCATCCCTATCTAACTCAAACTAGAGGCAGTTTTTTATGTTGTCACCATGTTATCTATTGATTTATGACTGAATTGACATTTCGTTTCATGTTTAGGAACAAAAAAATAAGCGGGTCTCAGAATAACACCATACATTTTGCTGAAATGTCAAAACAAATGTCTTGCTTGTTTTAACTGTCAACAAGTACAAAAATCAAATAGAGGACCAATAAAAGAATATTGAAGGCATGTTATTAACCTTTCACTGGAATAGATCCCTTTCACAGTTAACATCTAATTAGGGAACATTTTTTATGTTTTATAAGGCAACCACACTGACATAAGAGAGGTCCCATCTTATAAAGCACATTTATTTCAATTTTTTCTATTGACCTGTGTTTGTGTCTAACATTTTACTGACCGTCAGCAAACACAGAACTCAACTGGTTGTCTAAAACATTCAATGTTTTAATTGAACATTCAATGTTCAATTATACCTCATTACAAATTCAGCAAAAAACAGAAATGCAGAAATAACAGCCTCCAACCGCTTCCTATAGCTTCCAATATGGGCCAGGATAAGCGCATTCTGCCCAATACAAGCTTCAACATGGGTAAACAGAATCCAAGGTGCTCCGTATCATTAGGAACACATTTTTCAAAAAGATTAGTGCTTTTAAGTGTGCTTTATAGTGTGAAAAATTTGGAAGAATACAAAAAGAAAATAAAAAATCCGATGTACTTTTTGATAACAGTTCCGTGTTTGGTGCTGGTTGTCAGAGAAAAAAAAGCCATAATAGCTCAAAAAGGACAAGACAACAAGATAACAATAAATCATCAAAGGCATGCAGGAAGCTATCTCTGAGAGCACAGCAACCATTCTTCATTCAGTCACTTTTAATCATTTTTTTGTTAATCTGTTTGAACTGCAGTGTGTATGCTTGACCATATCTTTATGACAAACACACTGACCGGTTGCTCTCTGATAGGCTGATAAGATATTTGCACCAACATGGACCTGAACTGTTGGTATGCAGTGAGTGCCTTGAATTTCAAGCATTAACTGAAGCAAAAGTGGACTCTTTTTATAGTTTTTTTTTCAGTCTGAATACGTTGACAGGATGTCAGAACTTATAAAGACACATCAGGTTGTGTAAACCAATGATCTAAGTAAATTAAATACAAGCAATGGGGAAATAACTGTCTCTACAGGATAAATATATACACACTGCTCTCTCATCCGCTGATTTTAGACCATTTCAATTTTAACACACCTCTTTTCAAAAAAGTGTCTAAAATGTGGAAACTTTATTTGTAGATAATACCTAAGTGACCCTGCAGGTTTTGGAATTGGACCAGAGGGTCGTAGAGAGGAGCGACCACATCTTAAAATCCAGATAATCTTCTGATCTATTGTAAGAGTGTTCCTAGTGGTCTTTAATTTATGATTATGCTGTTTTTAGACAAATTCAAAAACCTGAGTCGTTTTCTGGGACATAGTTTCTGCAGAGTGGCAGGAATTTATTTGAAATTCATTTATTACATTCTCTTCTGTTAGCATACAGCCCCTTATAGCACCAACCAAACATTACCGTTGTAGCAAAAATGATGAGCAACATTGGAGCTATCCAGCTGTACAGTTTGGAGCCACATGCCAGCTCAGATAAGGTAAACAAAGACGTACACTGTACGTCTTTCAAGTGGATGCATCAGAATGGAGTGGAGCAGAAAGGTTTTGACGCATTTCAGTTGCTGTGTCACAAAAAAGTGCTTTTTCAAATAGAATTCTGTTCAGAAAAGAAATGCAGTTTTTTAGTTTAAATTTTCTTATATATATCCTTTATCATGAGAAAAATACTGGACAAGGCATAACCAACACATTTTTTCAGAGTAAACACAATGTCGCCAGATTCCAAAGTCAAATACTCCCACGTATGGTCTGAACAGATTTTAAAGGGCACCTAAACAAAGTCTGGAGGAAGCTTTCTATTAATACAGGTGCAATACAATGTCTGATTGTTACCGCATGTGACTCACTATTGGAATGCAAGGCTTTAGGAGAAATCCAACTTTGCCAGTCAAACTCTGGGGGTTTATGTCACACTGGCTTGAAATACTAAAACAAATGTACGTTTTGTGCACTTGAGGTCTTCCAGTGGAAAGTGTTGACTGAAGAACCTGTGGACCTGCCATGTGATAAAACACCTGAGTTTAGTTAGTTAGACCAGTGTTTTTCAACCTTTTTTGAGCCAAGGCACACTTTATCCTTGACAAAAATCCCGTGGAACACGAGCATCCAAAAATTAAAACAGTAGAAACTCTTCTTCTCTTTCTGTCTGTATTGATATACAGTTCCCCCGCAATCTCAGGTGCATTTTTGTGATGATTGTGGCAAAAAAAGCTGGAAGTTGCAGCTGTTTTTTTCTAAAAGTTGTAATAAAAGTTAAGTTAGTTTTCAGTAATACATTTCAACTAAACTATTTGAAATTTAACCTGGTAGTTGTTTTTTCCCTCCAGTTTATTAACATGCAATTGTATGTAACCTCACAAAAAACAAATATACTCTTTCTAAATAGGGATTTCTTTTTTAAATATTTTTTTATATGTTGGTGCAAATGCAACTGTAATTTGTAAATATGTTTGATACATTTTACACAAAAAACTAACATTATATTTCTGTTTTCTGCAGCTACACAAAAGTGAAAATGTTGAAGTTGTATTAGTTTTTCTCTTGTCTTAATCAAAGATGAAGTCTTTGAAAACTTTAACAAAATTTTTTATTTCTTTTTAGATAATTAAATTGTTTCAATTTAATTTAATTGTTTCTGTTGGCCACTTCTCTTTGATCGTGTTTCTTAAATGGTTTTACTACTTTTACTTAAGCTTAACTTTTCATTTTTCAAAAGTGACTGGAGTTTGAAAGCGAATTTGTCCTTCAATCCAGACATTATAAGAAAAGTCTTTCAGTTAGAAAGATGACTTGGACCAAACTCTGGGATGTCTGGCTGTTAATATACACAAACCTTGAAGGAAAACTAAACTGTTCTCCTGGTTTCATCAAGAAGATTCAAAAACTGTTTGATGTTTGATTTGATTTTTGATTTGAAATGGTTTATTTCAAGCAATCAAATAGAAATAATACACAAAAGCAATATAATCATCAGTTATACATTCATACAGTAACTAATCAAACTTAGGATAATTAGACATAATTAATAAATATTGCTTGAAAGGGAGTGGAAGGAAGCGAACTTATATAATCCCACCCCGTTATACTATAACCATTTTTTTACATGATTTATCAATATCCGGTTCCTAGGTTTTATCAGACAGAATTAAAAATCATCAGATATCGATAAGGCACATGCCAAAGATGAATTACTTAAGTATTACGTCAAAAATAACTATTTTAGAAATCAACATGGCAAATGCAGCATCTGAAATATATGCAGATTATGTTACTTTTAAAAGTCATTCATATGCTTTAAAACATAATACTATATCAGTAAAATAGACACAACACTGTTTCAGGAATTTTCATAGCAAAATTTCATCAAGTATCAAAAGTTAAAAACATGTGCAAAGTTATGCTACATTAGGAAAGATTTTTTAATCAATTTATCGATTTTAGGAGCAAGTGAAGTAATATCATCAAAAGCGGATGTTTGTTTGTTCGTTGAGGCTTCAAGACGTTTTAACAGGGAAGACTCATTGTAGCGCACAGATGCTGTCACTTTAACACAATGCATCATGGGAGATGGAGTGATGCCAGAAAGACTCACTTCTCTGAGCCTAATTGTTTTGTTCACTTTTTCCACGGTCTGACACGGAAAGCTACACTGCCAAAGACGGGCTTTAGCTGGTATTTTTGATGGAACTGACAGACTTTATGAGCTAAATCGGAACAAGGAAATGAGGACTTTAACCACTTCTGATTGGTCAGACTGATGACATATGATTAGGGGTCCAAGAATGACTGGCAGAGACAGTTTAAGGGGTGGGACTTTTCCCGAAAACAGAGCTGAAGCTGCGGTAACGTCATTCTTATCAAAGTGTCTTTAATAGAATCAAATAAGCACAAAGGAAAACGTCTTTTATGATCTTTCATATTCCTAACTACTTAGTGTTTTATCAGGGCCTGTTTGGATGAACACAAAGCTGATATCCTTGGCAATGGTAAATCTTCATAGATTCTTTATAGTTTCAGTGAAAATGGATAACTTTCCACGGCACCTGACCATCTCGGCACACTGGTTGAAAAACAAGTAAGACAAAAGAAATAAAAACACTTTTATTGGATTATCAGGTTTCGCAAGTTGACACATCTGTAAATTAGCAAATGTAAAAAAATGTATCAAGTAAACAATCAGATCATAAATAAAATTATTTCTATGATAAAGAGCTTAGGGACTTAAAGCTCAGTCAAAAGGCAGCACTATGGTCACATTCCAAAACATGCTCGTATTTAACAAATCAGAGGCCCAACTCTTCTGTGTGCTGAAGGTCCACCGACACATTTTCCCCACTTTATAACATTCTTCAAATTCTCAAGTCAGTCACATAAGACACATTTGAATGACCAATTTACAGCCTTGATACAAATCTCAATCCTTTGAGGCACACAGCAATATGGAGCAATTCAGTATCAGCAACATTTGAGTTATTTTCAAGGAACTGAGCCCCTCCTTTTAATTGTTTTTAAACTTATAATTAAAAATTAAGTTACAGCAATTAGCATACTGGGTATGTTGCTTGATGAACTGTAAAAATTATTCATGCATAAAAAGAAATAACTCCAATCTCAAACAATTAAAAGTAGCAACAACAGCTGATGTTTGCTTGCAAGATAGGGGGTCAAAGATCCAATTTACCTATATATAGTGATCCTAAGCTGATTAGTGCACAGAAATAACAAACTTTTGTAAAGTGTTATTGAGGAGACATTTTAGATTTTTTTACATGTGTTCGATTAGTATAAAATAGAGGAAAGAAAAAAAACATAAAAAGGTAAACTGTAGTATGTCTCCACTTTCACTAACTATGGTAATTGTACGTATTTTGACAGGTCACTTTTTAACTAGCAGCTAATGTGAGCATTTCTGAGCTTTTCCTTGTTGTACCAACTGAGTAAATAGCATCTCCCACTGAATCTGTGTGCTTCATATAGAAAGAATATGATCAAAAGTCTCTTTTCTTCATTAGTTGGGCTGCTTGAAGGGGATGTTGGATCAGTATGCTTGCCTACAGTTTTTAAAGGTGCATTCCCCCACAACCCACTAAACATTTCTTGTATGTATATTCCTAAAGGTTATTTCAAATGTGTGTATTGTGAATTTTCACTGAGATTAAAGTTGGATGGTAGACAGGTAATTAAGGTTCAGTATGGTGTATGCCCCTCCACTATGGGGCCTCTGAGCATGACAGGCATTCTTGCTTACTGACAGATCACAGTGTCAGGCCTTCCTCTCTTCCATTCATCTCAGACTGAAAACCAAAGTTTGGTTTACCAACACTGGAAAGCTGTATTTTATAAATGTACTTTGATTCAGATCCCTTGTATTTTTGTACACATTTTTGCTAAATATGGGATCTTTCTGTTACTCACATTCATTTTTGCTGTGTTGATTTTTTACTGAAATTTACAAAAGCACCATACTGCCCTCTAAACCTGTACTGACTTGAGAGGTATTTGCAGTACAGGAAACCTCTCCCAGCAACTCACTTTGACTCAGTTTTAAAAAGTTCTGAAATTGAATTTAAATTCCCACTCCCACCAATCATATTTTAATCTATTTTAAAAGTGGTCCCAGTGGTCTTTTGAACATACAGTAATAACGCTGTTTTAGCCAATATCCAAAATCTGTATCATTTTCTAGAACAAAGTTTCTGCAGAGCGACAGATATTCTAAATTTTCCCCATGAGTTGTGAGTTGTAGACAGGAAAGTTGACACAGAGCAAGCCCACCCCCCTTCCCCCTCATTACTGAAAGCTCTCTTTTAAAATGCTTATCCGCTATCTTGCAACCTCTCACATCCCCAAACTAAAATTACTGGTGCAACAAAAATGGTGAGCAATATTGGAGCTATCCAGCCTTGCAGTTTGGAGCCAAATTCCAGCTCAGACAAGGAAGAGGAAGACATATATGGATCTATTTGTCTGCTCATGAATGCATTTGACTGGTATTGTTTTTGCATCTCTGGAATTGACTATTTCCAGCTAATACCTATATATGCTAAGGTATCTGTTCCTGATTCAAAATGAATTGATTAAAGATGTACTCAGAAATGCAAATTTTGAGCCTAATTTTATTCATACATGTCCTCCATCATCGGAAAAATGCCACGAGAACATGTTAAAAGCACCATAAATACGGTTTTCATCAGATTGGGTCATGAACTCCTCTAGGTTACAAGGTGATCAATAGCATCCCAGACATCTAGGTTTTTGTCAAACCAATGGAACCATCTTCCCTGAATAAATGTCGTAATAAAATGAAATATAAATAAATTGGGCCAAATTAGTTTAGAAATTCCTTAAAAAACACTACAACATTGCATGATGGGTAAATAGATTCCACATGCTGTTTGTTTTGCATTTGCAGCACAGCCTGTGAGTGATTGTGCAATAGATAGCGGGTGCAAACAGAATAAAAGATCCAACAACTCAAGGTGCAATGCTTACAAAAATCAAACACTGTTGTCATCTTTGGTGAGGCAGACTGAGGATTCAACCATCAGCTGTCTCAGCAAAATCTGCTTTGCCAAGGACAATTGTTCTGGATTTTTAACTGCAAAAGTAAAATTTAAAAAAATTTTGGAACCAGAAGTTTGTTTTTCGCCGTTGTGAATTGAACTATATTACATTGGAGTGAAAGGGAACAGTCTTGTGTAAGAAGCCAAGGGGTAACTCGTAAACAAAAAATGGCTCCAATTCCTTTTATGTTCAAATCCACAAATGATTGAAATGATTTGGGATGGGCTCAAAGCTTATACTAAAAGCTCATCATTGTTATTTTTCCCCAGTCTATTTCATTAGAATTGAAATTTCAGACTGGAACTACATTTAATTCAAATAAACATATTTGATTGGATGTTTATGGCTCGCTTGTCAAAACGGATAAAAAAAAGTTGAAAGCAGGGGATTATGTCCTACATTCTAGAGGGCTGCATTGGGATTGGGTCCCGCCGGGTCCCGTGAGACCCAACGCAAATCTCACGGAAGCGAGTGGTTTGAATTTTGCTGCGGTCGGGATTGTCCTGCTAAAAAAAACATTGCGGGATTAGGGAGGTTGCCTTGCGAAATGATGGAGAAGATGTCAATAGATGATGTAGAAAAGAACCTCAAACGAAGTATTTACAGCAGTGGTCCCCAATCCCCGGGCCACGAACCAGTACTGATCCGTGGGTCATTTGGTACCGGGCCACACAGAAAAAATAAAATAACTTACATTACTTCCGTTTTATTTATTTCAGAATCTGAAAGATGTTTTATTTTGAAAAATTGCCAGAATCTCTGTTCCATCCGTCTATGTTACTCTTAACGCAGGCCAATTCGCTTTTCTCGGTCACGTGATAGGATTCTGCTAAAATAAAACCCAAGAACTAGCAAAATTAGTAAAAACAAAAGTCTTTGGAAAATTTCTTTGCCAAGGGAAAAGGCCCAGCCAGGAGACAGAAGAGGAGCCTTCGACTTCCAAAAACATAAAGCTACATTTAATAGACAGCATCAGGAGTCCTACTTAAAATACGTATTCATCCAATCAGGAAATTCCCACGTACCATTCAGCATTGTGGTGAGTCGGATTTTCCATGCACTTATTTTGAAGGCATGTTTAAATGTTATCATAGCGATTAGTGACCAGAGAGTGTTGCGGGCAGAGAGGACGTTGCTCATGTCATAATTCGTGTTTATTATTGTGTTTAGAAAATACCACAGTTTTCATGCAAGTCATATTATTTTGTTGTACTGTAGTGTTGGGCACGTGCATGGTTGGTCTGCTGTCAGAGTTCCACAGGTTGCAGCCAGGGGTTACTCTCGGAGCTGGCACAACAGGGAATTACATCATTCCCCTTTGCCTGCTTTGGTCAACATAGGGTTGAGCAAGGGTGTTTCTTTTTGCTTACGTGTCCTTTCATCTGGCAGTTATGTTGTTCTACCCTTAGTTATTTCTTCCTGTTGTGTTTACATCGTTTTTGCACCAATAGTGTGGGAAGGGGAGAGGATGATGACACCTGTGCGATGTACAATGTTTAGGATGTCAAAATAAAAATGCAGAGTATGTCTTGTCTTCTCACATGTCTCTGCCTATATTGTAGCGTTGCTGCAGTGTGTGTCCGCCACATAGAATAAACCGGTCCGTGCCGCAATAAAGGTTGGGGACAAAAGCCAAGCAAGGGAAGTTTGACGTTCGGAGACGTTTCTCAATTGTTTTTTTGTTTTTTTTACATGCAGGCCAGAGAAACGAGAAAAAAAAAATCGAAAAAAAGACAACCCCATGATTCTCTTTAACGATATCAATACAAATACGTGTTTTTTTTCCTGCGGGACGGGAGAAGACACAAAATCAATGCATCTCTATTATTGTGTGGGAATAAATTCTCAGATTTTTCCGGGTGCGGGAAGGAGTGGACAGAAATATTGTGTGAGCGGGCGGGAGGGTAACACATAAGTTTGGGGAGTGGGCGGTAATGGTCAGAAATTCAGCGGGCACGGGCGGGCGGTAGCGGGATGAAGAAAACAGTCCCGCGCAGGGCTCTACTACATTCGTCAAAAAGATGTTCATCTACTTGGAGGATTGCGGTTGAAGGCATAAACCTTACCTAACGTGTCACAACACTTTTAAACCCCCTTCAGGTCAATTATCCTGGTTTATATTGCAACTTCAGCTGACACTTTTATCCTCCGCAATGAATGGAGAAATGACGTTATGTCTGTGGTTATATCAGAGACCCAGGCAAAAGACCTAGATGAAGAGAACAAAGTATGCAGCACAAGGGAGGCTTTTGTCTACAAGACAATATCAGGGCCTTAATTAGTGCAGGGCAGACTACAGTCCAGGGTGCCAGCGCTCATTGTTTCCTCACCGGCCACTTCAGCACAAACAGCCCTTAGGTCACGGTCTTCCTCTGTTTCAGCTTAAGCGAAGCTCAAGTATGTTATAATCCACGTGATGAGGATTTGGTGAGCCAGTGTGCCAACCTGATTTAAATCAAGTGAAACGAGTGAACCAGCTTTCTGATGAAACATACTATGATCCAAAACGTGGAGATAAATTACTGTATTTTCTGCACTATAAGGTGCACCACATTATGAGGTGCACCGTCAATGAATGATCTATTTTTGAACTTATGTCATACATAAGGCACACCAAACGTTAAGGCATATTAAGCAAAACAACAGTCAGAGATAAGACCGTCAGTCAGACTTTATTAATACACCCACAGTAACTCTAGAACTTGTTTGTAACATGCTAACGTGGTATGTGTGGTTTGCTAACATTTGTAACAGTGGTGTTAGCCACGTTAGTGTCCTTGCAATCTCTGTAAGTCCCAACATTGTTACTTTGCAAATGTAACAAAACAGATAATGCTAAAAACAGAAACAGATAAAAAAAAATATTACTACGGTACACAAACTCCCAAACTTGTTAATTACATAAAATTAAAACAGTGCTACATGTTAGCTGTTATGGCACATGCCGATGCATATTTAAACAACTTTATTTAGAACAATTTTATTTTGGATTTGGTTTGATTATGTCACGGTTCGTCCGGCTGCTACCTCCCCCCTCTCTGATCCTCCATTGGAACCAGCTGGCCTTCATTATCTCATCACCTGGCAGACCTTCTTAAGGAGATCCATCCCAGCATACTACGCCAGTCCGTTATACTCACTCCGGTGCCTACGTCTGGCCCATAGTCAAGTAACTTTGCTCCAGTAAATCCAAGCCTTGTACTTACCCTTTGTCTCATGCCTTCAGGTCATCTCTCCACTGGTCACGCTGGTTCCTCGCCCCGTTCCTGTTTCGCCGTCCTCGGCGTCTCCACTCACGCCAAGCTGTTCTCGCCGTCCTCGGTGTCTCCACTCACGCCAAGCTGTTCTCGCCGTCCTCATCGCTGACTGTCTGCGCTGTCCTCAGCGTTCCACTTCATCGCAGACTGTCTACGCCCACCTTTGCGTTCCCCATCGTCCAGGCTGCTCACACCATCCTCGGTGCTCCATCTCGCTCCCAGCCGTTCCCTGCATCCACGACTTTCACCCCTTCTCTGATTAAACCTCCTGACTATACTTCGGCTCCTGAGTTTCTTCCGGGTTCCAGCATCTGGGTCTCCCTAGTAGTCCGATCATGACATATTACTTTCGTTGGATATACTCAATTTTGGATTAATTAGTTCAGTCTCCTCTTAGGTCATACTCTGTTTCTGCTCCTCCATCATTATCACGCCTGGTTTGAATTTGCAATCATCCCAGCTCATCTTTGTTTCTAATCATTACATTAGTCTACATATTTCTACACTGACCAAAAATATAAACACAACACTTTTGTTATTGCTCCCATTTTTTATGGTATGACCTTAAAGATGTGAAACATTTTCCACATACACAAAATAACCAGTTCTCTGAAATATTGTTAGACAGCATGATTATTGCACAGGTGTGCCTTAGACTGCCCACAAGAAAAGGTCACTTTGAAATCTTCAGTTGTATCACACAGCACAATGCCACAGATGTCGCATGTTTTGAGGGAGCGTGCAATTAGCATGCTGATAGCAGAAATGTCCACCAGAGCTGTTGCTAGGGAAGTGAATGTCCATTTCTCGACCATAAGCCGTCTCCAAAGGCGTTTCCGAGAATTTGGCAGTACATCCAACCGGCCTCACAACTGCAGACCACGTGAACCCACACCAGCCCAAGACCTCCACATCCAGCATGTCCACCTCCAAGATCGTCTGAGACCAGCCACTCGGAAGGCTGCTGAAACAATCGGTTTGCATAACCTCAGAATTTCTGCACAAACTGTCAAAAAACCATCTCAGGGAAGCTCATCTGCATGCTCGTCGTCCTCATCGAGGTCTCGACCTCGCTCCAGTTTGTCGTCGAAACCAACTTGAGTGGGCAAATGCTCACATGCGATGGCGTCTGGCACGTTGGAGAGGTGTTCTCTTCACGGATGAATCCTGGTTTACACTGTTCAAGGTAGATGGCAGACAGCGTGTGTGGCGTCGTGTGGGTGAGCGGTTTCCTGATGTCAATGTTGTGGATCGAGTAGCCCATGGTGGTGGTGGGGTTATGGGCGAAAAACACAGGTGCATTTCATTGATGGCATTTTCAATGCAAATAGATACCATGACGAGATCCTGGGGCCCATTGTTGTGCCATACATAGGGCTGTGACGATAACCGCATCACCGCATCACCGCGGTGATGAGGTCATCACCGCAGTGATGACCTCATCACCGCATCACTGCACTTTTTTTACGCACTTTTATTTTATTTTTTTTTACGTTTTGCATATGGTGCGTGTTTGGAACTATAATAAACACATTCATCTTTGCTGATAATTTCCTTTTTCTGCTAGTCCTGTGTTCAGACTCTTTCTTTCTTTCAGACTGTTGTCTCCTTTTCTCCCACCGCGCGTGCTCTCAGTGTCTGCCTTCGCGCTGCACGTGGCACGCGGCTCCGTTTACACAAACAGGCGCGCGCTTTCAGAAGCACACATCCTTATTCTACAACAGAAGTTTCCGTCTCGTGAGGAAATACGACAAATTTACTGCTTTCTAATTATTAATTTCCATTGTATTCATTTCCATTACAAGCTGCGTGCGTTCCTAAGTGCGCGACACGGCCGCCCACCGGAGGATTTTGTGTTGGGGGGGGGGGTGTTACTGTCCTCCTTCAATCCGTAACACCAAACATGAACGCGCGCTGTTAGATTTCCATGAAAATCACTACATGTTTTGTTTGGGAACTATTTTTTGCAGCGTAACGTTACGTGTCTGTATAAACAAAGGCGGAGCCTCCTGCCCCGCGTTCTTCATGGGTGTCAGTTCATGGCAACCGGAGAGGTGACAAAGTGTCTGCAGTCTGCTTATTACTGGGCAATAAATAATATTCTGAGAAGATGTCTGTACCAGAGAGCGTAGGTGAAACTTGCGTGCAGCTCCAGAGCGGTCCGCTGCAGAAGAATCAACACACACCCCCAACACGTGTGCGCACCTTCCTCCTATCCCTACACAAGACGCTCCGCGCTCACACACACAATCAATCTACAACACCTATAGTTAGTTCACAAGTTAGATAGGTAGTTGTTAGTTGTTGTCATTTGTTGTCATTGTTAACAAAGAATAGTACGTTGTAACTGTATTTATTTCCGATGCGGCCGCCGGGGGATTTTTTGTTTTTCTTTTTTTTTTTTTTTTGGGGGGGGGGGGGGGGGGGCTGCGGTTAACCGCGATACCGCGCCCCCTGGTGGTTCATCACCGCGGTGATGAAAAATTCGACACCGTCACAGCTCTAGCCATACATCCAACAACATCACCTCATGTTGCAGCAGGATAATGCACGGCCCCATGTTGCAAGGATATGTACACAATTCTTGGAAGCTGAAAACATCCCAGTTCTTGCATGGCCAGCATACTCACCGGACATGTCACCCATTGAGCATGTTTGGGATGCTCTGGATCGGCGTATACGACAGTGTCTTCCAGTTTCTGCCAATATCCAGCAACTTCGCACAGCCATTGAGGAGAGTGGACCAACATTCCACAGGCCACAATAGACAACCTGATCAACTCTATGTGAAGGAGATGTGTCGCACTTCATGAGGCAAATGGTGGTCACACCAGATACTGACTGGTGGTCTGAGTCCCCTGACCCCCTCAATAAAACAAAACTGAAGATTTCAGAGTGGCCTTTTCTTGTTGCCAGTCTAAGGCACACCTGTGCAATAATCATGCTGTCTAATCAGCATCTTGATATGGCACACCTGTGAGGTGGAATGGATTGTCTTGGCAAAGGAGAAGTGCTCACTATCACAGATTTAGACAGATTTGTGAACAATATTTCAGAGAACTGGTATTCTGTGTATGTGGAAAATGTTTCACATCTTTGAGGTCATACCATAAAAAATGGGAGCAATAACAAAAGTGTTGCGTTTATATTTTTGGTCAGTGTTTGTTGTTAAGGTTTTCATTGCTTATTTTTCTGGACATATTTTTTTGGGGGGGGGTTATTTTTCAAAAGTTTAAGTTAACACACAACCTACGGTATGGCGGCCATTTTCTGGCGAACTCTGAGAATTGGCCATTTTTCGGTTTTTTCGACAATTTGGGAAGATGACACCTTTGTTTGTACGATTTTCACGAAATTGCACAAACATGCCGCCAGCTCGAGTCTACAAAAGCCACACAAGTGTCGTTGACCTTTAACCTTGGGAAGAGGCCGCCATCTTCACTAAAAAAGAAAAAAAAAGCACCTTTAGTACCAAATACAAACGAAAACTCATCCTAGTGATTTTTTTATAGATCGTCACGAAACCTCTCGGGCATCAATGGCAAGCCACTGTGGAAAAAATGTTGCAATTAGAAGTTGTAGATTTTTAACGGTGTGCGCCTGGCGAATTAGCAACTGTTGTGATCTTAGCTAGCTTGCACATTTTTTATTGGACTGCTGTAAAAAAGGATTATGCGTTTCCCTAGCCAGTGCTGAACAAAACAATATAATGTAACAGAGAAAATCAAGTAATTTTTCAAAATAAAATATCTTTCAAAATAAAAGATAGCTTATACTCATAATAAAACTAACTATTACCCACCAAATTGAAGTGAAAACCGCACAAACTTATGACAACACTGTTGGTAGACCAGGGCTCGACATAGCCATTTGTCCGCTGGCACGGTCCTGTTTTTCGAGCAGTGCGGACCACAAGACTTTACTTTTCACTTGTCCGCTCGGGCCACTAAAATATCTAACGGCTTATATATTCTTCACCTTTTTCAATAAAGTAAATTTTGCAAAAACGTGTAGATTTACCTCGTCTTCATAATTTAGTTTTTCTGCTAGTCCTGTGTTCAGACTTCACGGGTTTCTATGGGAAACCTTTGATCACTTCTCCTTCTCTCCCGCCTGCGCGCGCGCGGCTTTCACTGCCGAGCACCACGCGCTCACTACTTTTTTTTTTCAAACTTTATTGAATGTAGCAATTCAATACAAAACAATGTTAAACAGCAACAACGAAGGCACAAGCCAGTGGGTTATTATTACATTTGATTATAAATCCGACACCGTCACTGAAGAGAGACTGAAGCATGTCAGAGATGTGGAAGACATGGCAGGAATAGATAGGAATATGTTAGATGGAGTAGTGGGTATATTTAGTAGTATGGACAGCAAGATATTTAATGAATGCATTGAAGATGAAACTGTATCCACTAAGCTTTAAGCTGAATGTCAAAGAATCAAAGGCAACTCCAAATACCTGAATCTCAGACTCAAATGCAGTAGAATGTTAAACTACTTAATTTTGTTTTTCTTTACAACACTGTAAGCAGTAAGTATTTCTAGTTAGCTGAATGATCTCAGTTAGACCTGCACAATATGAGGAAAACTTGCGATATGCGATATCAGAGATTAAAATTGCGATAACGATATAATTTGCGGTATATAAACAAACAGCAAAATAACCAAATAACCATTCCCAGTTTAAAAATTATACTCCAAATGACCCACGTTGACATAGGTTACAAACATCTAACATAACAGGGCTCCATCTGATTGGTCAACAATGTGAAGGTGTCCATCCGATTGGTCAAATGCATTAAGGGATTTATTTGATTCGTTAAATGGTTCAAGCTGCCATTAGATTGTTTTAAAACATTTAAGGTTTATGATTTATTGTGATATTTGCCGTTAGAAGCACCATGAAAACTTCTGAACTAGTGTTACCTACTACACTGCAGTGCTCTCTTCAAAACATCTGAAACAGACTAGAGCAGATTTAAGTTTGATATGGTCTATTTTCAGTCATTGAAAAGTGTAGAAATAAGTGCTGAGATGTCACCAGAATGCACCAAATTGCACCATATTAAAAGTTTCCGGGGGGGCACGCCCCCGGACCCCCCTAAAGTTGCAAGCACCTGCGGAGCGGCGGGTCCCGCTATGCAGACTGTTTTATTTCTCCAACTTCTAAGCTTTTTCATAACATTCTATAATGGGACTTAAAAAAGTTGTACAGAAAGCCTACAAATGTGATTCTTAAACAGACCTGAGCAGCTCAGTCCACTGATAAATGAAGGATGGATGTGTTCAAACACAATACTTGAGCGTGAGTAAGTCGTGTCTGGGCAGCGTTCACCGCATCCAACAAGCTCAGAGGTATGAGTGCACAATGGTAGAGAATAAATCCAAAGCTCATAAATGCTGAGAGTGAAAGACAGACTGTAATGATGACTGGTGCACTGAAACATATTGCACGTGATGATTTTCTACCCTGCCCCTATTCAATGATATATCCTCTTATGTACTTTTTTTTAATCTTGTGCACATATAACTCTTTGGAGTGTGTAGAAACATGACAGGGGTCAGTCGTCTGCAAGTGGAAGCATCAGAATGGAGTGGAGCAGGGAGCTTATGGCCCGCCCAGAGTAATTTCTATGTAACAAATACAATGTTTTTCAAACAGCTTTTTTTTATTATTATTATCTGTTCCGTTAGAAATTCTGCATTTAGTGCAACTTTTTGTTTCATTTTTTGTTTAGGCACAATTTTAGGTTAATATAACACATTTGTTTTGACTTTTTAAGAATCCACACCCACCCTCTTAAAATAAAAACTAACTTACATAAAAAAACAACACAGAAATACTTTGTGAAGAAAACTTAATTTATAGATTTTCTGTTTCTTTTCTAAAGAAAGATTAGATTTAAAATCAACTAATCAACATTTTAAAGTCAGGATTATTGCCAGAGGTTCCTAATAATGTGTCTTTTCTGATATGCACGTATTTTAAGTGTGTCCAAGGCTAAATGTTGTTGCTCGCACGCATTGACTTAAAAGCTCACAACCTTAGAGAAAAAGGTTAGTTTTTTCAGCACAGTGTGTCTTATTTAGGAGAAGTCATTGATGCAGAGGGATTTCACCCCATGCAAGACAAATGCAAAGCTTTAGCAAATGCATCTGTGCCCACTACACAGTCACAGAGCTTAATTCATTCTTGTCATTATTAAGTATTATGGCAAGTTTATTCCAATTTTTTCAACTATCATTGCACCGATGACGGAACTTTTGCAAAAAGATGTAAAGTGGCCAGTCTCCTGCCAGAAGGCGTTCGAGGAAGCTAAGTCAAGTAAAGTGCTTGTTCATTATAACCCAGAGTTGCCACTCTGGGTTGCCACTGAAGAAAACTATTCCCATATTGAAAAAGAGGCTTTGGGCTTAGCTTTTGAAGTGATAAAATTCCATGAGTACCTGTTTGGTCTTAGGTGTACTTTAATTACAGAACACAAGCCTTTGCTAAAAATCTTAGATCCAAAAACAGGTGTAGCTCCCTTAGCAGCAGCTAGAATGCAGAGATGGGCTCTGATATTGGAAGCTTACACATATGAGATACTTTGCATTGTCACGATGTGTTGTTTGCCTGCCGGTAGCGGAGCAGGGTTTTCCTCGGTCAAAACCAGTTTTCAGAGTGTCTTATTTGGACAGTTTGCAGATAACTGCAGAGGTGGCCAATGAATGAAACAGACAGAGACCCAGTACTCTCAAAAGTGAAATATTTTGTGAGAGCAGGTTGGCCTAAGCATGTCTCAAATGAAACGTTTCAGCCTTATGTGAAACAGAAGTTTGACTTGACAGTGGAACGAGATTGCGTACACTGGGGATTCAGAGTAGTTATTCCAGAAAAACTACAAAACAGGCTATTGTCAGAGATAAATAAAAGTCATTGGGTAATAGTCAAATGAAGGTGCTATCTAGAAGGTTGTTTTGGTGGCCTACACTAGATAAGGACACTGAAAGGGAAACACCCCAGTGTGACATCTGTAAACGTCAGCGTAAGATGTTAGCCACTGCACCAGTTAAAACGTGGAGGGGTGCTTCAGCTATGTGGGAAAGAATACATGTTAATTTTGCTGAGGCTCATAAGGAGACATTTCTGGTTGTTATGGATGCTTATGCATGCTGGCCAGAGATAATACACTACTACACTACCACTGCTAGAAAAAGTTTTGTAAGGGCCAGTTTGCATCCTATGGGTTACCAAAGGAACTGGTAACCCAGTTCATTTCCACAATTTACATCCAGTGAGTTTGAGTCATTTCTGACCCTAAATGCAGTGAAACACATTTAAAGTCCAGCTTATCATCGTGCATCAAATGGGATGGCTGAAAGGTTGGTCCAAAATTTCAAAAAGTCCTTAGCCAAAAGTAAGGCTGCTGGTGGTAAGTCTCTTCAAGATTGTGTTTCTTTCTTTCTTTACAGTTATCTAACTATGCCACACACTGTGACCACGAAAACACCAGCAGAACTGTTTTTAAAAAGACAGGTTTGCACAAGATGTCACTACTGAAACCTGAAGTTCCTCAGTGCTCTCTACCCCGGATTGTTGCATCAGCTAAAAAGCTGAGATCTTTTTTGGTGGGTCAGAACGTGTTAGTGAGAAACTACAGGGGAGGACAGAAGTGGTTGGATGGTGTAATAACTAAAGTTTTGGGTCCGGTGACATATTTGGTGTCTCTAAATGGGGAAATGTGTAAACCAAACATGTAATCCAAAAGCTGACTACAACCCAAAACAGTGAACCATCAAAAGAAACGGGTCTTGGAACATCATAAGAAACTAATCTTGAAACAGAACTTTATTGTGACTACCATAATGACCCAAGAGAGGACATTGAGCCTGTAGAGAATCAGGTTTCTGTGGAGCTTATCCAAGCTCCTGGAGATGCGACAAATGATGGAGCTAGAGTGTGTCCTTAACGAAATGTATGTCCTCCTGACCAGTTAAACCTTTAATGTTGTTACCTGCAGAATGTTGTAAGGTAGTTGTGTTATATGGTTATGTGATCCACTGGGAAAGCGAGTAAACCTTTTTTTTTTCAGAATCCGGTCCCTAATAGTTTGTTTGAAAACACTAAACACACATGCACAAAAAGACAGGAAAAGAGTGATAACAAAAACTGTATCTTGTTATCTATCTGCTATCCATCATTTTCTGACATATGTTGAAGACAGTGAAAGTCATTGAATAACATATGTCCAAGAAGGGCTCTTTAGTAAAGAAAGCAAAAGACTTTGTAAAATCCCTCTTTTGTCACATAAGCTCCAGTTTGATGGAAATCTCCCTGTCCCGTAGGAAGCCCCCCCCCCCCCCCCTCACCATTCACACCCCCATGGTGTGTGATTGGTGTGGTGTGTCTGCAGACATGGCAGCTCTTAGGGGACATGAGAATGAGAGGAATTCAAAAAGGCCCTGAAAAGTGAACTGCACATCATGAGAGTCGTTCAAAAGATAAGCAGATTTGAAGAGAAAGAAAAAAAGAGGAATATTGGAGCAAAGTGAGGTTTAAGACACACAATGGCATTCCCAAGAGAGGCCTTGTGCTGAATGGTCTATTCACTGGACAAGAAAAAAAAAAAGAGGAAAAATACTTTAGGTTGTACCTAGTGTTTAGGTGAACAATGTTCACATTTCACATCTCAGTGTTTGTTTCTTACCCAGATCAGCAGGGATGTTTAATTTATTATACCCTATAGTCTGTAAGTTAGCCATGGATAACAAAGACTAAAAGGTTGATGATATAGATTGCATTTCCTCAAATAAGGAGAGTAAATGGAGTGTGTGGCGAGGGGGGGGGGGGTCTCTGGTTTCATGTCTCTGTGTTCAGCAGGCTGTCAGTAAGGACTAGTGAACACTACATAAGGCTGAAGACTGGGACAAAGTGCCAGGTACAAAGATCTGGTTTCTCCGCAACAGCCAAATACGGCTTTGTGGAGGATAAAAAAAAATCTGCACCTGGTTGCCGTGGAAACCAGTTTTCATCCAGACTGCAGCCAGCAGCAATGATAAAACTGGCCTATTAGAGTATTGTTTGCCTTACTTGAGATGTAAAGATTTGGAAAAAAGAACAATTTGCTTCACAAGCTTAAATAGTTGAATTAACTGATGTTAAATTTGCTTCTCAAGTAATTTTCTTAAAATCAAAAATAACTTCCCAAACAATTTCCACATTTTGCCATACTTTTACCAAAATTACAAACTTTGTAATCCTTTATAAGGGTCAGAAGTATGTTAAACATTTGAGAAATTTATTAACCAAGACAAAGAACATTTCTGAAAACAAAACAAAAAAGTGCTAGAATGGACTTTTCTAATGGCTTAGTCATGGGGGGTTGACCTGTAAAGGTGCAGATGGTCATAGACAGGTGGAGTCGCATCTTAAAAGGGACTGCAAGTGTTACTTACAGCTGCTTTGAGGCTCATGTGTCCACCTCAAGGGACGTTATGAAAGTTGAACGTACCATTGTTCTGTGTGAGGTAAGTGTTTTCGTGAGGATATTTTACGTTACACACACTTATGACACTTATGACGTATAGGTGATACTGTTGAATGGTCCCCTTACGCAACACATTAGTGATGTGCACGCACTGGCTCCTTGCTAAGAATTGCTGCACGCACGGGGTATGCAGGTTATACTTAAATTCCTGTATATGCCAACACAAACTACATTCCGGTTGCCTATATTTCCTAAATTCTAACAGTCAGGCTGCAAGCACAGAGTGTGCAGTTAACAGTTGAACAGCACTGACAGGCTCCCTGTGCAGGGTTTTGGAAAGTTGAGAGAATGAAAAATCTGTACAACACACCTGGATCTCACCTACTTCACCTTCACATACCTCTGCGTGTTAAGCGTTTGCTACAACCTGTCCCCAACAGCATGCCAGTAGTGAAAAATGGCCATGAACATTTTTGCCAAACTGGCTAATGTAGCTGTCTACAACTGTGATATTTTGGGAGACCCACTTGCATGTCCTGTACAAGTTTGGCCATTTTTCGCCCGCAGACATCCCGTATCCACCCATAAGGGCAGTTGGAACTTTAGCATAATTCAAGTCAATGGCATCATCCAGGTCAACATGGCAGCAGTTTTATTTGTCCAGTCAGGGAGTTGTTAAAGAAAAAAGGCTTTAAGAGAACAATCCCAATGTACAGGCCCTAATAATTTTACGCTCCCATCTTTAATACAAAAACTAACATAAAGCACTAGGTTCCTGTAATTTGCGGGCGTCCACACCTTTCAATAACTGAAACCCAGATTACTTGGGAAAGACAAGCAAATAAGTGAGGGTTTCACCTCAAACAGGAAAGACGTGCTGAAAGGTGGGAGAGCTCTGAGTGTACCATTAGTTGCAGAGACAGTTGGGTATACAGAGCGAGAAGTCCTACAAATCCCCTGCTTTTAGAACATAAGCAGCAATTAACGTGTCCCTCTATTTTTGCTGCTGTCAACCCAACAACAGGGACAGCATGAAAGACCAGCTAAATGCAATGTGAAACGCTGAGGAGTCCTAGATAAAAAAAAAATACAAATAACAGCTGTCAGTTGCTGTCAGCAACTTTTAAATGGATGAAAAGCAAGATGGTAAATGGATTGCAAGTACAAAAACTGTGAAGGATGGCTAGAAACACATCTGTTTGTTGTAAAAAAAAAGAAAGAAAAAAAAGACAGTGTCTCATACATTTTTCCCCCACCACAGCCATTTTGGTGACTTTTTACACAAACTAGACATCATAAAAACTCTTTTTGATTAAAGTGGGTTGAATAAACACCCGTTTATTTTATTTTTTATGCTCCACAAACTCATTAAAATCTGCATAAATGACATTAATCGAGATAAAAAAGGGTATGTTTCTCCAATGTTTCCAGGCCTTTTCTTCAAACAGCAAAACACCTCAAATGCACTGTGTTTTTCTGTTTGTCCTGTGTGTAAATACACAAATCCTCTGATTCCCAACATGATCTAGATGTATTCATTGAGGCTCTCAGAGCAGGATGTGACCAGTACACTTCTTTCCTTTTTTTTTTTACTTTTTCCTGCCTTACCTACAAGAAGAGGTCTGTATCCCCTCCCTGTATCCCCTGTCCGAGCCCTAAAACATCATATCATAGATTTCTGTGGAATCACAGCAGTCACTAAATGGTATGAGCTTTTCAAAATAAAGAAAACTCCCATGCACATAACAATAAATAAAAACCTCACTTGACTTTCTTGCTGACTTCCACCCACAAATCTTACAAACAAACATAAGTTCACTAAGCCCAGACCACACAAACCCTTCTGACAGACATAAACCAGCCAGTGACAGGATTCAATGACATAAATGCTAGGTGGAACTTGAGACACTTCTATGGATGCTGATAATAAGTGAAATGGATTAATTTGCCAGAAAATCCAGGGATTAGAAATCGCTTTGAGTCAACAGAGTCAAAAGAATCAGTACAAAGTCTACCTACGTATTTCATTTAAAGACCCACTCTGATTAAAATTTTGTTTTTGGTGATTTTAACATCTTCTTGTGGCAGTTGTCTTATGATGGAGTGATGAGTGAAATGAAACTCAAAATTGCATTACTGAGTACTGTATTTTCTGCACTAAAAAAACACACAGGCCCTATTTTTTTCACAAAACAACAATGTGACCTATAATCCAGAGTGTTTAATACATGGATTTTTTTTCTGGTTGTGCTTACTGATATGGAAGCAATTTGGAGAGGTACGAGGTGCTCTGTCAAAATGTCAGTCTGTTATTTTGTACAAGTTGCTTAAATGATTGGGTTGTATTGTAAATATGCTAATAACAGCTAACATGTAGCATGTTGGACTGTGTTTTTTTTTTCACATTTTACTATCAAGGTTGGGAGTTAGCATAATCACAGTAAGTTTTGTTTTTTAAGTGTTGCAAACAAGGTTGGGAGTTGCTGTGAACGCAGTTAATAAAGTCTGGCTGACTTAGCTCTGAAGCTATCTTCACATCACCCTCAGGCAGCCACTTACAATGAAAAGTCTATGCAAACGTAAAGAAATTAGTGTTTCGGGCTTCTGGTTTTAAAACTTCAGAGTACATGTGTCAAACTCAAGGCCCGTGGGCCTAATGTGGCTCTCCATGACATTTTATGTTGCACGCGAGGGCATAAAGGTTTCTAATTTCTTAGAATAAAAACCAAAAATTGGTGTGTTTTTATTCATATCTAGGGGGAATCAGACTTGAAATATCGGACAGGGCAACTATACATTAGGACTTAAACACTGCCAAAATAACCTAACCTGTCAGAATCAAATTTAAAAGGATTTTTATTAGAGTAACAAGCCAACATATTATATAATGCAACTGTAATTGTCACTTGTAAAAGTTATAATAAATAAATAATCAGTTATTTTACAATAAGTAGTAGTTACATTTATCTTTCATTGCATTTAGTTACATGTATAAGTTATATCTGGCCCTTTGAGGACAACCACTATGCTGATGTGGCCCCTGGCGAAATTGAGTTTGACACTCCTGCTCTAGAGTTTTCCAAAAAGCTACGCACATTTTAAAGACCATTTTGGGGCTCTGCGTACAAAACACGTGGCTATTGAACATGTGTTGAGAGCTAAACCTGGTCAGATTGATTTGATTTGAGTTGATATGATTTGATTTGATTTTCTTTATACAGTCCAGTATCACAACACAGTTGTCTCAATGGGCTTCATACCAATAATTGTACAAAAAACATATATAGAATCAATCATAAAAAAAATGAACATTATCTAATTGCTAAACTAAACTAGACAGACCCTGGACATCCCTGCCCTTACCAGGGGTGTCAAACTCATTTTCACCGAGGGCCACATCAGCATAGTGGTTGTCCTCAAAGGGCCAGATAAAACGTATACATGTAACTAAATGTAATGAAAAATAAATTGTAACTAGTCCTTAATTGTCACTTTGAAAACTAATGTTAAATAACAAGTTATTTAACATTAGTTTTCAAAGTGACAATTACAGTTGCATAGAAAACATATGTTTGCTTGTTACTTTAGCATAAATCCTTTTAAATTTGATTCTGAAAGGTTAGGTTATTTTGACAGTGTTAAAGTCCTAAAGTATAGTTGCCCAATCCGATATTTCAAGTCTGATGCCCCCTAGATATGAATAAATACACACCAATTTTTATATTTTATTTGAAGAAATTAAAAACTTTTATGCTCTCGCGGGCTACATAAATTGACATGAAGGGCCACATTTGGCCCCCCGGGCCTTGAGTTTGACACATGTGCCTTAGAACCTTCTCCTTGTTGAGAAAAAACTAAAAAAAAAATTACGGGAAAAAAAGCAGAAACCCTAAGGGATGTCCACATAATGGTGGAATCCTCTTCCAGAACAGACAGGCTTGGTTTTGTCCCTCTTAAGTCATAGAAGTGCCAACTGTTTGAAAATTGATCATGGAGGAGAAATTAATAATTGTGGTTTGTGCCTGGATGAAATTATATGACCACTGTTGTTCACCCTTCAGCATATCCTGTCAGGGATCGAAACAAGTCTCTCATATATTAAAATAGAGCTAAGAAAGAAACAGCCTGGGGCAAGATTTGCTAGATTTGTACCACTTCGACATTTTATACCAAGCCTCTTCCAACAGTAGGTGGCAGAAATGCACTAATTCAGGCAGAAAAGAATAAGAAAGTCTTCCCTGCTTGTCCAGCTTCTCTTTTTTTAACCCTTGTGCTATATTAGATGACCCCACCCTTACATTCACGTGTTATTCCTACACCATGACAAAGGTGGATAAAGGTGGAAAGGTTTCATGTAATCCATGGACACCAGTGAAGATCACAAATCATTAAAGAAAAAAAGTTCAGCGCACTGTCTAGTGGGTCTAGATCAGTGTTTTTCAACCTTTTTTGAGCCACAGCACACTTTAACTTTGACAAAAATCCCGCGGCACACCAGCATTAAAAATAAAAATAAAAACAAAAAGGATAAAAACAGTCTGTATTAATCCACAGTCCCACCATGATCTCCCATGCATTTTTGTGATAATTGTGGCAGAAAAAGCTGGAAGTTGCAACTGTTTTTTTTCTAACAGATGTAATAAAAGCTAAGTTAGAAGATTTAAAAACTTTTTGATTTGTGTTCGCTGTTGTTTCAAGACGTTAAGAGGAGAGACTCGTTGTGCGCCGACACGCTCACTCTGTCACTTTTAACCCAATGCATCATGGGAGATATAGTTCAATAATCCACCGAACGCAGAAAGACTAGCGTCTCTGAGCTTCATGGTTTTGTTCACTTGTTCCACGGTCTGACACCGGATTCTGTGGAAAAATACAAGATGAAGACGAGCTTTAGCTTGTAACAAATATACAAACAAAAATACAAGCTAAAGACGAGCTTTAGCTTGTATTTTTGTTAGAACTGAGCGACTTTATCAGCAGAATTCAGAGCAAGGAAGTGAAGACTTTAAACACTTCTGATTGGTCAGACTGATGACATGTGATTAAGAATACAAGAATGATTGGTGGAGACAGCTAAAGGGTCGGAACTTTTCAGAAAACGGCTTTAGTTGCTGCTAAATCGCGGTACCGTCATTCTTATCAAAATGTTTTTAATAGAATCAAATAAACACAAAGAAAAAAGTATTTTATGATCTTTCATATTCCCAATTTCTTAGTGTTTTATCATGACCTGTTTGGATGAACAAAGAGCTGAAATCCTGGAGATGGAAAATGTTGTTAAATCAGGTAATGAGGACAATTTCCCACGGCACACTTGACCATCTCTCACGGCACACTAGTGTGCCGCGGCACACTGGTTGAAAACCACTGGTCTAGATGACCCAACTCCCACTGTCAAAGTGCCTAGGATAGCACAAGGGTTACATCAGGAGCAGATGAAAACATTTTGTTTGAATAAAGGGCTTATTTGTGACACAGAAAATATACTGGGTGAGCCACAAGCTCCGCTCTGCAACATGGAGGGGAAGGATGTCGGAAATGCTCTGCACTAACGGTCCCGCCCACAACTGAGAGACAAATTTCTAATGAATTCCTGCCGCTCTGCGGAAACTATGTCCTAGAAAACAATAGGTTTTATTTAGGAAAAAAAACAGCATAATCAGAATCAAAAGACCACTGGGAATACTTTGAAAACAGGTTAAAAGATGACCGGAGTGGGACTTTAAATTTAACAGCCATCAAAACAGACAGCTTAATTACACTTTTTGAAGGGTTGATTGCTTTCTACATAAAAATACAGTTCTGGTAATTTCAACAGGTTCAAACGTTAATAACTTATTTTTTCTAATTCTCATGTAACCTTTTTTTCATTACTTTTTTAATAAAGATTGAAAGAGTGTGACCCAAGTGTGAGATCAAGATAAAGGGAAGAAGAACACATGGGTAATAAAAAAAAAAAGATTTTTAATTAATGCCTATTGGTCTAAAAATGTAAATTGTGAACATTTAAACTGCTGCATCAAAGAGTGCTTATGCAGTTGAGTAAACTTGATATGAGAAAACATAGCCCTAGCAAAAAAAAAGCTGTCATTTGATACAATGGAAATGAACAGAAAAACTGTTGATGTGAGATAATTCTACACCAAATGTGGCAGAATGTGATACATGCTTACAGTTTGATTTGGAGGAAGTACAGACAAACTGAGATGTTCATGAAATAAGTGAAGCATATAGGGGCCAAAAACTTATGTCAGTGTTTTGACAGAAAACTTATAACAAAATGCCTGACAAACAATAAATGCACAACATAAGGAAGGAAAGAGGGAAAGAAATTGAGATTTAAGAGTGAGTTGATACTTGCAAATATTCAGAAAAGAAAAGAAATGTCATACTTCAGGAAAGTCACAGAAACAGAGATGACTTGATGGAAGTGATATTTCCTGATTCCTTATTCAAGGTATAAACTTGCCAATCAGATGCCTCAAAAGTGTGTGGTCTCCCGCTAAACGTTCAAAACATTTGATGGACTGATTCTCTCAAGCCCCCTTTCAAGTGTTACGGGTTTGGCCTTCTAACAAGCTCACTCCTGATTGGAGAGGGTGGTTGCCATAGGGATTTTGCCTCAGATCGACTCGGACCAATCACTGCTTACTAACAAGATCAAGTTCCGCCTGAATTCACAGAAGTAAGTGATTTTGTATGGGTGATGTCACACTCACTTGGTCCAGTTGTCAATAAAGTCAATGGTTTGAATTGAGGCAGTTTGTCAGGTAAGTAGTCGTAGTCATTTTAGATGAAATACCTGTCACAGAACACCAGTCTTACCATAATTAGACAAGAGAGCGAGACTAAGCTTGGTAGCATGACCCAACCAGGGATTTGAACCCAAAATATTAGGGTGGACACTCTTCTACTAGGTCACTGAGCTGGCCGGTTTTAAAAACAACTGACAAGTAAGTGTGCACACTTCTCCTATGGATGTAATCACTCTTTTTTGAAAGAAACCGCCAAGTGGTTTGCAGGTGAACTGCCTCCAGTTACTTTTATTTACGCCTGTACTTCAAACGGGAAGTCAAAAGTGTCGAACCTTGGTCGTAACTTTTACTAAAAAAAGGAACATAGACCCTTCTTCTCAAAAGCAAATTCTGTCTTAATTTGACTGAAAACTTATAAAAGACTTTATAACCATTACATATATAAATTTTTCAAAATTTAGTTATTAATCCCTGTTTATCATTGACAAAAGCAAATGCTAAGGAAATCTGTGTTTTGGCTGCGATTACTGCATGTAGTCTTAAATGAAGCCGTTTTCCCCTCCGTCCTGTCCCTCTGACTGCCATGACTCTGCGAGAAACCGAACTAGCAGTGATTCTTACCGTTACGACTAATTCAGCGCTTAAGTGGCTCAGCAGGAGTTAGAGGGACAAGTGGAGCCGTGAGAGAGAGGGTAAACCTAAGGTCGCTCCCCTCCCCCGGCTTCAAACCGCTCCCCTCAGGGCCAAACCATGCTGGGTGCATGTCAAAGATCACATGACAATAGGGATTCCTGACCCAGCTCGGGTCTGAGAATGAATTAGACCTAATTCAAGCACATAACAGCCAAAGCTCTGCTCTTAAGATAGAGTGGCGGGCCTTTTCAATTGCAAGATCTGGAATGTTAATACTTTTGTAGTGAAAAGGGGTCAAAATGAGAAAAATGACTGTCAAGATGTTTGTTCAATTCAGTTTCTATCATTGTAGTGGGGGTGCATTTATCTGAAAATCGAAGATGGATATTCTCCCAGATCTCTGAAAGTCTTGGACTCCTGCTTAATCAAATATTAATGATCGTCATCTCAAATATCCCTTGACGTGGGCTAAGAAATAGTTACCAAATGAAATGCACAACATGAGTGACATTTAAATATATATTATTTAAGAACACAGATGAAAGCCTTGGATGAAAAAAGGCAAAAGTTGACCTTGTCTTATTCAGAGTGCAGAATAAAAGCTTTTAAACTAAAAGAGAAACAGTTGTATCTTTGATTCGATGCGAAGTGGAACAAATACAAGGAATGCAAACTGTGGTTAGAAAGACACTATAAACTGCAGGGAACATATTTTGTTGCGGCTACACAGATATTTTCCCAGGATTAAACATAGTATAAATGTACCAGCAACATTTAACAAGAAAGCAATTATGAAGCGCAACGAATCTGTTAGTTCACACACCAAAAAAATGTGAAAAGGATCCCAAAGTTTTGCTCTAGTGCAACAAATTACATGTTGAGTAACAGACATTGATTTTACTGCTAGGAACTTGTTACCTTGTTTCTTTTTAGCACAGTTCTGACTTTATACCGGAAAGACGTGCAGGTATAGCCTCAAACCAGATCATGGATCATCATGGATTGCGCGTAATTACGGAGTTAACTGGAGGTATATTTGATGGTGTTTCTTGAGGCAATATTTGTCGCATGCATTTTTGTTGTATGTCTTTTTATGTTCATTTTATTCGTTTATTTATTTATTTATTGAGTTTTTGGCAGCACGGTCTTACCTGGCCACTGCGGCGCAGCGGGCACCACGAGCAGCAGGACGCAGCAAACGAGGCGTTCATACCACCTGCGGAGGCCAACAGCGCAACGTCAAGGTTCCCTCACGCGCAAAGTTGGCAAAAAATTCACAAAGATGTAAGCATACCTCATCTTTATCTTCTTCTTTCTAAAGCGGCTGGAGTCACATGGGCTTCTCCGGGAGGGAAAGGGCACAGGAAATGGGGGGAATGCTGAAGGACAGCTCTCGATGCGACACCGCTGCACGCCGTCGGAACAGCTGATCAGGACGCGGCGCTCCGTTGGAGCCTCAGTGGAGGGGGGAAGAAGGAGGAGGGAAGAAGGGGAGAAACGACCTTCTGGGCTTCACAACAGGGAATTCCGGCAGGTCCTAAAAGGGAACCGCACTTTTTTGCGCACATTTTTATAAATAAATAAAGATTTTTTTTAAAGAAAATCGCACCTTTATTAAAGTCAATGAAACTCCCATAGGAGCCTTATCATTGAAACCACCCCATGACGTCACAAGAGCATCCTTGATCTAATGTCAAGTATTCCTCCTTTGTCACAAGCTGGGGACAGAGGCAGAGTTGGAACATACGGGGGGGGGGGGGGGGGGGCAAGAGAAGGGTAGAAAACTTTGGAAAGGTGGTAAATAAGGAAGAACAGAGTGGATGGCTGGTAAAAAAGAAAGGATCACATTCTTCAGTTTAATATTGTTATTAGCATTAAAACAGCAGTTCTATTAGCTCAGATGCCATTACTAATGCTTAAAAAAGTTTGTATTGATGATTTCCTCATCTTTGTCAATAATATTGACAAAAAAAGCAAAGGGGCATGGCTTTTTGCTGCGGGGCATCGCCCCCCCCGGCCCCGCCCCTAGCCAGAAGGCAAACAGGTCGAAAAATGAGCCAACATTTCCCGGCAACACCCTCTGTAAGTCGAGTAAACTGGACTTGGCACCTCCTCTGGTGCGTTCACGAGAACACAGTTCAGATAACGAACATGACTGCAGTCTGCTCTGTTCCAGTTTATCTGACTGATCTGACAAAAAACAACGGTTTTGCAAATTAATGCAAATTTGATAAATTACAAGATGTTTCATTTAATAATATGTGTAAAACCGTTCAGATGTTTTCTAACAACAACACTTAAAAGTTGCACATCAAAGTCAAAAAGAGTGATGTAATTTGAGACCTGAAAACCCTTTGTAGTTATGTACCACTTACATCCCACACACTACATTTGGAGTCAGGTGCACGTACCAAAACCGACCACTAGAGTGCAGGCTTGTTTTTTCATACACTTTTTATCTTTTTGTAGCCTGGTGAAATGAAGCCTGCACAGGACACAAAACTGTCTTTGGGTTCTTTATTGCAAAACAAAAATGTGACTCAGGATTTCAGATTAAAAAAAAATATTAATCAGGAAGATAAAAAAAAAAAAAACCTGTGGAGTCTATTATGCCATCTGGATTCTTCTTTTAGCCAGTCACTTTCCGATCTTCCAAAATCATGAAAGAAACGAGTGTAAACAAAACAAAGTTGTGGAAAAGATCAAATTAAAGGAAAAGAGTACACAAAAATAACTACAGCAGGTGCTTTGTGGCCCGAACTGTAACAGAGATGACGGGGAAGTTGAACACCGGCCACATTAACTCCGTCGAGCACTGCTATAAAACACACGTAAAACGCAGCGACAGTTGTACAAATCAAATTATTAATTTCATGAAATATCTTAAAACTGAATATTTTTTACAACAATTACAGTCAACACACTTCTTTTTTTACCTTTTTATGTTTGTTAACCCTCTTGACGTCTGTCAACGGCTCTTCACGTCAGGTTTCAACCGTCTTGTATCCGCAGATCAAAATAAATGTCAAATAACGGTCCGACTGTTTTTTCCCTCTTCAAAGTTAATCCTTTCTTTGCTGAACTGGTCATTGAAAATTCTGGAAGCGCCACCTAGTGGCATAACCATGTAACTACATTTTCTCCACTTGGCTACATTCTCCCCTGCTTTCCAGGCACCGCCCTCTGTGACCTAATTTACACACTTTCCGTCATTCATTGCTTCCCTGAAGAATGCTGTACCCATATTGATCAACAGCTGTGACAATACATCAGGACGTAAAAAATAGCATTACAGGTTGATCTGGGGAGATGATGTGGATTTGAATGTAATCCCGCTGTTGCTCTCTGACTCCGGCGACCACAGTCTCAGCATCTCTTGCAGACATGCTACTTGTCACAATTCCCTTAGTTCTGAACCTCAGACAGATGTTCCACCGCCAACCGTTCCACCAGTGCTCCAGGACTCCAAGACCTGGCAATCAGGAACACCACCAGTGTCTGTGTTCAGCTCTTGGTCCAAGTGTGGATAAGTTGGTTCCTCCAACAGTACATAATCTGGGTCTGACTCCAGATTATCTTTAGGAACTTCTACAGGAGGAGCCACAGTAGAAGTGGAAATGTCCTTTTTCAATTTCCTTGGTGCTGCAACTGGGCCGGGACAGGGTCTTAGGTTTACTCTATGGACCCTTTTGATGGGACCACCTTCCAATGGCTCCACAGTGTGTGTGCTGTCTTGAATATCCAGGACCCGGTATATCACTGAACTCCAAGCATCCTGAATTTTGTTTCTACCCTGGGGCCACTGACGGAAATAAACTAATTGACCCACTTCCACAGGAGGACAATAAACTTTGTTCTTCTCTGCTGTTCTGCAGCTTTTTGTTCAGAATACTGCCTTGCTCTGTTATGGGCCTCATGGAGACGTTCCTGATGAACCAGTCATGTTTTCTATCTACAACCTGATCTTGATTTAACAAATCATCTACAGAGAGATGTGGATGTACCCCATACAGGAGATAGTACGGTGAGTACCCCGTGGTGGCCTGTGGTGTTACGTTGTATGCATAAATCAACACTGGCAAATACTCAGGCCACCTACGTTTTTTCTCTGGTGGGAGCATGCGCAGCAGGTCATGCAGAGTCCAATTAAAACGCTCACACTGGGCATTACCCTGGGGATGATGGGGTGTGGTGCTTTGGGGTTCTGTCCTCCTTTTTCATCTACTTCTACCCTTCCTCTCTTCTTTATTTTTGATCATCATTTATCATTTAGTTCTCCATGCCTCTGTTTGGTGCAGTGCGATTCATGTATGGTCACTCTTTCCTTCTCCCCTCCTGGGGAGTGGGAGTGCTTCCAGACTCCAGTTGGCTCATCTGTGCTCCTGTTCCTGACCGTGTACCTCGCCTTTGCTCCTGCTCCTACACCTGGCTGTGGATCCTGCCTCTGGCTCGTCTCTGCTCTGTACCTGACTGAGTACCTCGTCTCTGCTCCTGCTCCTACACCTGGCTGTGGTTCCTGCCTCAGGCTCGACTCGCCCCCCTGACTGTCCCCCCAACCACGGCTGGATGAAGCTCATCTGCTGGATTTTATATATGTAGTTGTATAGTTAGATAAGTTAATTCTCTAAGAGTTCTGGTAAATCGCCTGTCCGTCCTGGGGGAGGATCCCTCCTTCATGTGGGCACCCTAGAGGTTTCTTCGTTTTTTCCAGAATCCGTTTTTTTAGGAGTTTTTCCTTACCTCGAAGGGGGGTCTAAGGGCAGGGATGCCAGTATAGCATATGAACCCCTCTCTGAGCAACACCTTTGCAGTGGTATCAGCTTTCTGATCTCTTGTTGGAAACGCTTGTGTAAATTTGGTGAAAACATCAGTTACAACTAACACATTCTTCATTCGACCATCGGAAGCTGGCTCCAACGGCATAAAATCCACTGTAACTACCTCAAGAGGGCATGTAGCAAGAAACTGTTTCATAGGGGTACGTATGTGGGGTTGTGGCAGCTTGGTGAGTATACATCTTTCACACTGTTTCACCCACCGCTCAACATCTTCATACATCCCAACCCAGAAACACCTCTGTTTCAAAAAGTTCTGCGTGCGCTCTATTCCTTGATGACCCATCTGATTATGCACACTTTCAAGTACTGAATCTTTCAAACATTCGGGCAAAAGAAGCTGTTGACACTCAAGTTTGTGATCATCCTCGATAACACGATATAGAAATCCATCTACATCTCAAAATTCTTGACCACTGTCTGAGCAGGGAGATGACGGGTTTAGCCAAACTCCTCCTTTGCTGATAAGTGGGTTTTGTTTTATGACCCCAAAACTGACAAAAGGACTTTATGGTGAGGTCTGTTTGTTGAAACTGCCTCAACTCCTCTTTTGAGTAACCTGGCAGAGTTGGCAAGTTACCTTGAAGATCTTTGCTGTAGCCCGCATCTCTCTAACCTGACAGCATTTGATGCCTTCACACACCAAATCTAGGTCAAGGGATGTTCCTCTCTGAATCATGTTACAAATGGATATACATCCATCAAACTCCTCGTCACCATTTGTTTCCGGCTCCCCTACTAATGGCTGCCTAGACAGCACATCTGCTGCTGTGTTACATCGCCCAGGGCGGTAACGAACATCAAAGTCAAACGGAGCCAACTGTGCTATCCAGCGCTGTTCAACGGCGCCCAACCTTGCTGAGTCGAGATGACACAGAGGATTATTGTCTGTCATAACAGTAAATTTGGCCCCCAAAAGATAACCTGTGAACTTTTCGGATACAGCCCACTTTAAAGCACGAAGTTCAAGCTTCATGCTGCTGTAATTCTTCTCTGCACCTCTCAGTCTCCTACTGGCAGATGCTATAACACGCTTCTCCCCATCTTCAATCTGATAGAGCACTGCACCTAGTCCTAACCTGCTGGCGTCTGTCTCCAAGATAAATCGGAGGGAAAAGATAGCATATCCAAGTAGAGGGGCACTAGTCAGTCTCTCTTTAAGCTCCTCAAAGGATACTTGAGATTCTGCAGTCCAAACACTTTTAAACAGATTTTTCGACCTAGACGTGTTATTCTGATTCATGAAGGTATTGACCGCATCATGTAAGGGACCTGCCAGTTGCGAAAAACCCTGCAAAAACCGGCAGTAGTAACTGCAAAAGCCCAAAAATGATCTCAGCTCTTTAACGGAAGCTGGAACTGGCCATCTGGGTCTCTGCCTATTCCATCAGCGGAAATCTGGTGGCCCAGAAACCGCAAGCTTGATTGGAGGAAATGGCATTTTTCCACCTTCACCTTTAATCCCGTTTTTCTGAGCCTCTGAAACACAGTCTGTAACCGAGTCAAATGCCCATCAAACGTTGGTGAGTAGACCAAAATGTCATCCAAGTACACAAGCATGATCTGGAACACTAAGTCACTCATAGTAGCCTGCATGAGTCGTTGAAAAGTTGCTGGCCCATTGCAGACTCCAAAAGGCAGTCTAGTGTACTCAAACAGCCCAAAAGGTGTTACAAAGGTTGTCTTGTGCCTGTCATTCTCATGTACTGCAACCTGATGATAGCCACTAGCGAGATCGATGGTTGAGAAAAATTTTGCCCCTTGCAAAGCATCAAAGCACTCATCGATCCAAGGCAAAGGAAAGGCATTGCATCGGGTTTTGGCATTGAGGCGTCTGTAATCAACACACAGCCTCAGACTGTTGTCTGCTTTTCGCACTAGTACAATCGGAGAAGCATAAGCACTGGTACTTTCTTGGATTACACCCTTCCTTAAAAGTTACGCAATATGATCTTTGACCTCCTTGTACTGAGTGGGTGGTACCCACCTTTAGGGCTGAATTACTGGGACACCATCGGTTAAGTGAATTTCATGTTGTATCCTGTCAGCATAGCCAAGGTCCTCAACGCAAACACATCAGTGTACTGAGAAATAAGTGTTGCCAGTCTGGTCTGCTGTTCCGGAGTGCCACCAATTTTCAGGTGATCCAATAACAGATGTGGCGCATCTTCCAAAACACTAGCCTCTTTCTTTTCTATTGTTATCCCCTCATGATCTGCAGAGATGCGATTGAAAGACACCTCGGCTGCTGGTTCAACACACTCCACTTTGGAAAGGATCCCCAGTCTGGTCTTTGGTGATAACCATTAGTCCTCTTCAGAGAGGTTCACCACTTGTACAGGAAACACACATTTAGCAGCCTCCACCAAGGTAGGGATCACAATCAGGCCACTGGGCATTGGTGTATTCGTTGGCTCAAGCAACAGCAGCCCATGAAAGTGTTTTGTGCCCCTTTTAGCATACACAGTCGCTACCGAAGCTGCTGGCACATGGGTGGCATTTTTACTTGCAACCCTAGCTGCAGAAACTTTTCTGCCCCATCAGCCATTTGCAACTTTTGCAGCATTTCTTTCCAAGCTGGATCTAACTGGCCTCCAAGCGTGAAGTCCAAACTGGCAATAGCCAACTCTTTGCATCTCTTTATCACATTCATCCCTATAAGCAGTGGGGGGTTATTTTTATCCGGTCGCTGGGTTTCATTTGTCATTGTGCTGACCCTATCTGAAACTAAACCGCTGTTCTGCATCCTCACCTGCTGCTTATCAGGATCTCTCACTACCAAAAATCCACACTCTGTAACAGTTAATCCCATAGTCTCCACATCTAATTCCACGTAACCTATGTAAGGAATAGGCAGTGAATTAGCAGCTGTTAGTTTAAGCCACTTGGCTGTGGGAATTATGTCCTCATCCTCACCAAGCAGATGCTGACGGAAAAATGACTCAGAAAGGGTGCTGGCCTGACTTCCACTATCTAATATACATCTAGTCTTGACTCCACCCACCTCAACTTCAACTTTGGGGCATGAGCCCACTGCATGCTCTAGGAATCTCTCTCGAGTAAGGATCTGAGAGCCTTTACTTCCACCTCGGATTGCCTGGCTCTTGGCAACTGAGGGTGCTAGTTTCCCTGAGCGGGTGTTTCAGAAGTGGTAGGTTGACTTCCCTTTTTGTGTGATCTGCACTCCCGAGCGATGTGTCCCACTCTGTTGCACTTAAAACAAATAGGTTTGCCACCATCAGTATACTGGAACTTTGTCTTAACTCTCCCATCTCTGTGTGAGCTTCCCTGGAAAACAACTCCTTCTCTCACCACATTAACCAACTCCCCTATAGCTTTGTCTTGTTCAGAGACCACTTTAAGAATATCATCTAATGTGGCAGCTGAACTCTCAGGTGCACTACGTGTATGTTGGCTTCCATCACTACCCAATATACTCCTGTTTTTTACAACTCTTGTGTTACTGGGCCTGTCCTATGCTGACCATGAAATTGCTTCCTGGCGCACTTTGAAGAGTGAGGTATCTGGTTCATCTCTAAGCATTCTGCGGAGCTCCCTTCTGAGTGCGGAATCTCTTATTCCTTCTACAAACTGGTCTCTGACTGCCATCTTTGCATCAAGAATGGCATCTGGCTTTTGTTTTAAAACTGAGCGAAGGATCTGTGACAGTGCGTGGGAATATTCAAAAAAATCTTCACCCTCTACCTGGTAGGGGCTGTAGAAAGTCTGTAAAAGTTGTTGAGTTATTTCTTTTCATTTTCAATGCTGCCCAACTCGAATGGCTCAGGAGACAACGGAGGACGCTGGACAACTCCACTCATTTTATCTTCTTTTTATTTTCAACAAAGAATGGATGAGAGCTTGATAACCTTGAAATAAAACAGAAAACAATTAAACAGATATCAGAAATGTTTGTCAAAAATGTACTGTTATTTTAAACTTTTGCAAATATTGTGCCATTTAACTATTTCACTTGTTGAATAATGTTCCCACAAATATCAGACTATAAATGAAATTGAAATAAACATACCAATGGCGTCCCCAAAGTCATCCAACCATTGAAATGTTTGCTGCTCAGCTCACCATGACTGCCAGACAAAACCCCCACCTGCACACTGTCACCTGGTTAAATACCTCTTCCCATCTACCTGCCTGGTAGATTAGGATTCACATTTTCCTTATGCTGCCCCCTGCGGCTGTAGAGTTGATCCTACCTGGAACAATGCTCCAAATCAGTGTTCAGGAGCAAAATAAAGAAAATAGACAATAAGGCAGAATAAACAAATCTTAACAGTTGTGCTACACTGCGTTCCTCCCTGTAAGCATCTCTAAGTAAGTTGACAATTTCATCAGGTGCCTTAAACTCATCTTCGGTGTACAACTTGATCTCCTCCAGTGCTGACCCTCTAAGATGTGACATAATGAAATCCACCTGATCTTCCGCTCCCAGACCTCTAGCTCTAATAGCTCGCTGGATTTCATCTAAAAACTCATCAACAGAGCGGCCATCGACTGTTGAATAACCACTAAACGGCTGAATAGGGCGTTCCCTAGGGAAGTAAATGTATGATTGGTTTGTTCCATTACTCAGAGTGGCTGTCTGGGCCATAGCCTGGTCATGCTTATAACTTAGTTCTGATAACTTCGTCTGCAGTACAGTGACCGCGTCTATTTCTGTGTCTATGTTGGAGACTGACTCATTTTCACTGCCTTCCTGCGACATGGCTGAATGTGTTCAAGCGAAGGTCAACAGCTGGATGTCAGGTGTTACTCAGATGCAGGTCCAGATGTTTTTGGTCCGATGACTCTTCCTCGTCCCAGGCTGAGCTGTCATCTACCGGGCTGCAGGATATCCGGTGGTGTGGTCACTCCCACGACGATCCTGCCAGATCTCTGGTGGTGTGGTCACTCCCACGACGAAAATGCAATTTTTTCTCTCCGGAAGAACGGAGAGCGTGAGTTTAAAATGTTTTGTATAAACAGCGGGGAAAATAAGTATTGAACACGTCAACATTTCTCTCAAAAAACATATTCCTAATCGAGCTATTGACATGAAATTTTCACCGGGGGCCTGTTTCAGAAAGGAGGTTATGTGTAAACTCTGAGTGCGTTAACCCTGAAATCAGGGAAACCCTGGGTTTTCCGTTTCAGAATGGGAGGTTTGTTAAACCAGAGTAAACAGAGTAAGTCAAACCCGTTTCTGAAAGAGAGGTAACTTATACTCGGAGTCAGTGTCCATGGTTACTTATGCTGTGAACCTAACCTGGTCGGGAGCAGGTTTTATTCTCTAAACTCAAGGTTTCTGCCGGTCCCCTCCCCTTTTAAAGACAAAGCGGTATTTTTCGCTTTAACCTTCATTGCCCAAATGTCCGTCACACAGAGACAAGCTAAGTGACAAGAATGGCTTGTCCTTTTTTGGAGGACCCAATAAACGAGGAGGCTGCATTAATTCGTAGAGAATTACATTTACGTCGTGCGAGGATTTTGAGACCTAGACTCGATTTTTTGGTCATTTCCCCATACGTTTTTGTTTGAGCGTTACCGTTTTTCGTTGCAGTCAATTATATATAATGAAAACAACATTAGATATTGCTATGTAGATGTTTCATATGTCAAATATTGTCAACAAAGCCTACATCCATGACATGCTCAAATTTGACCTGATTGAATTATGTTTTTATACTTCATTTTTAGCTGCTGCCATGTTCTTTTAATTCCTGCAGGATTGAATCTACATGAAAATGAAATCAGGGACATTGGATTAAATTAATATAACAATTACTTTTTGGAAACACAATTTGCTAGTACTGCTTACTTTCTTAATCCCATATAAACCTATACCACTTGATCAAAGGGTAGACAAAAAGTTCACTTTAAAAAAAAAGCAATTGAATGTATTAATATTAAACTGACCAACGTTTGCAAGAGGGGAAGGTTAACAAAAAAAGTTCTCTAAACATTACCGATGTTAAATGTATTTTCCCCCAGGTTGGTTCTGTACACTATGCAGCATTTCATGCATTTACACCAGGAATAACACTTCAAAAGTACACCTTAATATGACCATTTTTTATTTCACACCTTAAGCTATTTAAAAAGTTATTACAGCCAATATTTTATAACAATGATTTAAATGCAAACTTACGCATTAACTTGAGCAGCTATGTTTTCCCACGCTAACTGTCTCTGTTTTGCAGATGCAGCGGTGTTGCTTTTCTTCCGGAATATGTGCTCATATTCACTGTAACTCTGCAGCAGCACGTCAAGTTCAGCTAGCGAAAAATACGCAGACCTCTTTTTTTCACTGTTGCCATGGTGACTCTTAATATCTGCGCTCCATTGATAATGGGTCCTTATAGTCGCGTTGCGCACGCTGACCTCCGAATCAGTCCACTCAGAATTGATTGACCTAACTCCGATCAACTTCTCTGAAACAGAAAACTCAGAGTTGTTAATCTCTCGATTGACCAACTCAGAGTTCAAGTTTAACCTCAGAGTTGGTTGAACCTTCTTTCTGAAAAAGGCCCCAGATGTCGGCATCAACCCAAGTAATGCACACATAGAAAGAAATCCAAACATTTATGTCCATAAATGAAGTTATGTGTAATAAAGTGAAATGGCACAGGGAATAAGTATTGATCACGCTTACTGAAATGTTATTTAATACTTAGTGCAAAAACCTTTGTTGGTGATTACAGCCTCAAGACACCTCCTGTATGGAGAAACCAGTCGAATACATTGTTCAGGTGTGATTTTGGCCCATTCATCCACACAAACTGCCTTCAAATCTTCAGGGTTTCAAGGGTCTCTTCTGTGAACCCGGATCTTCAGTTCTTTCCAAAGATTTTCAATTGGATTCAAGTCTGGTGATTGACTGGGCCATCCTAGCAGCTTTATTTTCTTTTTCTTCAACCAGTTGACTGTTACCTTGGCTGTGTGCGTGGGATCGTTGTCTTGCTGAAAGATCCACCCTCTTTTCATCTTCAGCAGCCTGGCAGATGACAGCAGATTGTGATCAAGAATGTCTCGATACTTTTCTCCAGTCATTATTCCTTCAATGATATGAAGTCTACCAGTACCACATGCTGAAGAACAGCCCCACGCCATGATGCTCCCACCTCCAAACTTGACTGTTGGTATGGTGTTTTTGGGGTGATGTGCTGTGCCATTTTTCCTCCAAACATGTAGTGTCTTATGACATCCGAAGAGTTCAATTTTGGTCTGATCTGACCGGAGTATCTTCTCCCAGAATGTCATGGGTTTATCCAAATGTGTCGCAAACTCCAAACGAGCTTCAACATGCTTCTTCTTCAAAAATGGAGTCTTGCGTGGTGTGCGTGCATGGAGGCCATGGCGGTTGAGTGCATTACTTATTGTTTTCTTTGAAACAACGGTACCTGCTGATTCCAGGTCTTTCTGAAGCTCTCCACGAGTGGTCCTGGGCTGTTGGAGAATCCTTCTGATGATTGCTCTGACTGACTGAGATTTATGGTAATGTCGTGTTCTTTTCACTTCCGGATGATGGCCCCAATGGTCAATACATCATATAAATAATCAACGTAAAATTTACTTTAAAAGAAAAGAAAAAAATTAAAAATTGATTTAAAAATAAAGGAAGGAAAGGAAAGAAAACTGCAGATAGGACCTTTCAGTCATATACACGGCTAAACAGAAATGTTTTAAGTCTAGATTTGAACATGAACACAGAAGAGGCCTGTCTTACGACTTCAGGGAGGCTGTTCCAGATTTTAGCTGCAGAATATTGAAACGCTGATTCCCCTTGTTTAGTTCTGACTCTGGGAATCAACAGGAGGCCGGCCCCTGAGGTCCTCAGAGTAGGAGATGATTCATATGGCACTAACATGTCAGAGATGTACTTTGGTGCTCGGCCATGGAGAGACTTGTACACAAGCAAAGCTGCTTTGAATTCTATTCTTTGAGGTACAGGGAGCCAGTGCAGAGACCTGAGCACAGGACTAATGTGATCATACTTCCTGGTTCTGGTCAGGACTCGAGCAGCAGCATTATGGATGTACTGAAGCTGTTTTACAGCTCGTTTGGAGAGGCCGGTGAGCAGGCCGTTACAGTAGTCTAACCTACTGGATGAAGCCTAAGGATGAAGACATTGTTAATAGTCTGATGTTTCGAGGTAACAGTGTAAAGTGTCGGCAGCTGCAGGCATGTCAAAATAAAAGCTCTAAGCTATTTCTTTGAGTTTAATTGCACATTAGGTGTAACGTAACGGGCGCCGCCACTGCCCACTTCACCCATTTCAAAATCCGCCACTGCCTGCGCTCCGTGCTCACACACTCATCCCCACCTGCACGCGTTCCTCCCCCTCTCTTCTCTCTGGTGGCACGCGTAGCGCTCAGCACACACCCAATCCGTTCTGTGACCGACTCCATCTAGTGTTGAAACTGAGAAGTGCAACAGCGCCACGCGCGGGCCAAATTCAATTATATTTTCAAAATTTGCTGCGGGCCAATAAAAACAGACCCGCGGGCCGCAGTTTGCCCGCGGGCCGTAGTTTGGACACCCCTGGTTTAGCCATTCCCAGTAGTAGTTCTTGGAGCTCCCCTTGTCTTTTGGAGGTTAGAAAAAATGGAAGCCCTTGGTTCTGTACCGATTATCGTAAAGTGAAAGCAATTACAGTATCCAGATCCCCATCCATTACAACTAATTGATGATGGCATGGATGAGATTGGTCCTGCTAAAATTTGTGACCAAGCTGGATATGCTATAAGGTTATTTTCAGGTTCCTCTGACTAAGCGTGCTTAAGATATTGCCTTCCAAAGGCTGGTGAGTAAAGTACTGGAGGATGTTAGAAACTGTAGGTCATATCTTGATGACATTGTGGTGTACTCGGATGACTGGAACAGTTATGTGTCATCTCTGGGGAAAGTCTTCACGCGTTTGTCAGCAGCTTCATTAATGTTGAACCTTGCAAAATGTGAGTTTGGGAAAGGCACAGTCCTTTACCTTGGACAATAGGTTGGCAGTGGGAAGACATGTCCAGCAGAGACTAAAGTGATGGCCATCAAGGACTTTCCCATACCTACCACCAGGAGAGAACTCCGTCGCTTTCTGGGAATGGCTGGTTCGCCGGTTCTGTAGGAACTTTGACTCTGTTGCTGCACCCTTAACATCGATGACTAGTCCTTCTGTGCCTTTTGTGTGGTGTTACGAATGCCAGCAGGCTTTCAATAACCTCAAAGGCATCCTGTGCTGCAATCCTGTCTTGTCTGCTCCTAACTCTTCCAGGCCTTTCAAGCTTGAAGTGGACGCTAGTTCTGTGGGAGCAGGCGCGGTTCTTTTGCAAGAGGATGAGGACAACATTGACCACCCAGTTGCATACTTCTCCCGCAAGTTCAACAAACACCAACTACGCTATTCGACAATAGAAAAGGAGACACTTGCACTGTTGTTAGCCCTGTTACACTTCGAAGTGTATTTAGGCTCTAGTTGTGTACCGATAAAGGTGTTTATAGACAACAACCCTTTAGTCTTTCTCTCCCGAATGTATAACAGCAACCAGCGTCTCATGAGGTGGTCTCTAATTTGTCAAGACTACAACTTGGACATACAACATAAAAGGGGCTCCGAAAATGTGATGGCTGATGCTTTGTCCAGAGCAATCCGGGAATGAGAATTCTTTTTTTTCTTTTTGTCTTGCATTGTACCAAAAGTGTTTGGTCTTGTATGGGTGGTGGTGTTACATGCAGGGGTTTTCCATTGTCTTTATTTTGTTTCCTTCCTCTGCATGTGCTTAAAGTGCTGAGTGAAGACACCTGGTGGAGACCCGACGAGCTGCACAATCAGGCGCCAGAGCCAGCCACCAGGCCTGCATATAAGCTCCTGTGAAGCACTTGAGAGCAGAGCTCTTTCTGGATCACAACAGATGAATGTATTGAGTGCTTTGTGTTGGAGATTGTGGGAGGTTTGTGGACAGGTAAGACAGGGTACCCTGTACACCTCATGCAGCTTGCTTTCTGTTAGACACACTAGGTAAGTTGGTTGGTGCCACCCCTTGTATGTTTTATCACCACTTTCTAGATAAGACAGTGAGACTTTTGTTTTCTTGTTTTAGAGCTTTGATAGCCAGGCTGTTTTTTTTCTATTTATTTCATTCCTTTGGCCCAACCTGAGTCCCTACCTCCCCTCCTCCATGTTCAATAAAACCCTTAAGTCCTACAGTGTGTGTGTGTTGATGTTGCGTACACTCTAGCCCTAGACTTGTCCGTTTTTTGGACGTAACAATAGCTAGTCTTGTTGATAATTTGGTTGAGGGGGTTCAGACCAGTGCAGAACAGTAGTGGGGACAGAGCATCACCTTGGTATATCCCACATTTGATGGATACTTGTACAAGTGGCTTGCCATTTGTCACGGTGCCTCTGTCTGCTCACCTCCCCCCTCACAGTTCCTGCTCTGCTGATTTGGAACCAGCTGTCCATAATCACCTCATCATCCTGCCAGAACTTCATAAGGGACTCACCAGTATTCAACGCCAGTTCGTTAAACTCACTCCGGTGCTTAAGTCTGGCCTTTTAGTCAAGTTTATGATTCCTGTTTGCATCCTACTCACCACGCCTTGTACTTACCTTCAGGTTCCTTTCCACGGGTCAAGCTGGTTCCTCCTCATCCAGAGCTCCACATCTCATCCCAAGTTGGTTCCGCCGTCCTCGTCGTCCACACCTCGCCTCAAGTTGGTTCCGCTGTCCTCAGCGCCCACGCCTCGTCTCCTCTGGTTCCACGCCCAGACGCGTCCTCGCGTCTTTCCCCTCAAGCTCCGCTGTCCTCAGCGGCCCACGCAGAACTCATCATCTTCAACCTCCAAGACGATAGTGACACTCTACGGAGGTTCTTCTTTCAAGCTCTCCATATTACTCTGTACTCCCCCCTTGGGTGAATTAAAACCTTTTCCTGGTATTTCTGGCTCTGAGTATTTCCGGGTTCCAGCATCTGGGTCTGCCACGTCTTTGACGTCATGACACCATTGGCTTCAATGGTGGTTTTTTTAAAGCTTCATCGAATTTCCTATGAAGGCTCTTAGAGTCCTGTTGATATTGTACAGGTCCAAGCATTCAGTGATCCATGTGTGTGGCACTGAGTCATAGGCTTTCTTGTTATCAATCCAGGCTGTGCACAGGTTGGTGTGTCGCGATCTGCAGTCTTGAGCGACCGTTCTGTCAACCAGGAGTTGGTGTTTGGCTCCTTTGGAGAGCGAAGCATTTTCTTTTTCCCAGTGGAGGCCTTTTTAAAAAAAGAATTGAGAAACACTGGCCTAGACTAACATCTACTTTGTCTAGTGTCATTACCACAGCCCCTGCTGTCCCAGTTGCTTCCAGTCCTACGTTGGCCGCTGCAGATGATGTAGAGTTAGGCTTGAACTATTTAGCAGCATCACAAGCGGAAGAACGGATGCTCATTCTACCCAGGCTGGTATCGTGGAAGACTATGCCTGGAATATTCAGCAAAGCTTGATGCCTGCATTTGTTTCCCATGTCTATATTTGGGGAGAACAATGACAAGGGTTTGGTTTTCACAAAACAAGGCTTTAATAAATGGAAAAAGACAAAGGACTCACAATGCATGCATCAAGTCAAAGCCACATAAAAACATGCAAAAACCTGGTCTGAAATGTCCCAAAGAGAGGCCACAGAGGAAATCTTTAGTAATCAATTAGGGCCCACTCAGGTTGAAAAAAAATAATATATCAAAACAATTGGAGAAGTAGTTCAGTTCTTTGCAGTAAATGAACTTCTACTTTGTGGCAGTGTGGAAAGCTCAAATGATGATATTTCTGCACAACTGTTCTTAAAAATGATTGATTACACACTGACAAAAAATAAACAAATTTATCCCACAAAATATGCCTCTCACAACATGCAAAACGAAATTATTGAAACGTTGGCCAAAGTGGTTTTAGATCAAATCGAGGATAATTATGACAAAAGAGGATATGCTGGATTTTGCATCAAAAGTGATGGGACCAGAAACAGATGTAATGTGGAGAATCTGTCTGTCATGCTTAGAATTATCTGTAAAGGTATCCCAGAGGAATACCTGATTGGTCTGCTTGACCTCAGTCAGTTTAATGCGGAATTTATTACCACCCAAATTCTTGAGCATCTTTCTACTTCAGGTTATAGTGCAGCTAAAATTGTCAGTCGGTGCTATGATAGAGCTTCTGTCTTGAGTGGGGTCAAGGGTGGTGTTTTGTTTTTGTGATTTGAAATGGTTTATTTCAAGCAATCAAATAATAATAGTACACAAAAACATTACAATCCTCAGTTCTACTTTCATACAATGACGTATCAAACTTGGGATCATTAAACATAAAAGTAATTATTGCTTGAAAGGGGGTGGAAAGAAGCAAATTTATATAATCCCACCCCTGTTCTACCGTAACCATTTCATTACATGGTTTATCATTATCCGGTTCATAACTTTATCAGACAGAATTAAGAATCCTAAGGTATTAATAAAGCACATGACAAAGATAAATTACTTAAAATATTATGTAAAAATAACTATCCTAGACCTTATGGCAAAAGAAGGTAAGGAAAGATATACAGTGTACATTATATCCACTGCTATAACCACCAGCTGCATTTGGCAGTGGGCCATGCAATGCTAGCAGAGCCGTGTGCAAAAACCTGTTCTGATCTATCAAGATCCCTGCAATCATATTTTCATTGTCATTATGCCCTATGTTGTCATTATGCCCTATGTTGTTTCCTCCCTAAACAAATGTTGTGGATCAGGTGGACAAGCCATCATGATGTGACTAAGTGCCTTGTGGAGAATCAGAATGTTATTATGAGTATCCTGTTAGAGGTTAGAGAGGACAGACCTGGTGCTGTTGACATCTGCACTGAGGCATCAGGGTTACTGATGGTGATAAGGAGGCATCATTTCTTTGAAACAGCAAAGTTACTTCTATAAGTTTTGGGTTCCGTAAAGTCTGCAAATGCCATTCTGCATGCTCATTCTGTTGACCTGTGCAGTGCTTCAGAAGAAGTCAGTGCATCTCTGCAGGCTCTGAAGCAGATGAGGTTACGAAGAAAGTGAGATATAATAAAAATAATGGATTAGATTTATCTGCGCTTTTTCTTGTTACTCAAAGCACTGACAATGCGTCCATTATTCATTCACTCCTCATTCATACATGGTAATGGTATCTACTGATGTAGCCTCAGCTGCCCTGGGCCAGACTGACAGAGATGTGGCTGCCAGTATGCCACAGTCACACACCAGTGGAGCCGCACTGGAGAAACGGAAGGTGAAGTGTCTTTCCCAAGGACACAACTACAGCTGGCTGGGGAGATTGGGGATCAAAAGAGAGCTCTTCTCAACATTTTGGACATAGCCATTGTAGAGATGGAGACAAGATTTTCCAAACACAATCTCAACCTCATGAAAGCAGTTAATTGTCTTCAACCTCAATCTTCTTTTCTGGATGTTGACATGTTAATAAGTCCTCTGCAGAAGATGGCAGTTATAGTGACAAACTTTCCAACGAGATTCTTGCCGCAAAAATAATGCTGGAAAAAGTGTTAAAAAAAAACTGATGGTGAGAGCAATGTAGAGTTTGTAGACCTCGCCACTGTTTGCAAATATCTACATGAGTTTAAAAATGCCTTGTATCAGCTCCATTGTATGTGACTTGTATTATGATTAGTGTATCATCTGCATCATGTGAAAGTTCTTTCTTTTCTTTGTCTCGAGTTCTCCCTTCCGCTGCACTGTGCTACAATAAAGAAAACAAAATTTAGTTATTTTAGCTCATGAGAAGGCATAACAAGCCTGGATGGACTCATTTGTTAGGACTTTTGCGCAAAAAACAGACGACTAATTTTTACATATAAACCATGCTGTGTGTTCCCAACCAAATAAAGTAAAGTGACAAAAAAGATTTAAAAAAAAATTAAAAGACAAAAAAACTCAAAATGCTAATGGCTAAACAAATAGACAAACTTTAACATAAGTAAATAAAAAAGTGACAAAAAATACATTTAAAAAATGAAAAGACAAAAAAATATAAAACTAAAAAACTAAAAATAAACTTATAAATATTCCTACCTCCTTTCTGGCTTTGGGGGCCCCTGTAGCAGTCCTTTTCTCTGTAGCCCGGTCTTAAAAGAAGGAAAAAAGTAGTTGTACATTTAAATAGTATTTGTCTTAAAAATATCTATATTTTTTTAAGTTCTCTTTAGATTAACAGTGAAGTTAAATAAGTTAAGTTAAACTGTTGGCAAAGAATATAAATGAAGTATTATCAGTGTTTCATTGGATGTCAGATTGTCCATCAAGGGATTCTTTGAGTGTTATTGATTGGTTTTGGATGTTAACCACCAATCACAACATCCGATGGCAGGACAACTGAAAAACTGTGCTAATGAACAGACTACAGTTTGGAAGCGTAGTGAAAGTTTCGGTTTGAATTATATTCTCTCACGGTGGTGGATGCAGAGTTCGCCAAAGGAGTTCAGAGCATATGGAATACTGCTGAAGGTAAACTTGTTGACAACATTTGTGTATGTAATTGCGCTGAGTTTTACGAAGCACATGTTGTACTGCAATGAGGGGAATACTACATGTGACTAGCATGTAACTTGTTAGCAGCGGTTAATTCTGTGACCCAAAGTGTCAGGAGCGTTACGGTAAAAATGTAAATGGTGCTAATGTTGTATAGTGTAACAGTTATTAAACACACTCGAACTGAGAGGTTGTGTGAGGATATTAACAAGGCATGTTGTGCATTGGTTGAAGAGCAGGACCAGGACGCGCTCTTGGATTTTTCCTGTGGCTGGGCATCTGACGGAGATCCAGAAAGTTCCCGCTGGAACCATGTTGTGCTCAGTCAACATTAAACTACAGTCCATTTCCAGTTTTGGGTCAAGTTCCTCTTCCCTCTGTAATTTCCAAGACAATACACCATAGAATCCTCACTGACTGAAATAGGAGGCCAGGAGTACAAAAAAACCCTGCACGTGCCTATTTAGTTTTGCTTTTAAGTGAAGCGGTCACAAAGTTTTAGACCTCAACACTCCTGAGCGACGACACAGGCCTGCAACGAACGCCTGTTTATTTAAAAGGAACATTTTCTGAGTTTGTAAGTGTATTTATTTTCCCATTTTCTTTTGGATTTGTAAACTACAATAAGATTCATACTTTGTATTGATTAAAATAACATTTTATTTAAAAGACACTTGTCTGGAGTTCTTGATACCTGTAAAATAAAGTAGAGACACAGCTTCTAACAGAAAGGGATATTATATAAAACCAATTTTGCATGATCTTTTTAAAGTTATTCAAGGATTCAAGGAGTAGTTATTGCCATTTTCAGTGAACAGGGCAGATTCACAGAATAGGAATTTGCTGCGGTGCTAATGTGCGTCATAAAACACTTGAGAATAACAAAAATAAACATCAGTAAGCAAAAAAATAACACAAAGCTCATAACAATAAATAGAAGTACAATAGTGCAAACTGAGGATGAAGAAGGTGGAAGTAGTGGACTGGTAACTGGACATATAAGTGGGGGGAGGAGTTAAAAAGTGTTCATGAGTCTGACTGCAGAGGGAACGAAACTGTTCTTGTGTCGTGAGGTTCTGATCCTGATGGACCTTAGCCTCCTGCCCGAAGGGAGCATTTCAAGTAATCCATATCCATGGTGAGAAGGGTCGGCTGCTATCCGACCTGCACGCTCCTGGGTTCTTGAGACGTAAAGGTCCTGGACAGATGGAAGGCTGCAGCCAATCACCTTCTCAGCTGAGCGCACAATACGCTGCAGTGTGTTTACGTCCCTGGTTGTGGCTCCAGAGTACCACACAGTGATGGAAGAGGTGATGATGGATTCTATGATGGCCGTGTAGAACTGCACCATCATCTGGGCCGGCAGCTTGGCTTTCTTCAACTGCCGCAGGAAGTACAACCTCTGCTGGGCCTTTTTGAGCAAGGAGCTGATGGACGGCTCTCACTGAGTTCCTGAGTGAGGTTAGTGCCGAGGACACAGAGTCCACTATGGTGATGGGAGAGTATGTCAGGATGAGAAGGGGTGAGGAGGCTGTGACTTTTCTGAAGTCTACAATCATCTCCCCTGTCTTCTGGGTGTTCAGCTCCAGGTTCTTGATGCTGCACCATGACACCAGCTGGTCTACCTCCCTCCTGTAGGTAGACTCATCATCGTTAGAGATGAGCCCGATGAGGGTGGTGTCATCCGCAAACTTGATCAATTTGACAGAGTCATTGCTGGAGGTGCAGCAGTTGGTGTAAACAGAGCAGTGGAGAAAGTTGAAGATATTTGTTACTGTTTTCTTTATGTGGACATTATAAATACATGAAACAGACCAAAAGCATTTTTTAATTGCATTACTATAAATAAAAATTAAAACAATGTTTAGCAAGGTAAAGTTTTTGCGTCACTCCACCCATTCAGAAAATATTTTTTTATTTTATCTAAGATATTTGTTTCTTTTATCTGAAACTTATTTTTTTTATTTCGATTATTTCATTTCATTATTATTATTATTATTATTATTTAATTTCAAGCCTGACCACGATTGTGAGGTGTGTATTCAGGGGAAATTTACCCAAACACGAAATAGGAATCCTGATGAAAGAGCAACAGCCCCCCTGCAGATGGTACACACAGACTTAGCAGGACTAATAGCAAATGAATCTATTGATGGAGGTACAAATATGCATGATCATTCACGTGACTACTCCAGCGCAGTAGTTGTATATTTTTGGCTTGAAAAGTGATGCACTAAGCGCCCAACAGAGAAATTTTGGCGACATTGCCCGTTTGGAAAGGTAAAATGCATCCGATCTGATAACGGCACAGAGTTCACATGCAGAGACTTTCAAACTTTGTTGAGGAAGAATGGTATAAAACGCGAGACATCAGCGCATGTTACCTCATCAGAACGGCACTGCCGAGAGAGGCTGGCGTACTCTTTTCAAGATGGGTAGATGTATGCTAATTGAAAGTCATTTACCTAAAAGTCTATGGAACTATGCTGTTCAAACAGCTTGGCCGTGGTCTTGAACAGATGCTTTAATGCTTGAACAGGAAGATCCCCTTTCCAAATGCTAACAGGAAGAAAGCCAGACCTGTCAAAAATGCAAAAATTTGGATCTGTATGTTATACATACAAACAGGACAGAGGAAAGCTTGATTCAAAGTGTGAGAAAGGATTTTTCGTTGGTTATGACAAAAACAGCCCCGCCTATTTGGTCTATAATCCTGAGACAGAAAAAGTCCAGAAACATCGCCTTGTCAAGTTTTTGAGCAAGATGAGCGCAGAGAGACAAACACAGACAGGTGAAGTTGAACTAAATGATTATGGTAGAGTAAACCTACCTATTCCTGACAGTAACACATACAACACCGACAGAGACATTAAGGAAGTTCAGGAGCAAGCGGTGAAAGACAAAGAATCACAAAGTGACACATCAGTGAGCATGAACAAAGAGAGCCAGGTGGCAGATGATTCATGTGTCAGTGAAAGATATCCAACAAGGGAGAGGGAGAAAAACCCAGTCACCTGAAGGATTTTTAACTGAGTTCATAGTAACATCGATTATTGTTTACAGAGCAGTGTGTGTGGTATCCCACAAACATTCAAAGAAGCTGTGGAGTCAGATAATGCAAAACACTGGATTAAAGCCATGGATGCAGAAATTCAGTCACTGAGAGAGAACAACACCTTTACTCTCACTAGTCTGCCACAGGGCAAGAAAACAGTGGGGGGTAAATGGGTCTACTCTGTGAAAAGTGACAGTGATGGTAATGACAAGTACAAAGCCAGATTTGTGGCTAAGGGCTACAGCCAGGAGAAAGGAATAGATTACGGTGAAATTTTTTCACCAACAGCTAACTTAACAAGCATAAGGGTTTTGCTACAAAAAGCAGCTCAAGAGAACCTGTTACTTAATCAGATGGACGTAACAACAGCTTACTTACATGCTCCGATCGATTATGAGATCTACACTGACCAGCCAGAAGGTTATGAAGAGGGGAAAAATTTGGTTTGTAAGCTACAAAAATCTCTTTACGGCTTGAAACAGTCTGGTCGAAACTGGAACAGAATCCTACATGACTATTTGACTGATAAGGATTTTACACAAAACCCAGCCGACTACTGTGTTTACACGAAAGAAACAGTGGTAGACAATAATAATAATATGGGTTGATGATGTCATAATTGCAGCAACAATGAAAATCTCATGAAAAATGTGAAAGATATGCTTTCAGCAAAGTTCAGAATGAAGGATTTGGGCAAACTTAAACATTTCCTCGGAATTGATTTTGTTCAGTCGATGGTGTGTGAGAAATGTCACAGAAATATGTCAACAAGATACTGACACGGTTCAATATGCAAAACTGCAAGCCCAGGAAACTCCCTGTGACCAGAAACTATGCTACACAGAAGATGCTGTTAAGATGAAGGATGTGAATGTACAGAGGCTGTGGGTAGCCTAATATATCTTACAACATGTACACGTCCAGATCTATGTTTAGAAATTGGTGAGCCAAGTTATCTCAATATTATTGTGAACCAACAGAGGAACAATGGGTTACAGTGAAACATGTTTTCTGATATCTCAAGGGAACTACAAACAAGGAGCTATGTTTCAGGAGAAACAACACTGAAGGGTTGGGCATAGTAGCTTATAGTGATGCTGACTGGGCAGGTGACACTGCAGACAGGCGGAGCACTACAGGTTACTGTGTAAGTCTGAGTAAAAACAGTTCTTTATAGTTTCGTGGAAAACCAAGAAACAACCTACAGTAGCGCTTTCTACTTGTGAGGCAGAATACATGGCTCTAGCTTCTACGATGCAGGAATGCAGATATCTAGAGCAGTTATTAAAAGGTATTGATGACTACAAATACACACAATGAACAGTAGTGTATGAAGACAACCAGGAACAATCGCTTTAGCTAAAAATCAGTGAACCGACGCGATGCAAACATGGACATCAAGTATCATTTTGTAGAGATCGATTGTAAATGAAGGAAAATATTGTCTATTATACTGCACTACTGGCGAGATAGTTGCTGATATTATGGCCAAACCTGCTTCTAAGCTAAAACCGAAGTTTACAAACAGTATGTTTTGGTGTCTAAAGGAATGGGAGATACATAAGTGTACCTTAGTTTCACCGGTATTAGTATTTTTGTTTAAATGTATGCAACCTGAGTACAAGTGGGGGTGTTGAGGTGCTTTTATTTATGTACTCAAGTTGTGAATTTATTTTATGTACCTTTATGGAGCAGTATTTCATCCCCGCCGCTAGGAGGCGCACGTTTTGTTTTGTTAAGTTTTTCTCTGAGAGAAGATGAAACAACTTGTTGTGCGGATATTCAATTCCTGTGAGCAGTTTAATAAAAGCTCAAGTGAAAAGTTGAAGTGCCTCCGTAAACTTCTTCCCTTCGAGTTCAACGCAGTGGTGCTGCAATACTCAACAGCATCTGGCGGAGATCCAGAAAGTTCCGCTGGAACCATGTTGTGCTCAGTCAACATTAAACTACAGTCCATTTCCAGTTTTGAGTCAAGTTCCTCTTCCCTCTGTAATTTCCAAGACAATACACCATAGAATCCTCACTGACTGAAATAGGAGGCCAGGAGTACAAAAAAACCCTGCACGTGCCTATTTAGTTTTGCTTTTAAGTGAAGCGGTCATCACGTTTTAGACCTCAACACTCCTGAGCGACGAACCACACGGCTTATGGGACAAGGCGAGAGTGTGCAAAACACTTGGAGACCGATCCTATGAGGTGGAGATGGACAATGGCAGAGTCCTGCGGAGGAACCGTCGACATTTGAGAAGAGCTGTGGAGGTCGACTTAAAAATACCAACAACACCAGAACCTGTTAGGCTAAACTCAGGCCAAAGCCAAGGAGACCTACAAGGTACCACCACCAAGTCAGGACGTGTTGTTCACCAGCCAAGATACCTGAAAGACTATGTTTGCAGTTAATATGTTAATATTTGTTTATAGAGACTTTCTTTGAAAAAAAAAAAAAAAAAGAGACGGAGAAAGAATGCTACATTATTTGGAATAAAGAAAGCCATTAGAACAGAATGTAAGGTTATTACAAAAGAATGTAATTTTATTTGGGAGAAAATAATTTTATTTTGGTAGAAAATAACTTTATTTTGAAGAACCTGAAAAAAGAGAATATTTAAGTTGGATACTGTTAGAATCTGAGTTATTTAATTTTTTAAAAGAAAAGGGATGTAGCAATAGGAATTGCTTGTTTAGTTTTGGGTTCCGGCCGGAGAGTTGAGAGTGTAACACCGGAAGTGAAGGCTGTATACTTGTAATGTCGAAGCAAGGAGTTTATTAAAAGATCCCCTGGACAAGGGTGAAACGGACATTGACTACAGTGGAGTTTGTGCAGGGAAATCGACATTAAACAATAGGTTTAAAACAAAGAGATTCTGAACCTTTGGCGACTCAAAATCAGATTATTGTCAGTGTAGCCGTCTTTCCGGGGTTCGGTGTCAGTAAAGCGGACTTTCATATGTAAAATAAGGAGCTCAGAGACACGTTTGGGTGTAGAGGATCGCTGCAGCCTTTATTCTCCTTTTCATTCACGTAACCTGAAGTTCATCTGTCACATTACGTCATGAACCTGTCATCCGATCACCAATGCGGAAGTAAACAGTGTTCCATACGCCCACTGCTGCAGACGAAGCGTCCCGTCTGATCATTAAAAAACAAAGATGAATGAAAATAGTCTGTTATATTAGCATTACAACGTTGAAAAAGGCAAAAAGTGCTGCTCCTCAGACGGAAGCGTCACACAAACGTAGAGATCTTGTCTTTGGTGGAGGAAGAAAGGATTCAAGTGGACAGCTGCAGGGACACCCGATGGCTTTGGGCTGCAGAGATCCTGCAAACCAACCATCAATAAATAAAACTTTAGTGAATCGTAAATCAAACAAATGAGCTTCCAGACATTTGGAACATTATCAATAAACATTCAGCTCACCTGTTCAACTACGTTTAGTCGGTCTGCTCTGCTGCTGCACGGTGTTCACCTGCTGCTCTGCATGACGCTCACTTCCACAATAATCTCGTAAATTTCCGAGTTTTTTTCTCTCGCGCGCAACATTGCGACTTTAATCTCGAAACTTTATTTTGACTTTTATCTCGACAAGACGAGTTTTTTTCTCGAAACTTTGTGTCGACTTTAATCTCGTCATGACGAGATTAAAGTCGACATGACGACTTTAATCTCGTCACGTTGGCCAGAATTTTTTTTCCTCACCGTGGCCCTAAAACTCCGTCGTAGAATCACACTAACAGGTGATTGGGAGTATTTTTCTATCTGACAATCAACTCTGAGCCGCAGCTGCGCCTCCCGTCATAGAGACGGAGCCGCGTGTGTCAGAGGGAAGGGGGGGAGGGGGGATGAGCGCAGACCATTTATTTAGGCTTGAGCTTTTTTGGAGGATTTCTACTGTTGGTGTTGCACAAATTTAGGGAAATGCCAAATATTTTTGGAGTAATCCCACTGATGAGTTCTAAGATTTAGTTTTTAATGTTTTATAAGACCTAAACACATTAATCACAATAAGTTTTATTTTTTATATCTAATCCCTCAGATATGTTTCACAAAGACACACACAGGACGTCACACATTAAGAAATTATTGCTAAAAATGAAGCAGGAGTCCAGCTCTAAAAAAAATGCTCTAAAAAATGACGAAAGAGCAAAAAAATGGAATTATTTGACATGTAATTTCTTATTAATATTTCCAGGCTTTCTTTGTTTTGTCCTGCAGCATGTTCATATTTGTATAATTTTGACAGAATATATATCTATGGAGAACAAAATATTACAAGTTATTTAAGGTTTAACTTGAGTTATTCTGGATTAATGTTCCTGTTTTTATTCATATTTATGTTCAAAAAGTTCAGCTTAAAAGGTTTAAAAGTTTAGCTTTAGTGTGTTCAGTAAATGTTTATCTTCTTCGGCCCAAAACCTTAAGCATGTTTTTAACTTAGGCCCCTGTGTGACTGAGTTTGACCCCCCTGTAATACGAGTCTAGAAAATTCATGCATTTTTTGAGTAAAATGGCTAAATAGAAGATAGGGAACACAACAGGATGTTGTCAAATTTTGTATGTGTGCGGGGGGAGGGGGGGGGCACTGGTGAGGTTACTCGCCCAGGGAGTAAGTTAGTGTAGAACCGCCACTGGTAAAACCTGTCCAACACAAAAAGCCTTCAGCTCTAATCTGTTTGCTCAGCTGTTGGACAGAACAAGTTAAAAAGAAAAAAAAAGAAAAAAAATTATCTGAAACTTATAAGTTCAGCATCAGACAGACAAACCACTTAAGATCCTTAGTAAAATTGGACAATTGGACATTCTCCGTTTATTAGAGGAATCCTTTTTTTTTTATTACTGTTCTCCAGAAGGACTATCGGTTCGCCTCGAAGAGATTCTGGCAAACTGTCCAGGTAGCAGAGAATGAGGACTTTGGGGTGAGGCTTTCTATCAACCAAGCTGAAGTCACTGATGTAGTCAATAAGCTCCTCAGTGGCAGGGCCCCGGGAGTGAACGAAGTTCGCCCTGAGTACCCCAAGTCTCTGAATGCTGTCGGAGTGTCTTGGCTGACACGTCGTTGCGGCAAAAATTAATCCTACAAGTATCACAGAGTACATTTGCCAATCTCATTTGAAAAACAGTTAAATGGCAAAAAAAACATTGGAAAGTTAAAATTTAGCATTGCTAGGTTTTTTAAAAACAAGGTTGTTCATTCTCTGTCATCTAATTTATGTTCCTAAAAGTATTGCTTATGAAATTGGCAAGATGATATTGTGTCAACAATGCAAATATTGTAAATACTGTGGGATGTAATTAATATGAAGCAATACAAGATAACCTTTGTCTCCAATAAATACCAGTATTTTCATGACCGTAGGGCGCACTGGGTTATAAGGCGCGGTTTCAGTTATGGGTGATTTTTCAGTCCTTGACACATACAAAAGGCGCCATGGGGTGTTAAGACGCGTTAACACCACGTTTGGACCCTCAGAGCCTCCAGAGCAGGTTCCTAAAAAGAACCAGTCTCTGTTTCTTTAGAGGAAACCTTTTTTTATTACTGTTCTCCTTACCTTGGTCCTGGGAGGAGTCCGGTGAAGCCATGAGAAGGACTATCGGTTGGCCTCGAAGAGATTCTGGCAAACTGTCCAGCAGAGGTAGCAGAGAATGAGGACTTTGGGGTGAGGCTTTCTATCTACCAAGCTGAAGTCACTGATGTAGTCAATAAGCTCCTCAGTGGCAGGGCCCCGGGAGTGAACGAAGTGCACCCTGAGTACCTCAAGTCACTGGATGCTGTGGGAGTGTCTTGGCTGACACGTTCTGCAGCATGGCGTGGCAGTCTGGAACTGTACCACTGGACTGGCAGACAGGGGTGGTGGTACCCCTTTTTAAAAAGGGGGACCGGAGGGTGTGTTCCAACTACTGGGGAATCACACTCCTCAGCCTCCCTGGGAAAGACTATGCCAGGGTACTGGAGAGGAGAGTCCGTCTGATAGTCGAACCTCAGCAGTGCGGTTTCCGTCCTGGTCATGGAACAGTGGACCAGCTTCACACTCTCTTTAGGGTGCTGGAGGGTTTGTAGGAGTTTGCTCATCCAGTCTATTTGTGTTTTGTGGATTTTGAGAAGGCGTTCCACCACGTCCCCCATGGTATCCTGTGGAGGGTGCTCTGGGAGTATGGGTTCCGGGGAGCCTTACTGAGGGCTGTCCGGTCTCTGTATGACTGGAGCAAGAGCTTGGTTCGTATAGCCAGCAGTAAGTCAGACTTGTTCCCGGTGCAATTTGGACTTCGGCAGGGCTGCCCTTGATCACCGGTGCTGTTCATTGTTTTTATGGACAGAATTTCTAGGCGCAGCCAGGAACCGCAGGGAGTCTGGTTGGGGACCACAGGATTTCCTCCCTGCTGTATGCAGATGATGTTGTCCTGTTGGCTTCATCGAGCCAGGACCTCCAGGGTGCATTAGGGCGGTTTGAGATGAGGGTCAGCACCACTAAATCTGAGGCCATGGTTCTCAACTGGAGAAAAGGTAGTTTGCCATCTCTCGGTGGGTGGAGTGTCCCTGCCACAGGTGGAGGAGTTTAAATATCTAGGGGTTTTGTTCACCAGTGAGGGAAGATCGGAACATGAAATTGACAGGCGGATCAGAGCAGCTTCCACAGTTCGCTGTTTCAGTTCGTTGTGGTAAAGAGAGAGTTGAGTCAAAAAGCAAAGGTCTCAATTAACCGGTCGCTCTTCGTTCCATTACTCACCTATGGTCATGAGCTCTGGGTCATGACCGAAAGAATGAGGTCCCGAATACAAGCGGCTGAAATTAGTTTCCTCCATACTGTGGCTAGGCGCTCCCTTAGAGATAGGATAAGAAGCTTGGTCACCCGCTGAGAGCTCGTAGCAGAACTGGTTCTCCTCCACATTGAAAGGAGCCAGTTGAGGTGGCTTGGGCATCTAGTCCGGATGCCTCCTGGACGCCTCCCTGGGGAGGTGTTCCGGGAATGCCCCACTGGGCGAAGACCCCGGTGAAGACCCAGGGCAGGCTGGAGAGACTACGTCTCTCGGCTGGCCTGGGAACGCCTTGGCGACCCCACAGGGGAGCTGGAGGAAGTGCCGGGGCGAAGGAAGTCTGGACATCTTTGCTTGGACTTCCGGATATGGTTCCGGTTCCAGATATGCAGAGGAAGATGGATGGATGGATGGATGGATGGATGGATGGATGGATGGATGGATGGATGGATGGATGGATGGATGGATGGATGGATGGATGGATGGATGTTCTTCCTCACTGAGTTACACAAGCTAAATGCTCACACACTCACTTGCGCAGAGTGTCTTGCCAGCTGGCGGCTTAACAGAAAGAGAATACCCTTAATAACTGCCCATGTGAAAAATAACTAGAGAAAACCTATAAGAAAATTAGATCTCCTGCAGTATTTTTCACATATATATTGAGCATCTTATAAGACTTATACGCCCTTTATATGAGAATCTCCTGAAAGTGTCCTCTTTCTCATTCTTTGCATACATAACATTAAAAAGAAATATGTCTGACTATGTGGAATATAAGAAATTTAAGAAGCAACAATGGTTTCCATGCATATTTCATATCAGTTTTATAGATTTTTCTTACATGTCCTTTTTCCAGACACATGCTTTTCATATATGAATTAAAACATTAAATGTAAGTTTTCTGCAAGTAAAATGTAGAAACCTTACAGGGAAATTATGCTATCTTTATATGCTGTTTATACTTTCATTATATGTCATCTAATGAAAATGACTAAGCTACTACAAAAAACAAATATAAATATGTATGATTGCATGCAAATTTTTTGAATGTTAATGCAATTCATAGTAAAATATATTTTCCTTACAATGTGCTGAAGTTACATTCTGCTCTATAATATAATACTAATTACATGTATTATTTAAATCTGAGCTATTTTTAACAATCTCAAAAGTATTTTCATATAAATATCAAATGTACATATTTACAATTTGGTTTTAGATGTTAACATTAATTTATTTTTTTGAACACACTTTATTCAAGTATGCAGATCAATTATTGACTTTTACAGCATAACTAAATGAACGAAGAACAAGTGGCATCTCAGCAAAAATGAAGGTATCAACGGAAGTCTTCCAAAAACAGTTTCCCAGGACTCAGAAAATATTACCATAAAAGTAAATAAATAATGAAACAATCATTGACAAAGAAATATTACATTGTACACTGATTATGAGTGGAAAAGCTGCCCATAAAGGTAAACAATACTGGCCCATTGCAAAAACACCCTATGTTAAAATGTATCCATCTGGCCAACCAAAGTGTTCAGTCACAGGAGTCCATAAGTCATAAAACATCTTTGACCTCAAATGAAGTTTAGTTGTTATTTTTTCCATCAAATAAACTTTCCTCAAAGCCTCCAGCCACTGTTCAAGAGTCGGGGTGAGGTTTTAAGCCAAGATCTGGTAATCATCTTTTTTGCCACCAGTAGAAGGATTTGTATAAGTTTAACTTTTTTCTTTTCTATGCCTTTTTTCTGGAAGGATGCTTATTATATAGTAAAGTGGATTTAATGGCAAGTTGACCTGTGTTATAACTTTAAGAATGTTTTGAATTCCTTGCCAATATGGTATCAGAACAGGGCAGTCCCAAAAAATATGTGTGTGATCTCCAATTTTATTGCATTTCCTCCAACATAGATGAGATTTATTTTTGTCATATTAAGATATGGTGTAAGGAGTCTTGAAAAATCTCATCATAATCTTCCAGTTGAACTCATTCCATGTAGGACTGTTTGAAATTTTATGAACCCCCTCGCAGATTGCTTCCCACTTTTCATCCTCAATGACAATGTTTGCCACCAATTCCCATTTTCCTTTCAGATCTAATGAATTATCTGACAGGTGTGCCTGCAGACATTGGTACATATTTGATACTATCTTCTTCCTTGATTTATCAACAATGCTTTTGATCATTAACTGTTCTATTTGAGTTGGTGGTTGTCTCAAAGCCTCCCATAAGTAGTCCCTTATTTGCAAGTATCTGTAAAAATCCTTGGAATCTATACCGTATTTATCTTGTCATTGTTTGAAAGATTTTAAGATGTCTCCGTCAAATAATTGATGTATTGTTAATAAACCTTTTTTGCCCCAGTCTGAGAAACCAGGAACTATCTTGTTTGGCAAAAAGTCTGCTATTTTGGAAATTTTGAGTGCTCTTGAAGTTGTCAGGGGGGCGCCAATGTTTTTCCTCACAGTTGACCATACTCTCTGTGTACACAGTATCAAATTGTTTTTTATTTTGAGGTCTCTCCATTTTTTGTGTCCCAAGAATGGAGCTGTTTCAAGTGAAACTGAGGGGGAAGCATAGTTTTCCAGTTTTATCCAATTTGTATCCTCATCTTGGCTCACCCATTCAGCCAGCCCTCTTAGTTGAGCCGCCCAATAATAAAGCTTGAAATTTGGTAATCCTAAACCGCCATCCCTCTTAGAACTACATAATAATTTTTTTTCCGAATTCTAGGCTTTTTATTTTGCCACACGAATGTAGAGATCATCTTATTTAATATTTTAAAAGTGGAGGATGGGATCCATATGGGAAGAGCTTGAAAAAGATATAGCAGGCGAGGGAGAACATTCATTTTGACCGTTTCTATTTGACCTACTAGGGACAAAGGTAAAATTTCCCAACGTGTTAAATCATATTTTAAATTTAAAATCAATTTACCATAATTTTCTATGTACATTTTAGAATGTTGTGATGTAATCATTACTCCTAAATATCTAAACCCTTGGGTGGTCCAGTTAAATGAATCAATTTTATCCAAGTCTGCTGGCCTCTCCCCTATTATCATCATAGCATGCGATTTAGATTCATTAATTTTGTATCCCGATATTAATCCAAAATTCCGTAGGCAGTCCAAAAGAGGGGGAACAGAAGCAAGTGGGTTCTTAAGGTATAATATAATATCATCTACATAAAGTGAGTTTTTGTAATCTGTTCCTCCGACTGACACACCCTGTATTCCTTGGTCTTTTCGGATGAGTTCAGCCAGGGGCTCTATACTAATTGCAAACAATAACGGTGAGAGGGGGCACCCTTGTCTGGTTCCTCTTCTGACTCTAAAACCTGCAGAAGTGCATCCATTCACCCGTACTTTTGAGATGGGTTTTGTATAGAACACTTTTATCCATTTGATGAAATCCGAGTGGAATCCCATAGTCTCCAGCACCCGTTCAAGATACAGCCAATTAACCCTATCAAATGCTTTAACAGCATCTAAGCTTACAAGCATTGACGGTTCTGATTTCTTTTTAGCTGCCTGCACGATATTCAGCGTTGTTCTTATATTATTTATTCCTAATCTACCGGGTATGAATCCAGTCTGATCTGGTTTAATTAAATTCCTTATATATTTCTGGATTCTCTTAGCCAATATTGCTGTCAAAATTTTCATATCACAGCAAAGTAAACTTATGGGTCTGTATGAGGCACAGCTTGCAGGATCTTTACCTTCTTTGTGTATTACTGATATTATTGCTTGAAACCAGGATTTAGGTGTGTCATTTTCTTTTGAAGTATGATTAAAAACTTTTTGTAAAAGAGGCAAGATTTCATCTTTAAAACACTTGTAAAATTCACCTGGGTACCCGTCTATCCCTGGAGACTTATTGTTTTTCAGGTTTTTAATTGTATTTTCTATTTCTATCTTTGTAATTGGCTCTACTAAAGCTTCAGCTTGTGTTTTAGTTAATTTGGGCATCTTAATTTTTTCTAGAAAGACTTTGATCTTTTCTTCTCTATTTGCAATGTCTAGTGAGTCATACAATTTTTCATAATAAGCAGAAAAGGCTTCCGCTACATCTTTTGGGTGGGATACTACTTTCTTTGAGGACGGATTAAGTATTTTTGCCATGCTTCGATTGCCTTGAGCTTTGCGTAATTGGAATGCCAATAATCTGCTAGCCCTTTTTCCTGATTCATAATATCTCTGATTAGCAAATCGTAAGGCTCCTTCTGCTTTATTGGTTAATAAATCGTTATATGTCTGTCTACAGTGGTTTAAAGATTTTAGGGTGTTTTTATCATTTGTCTGTTGATGTTCTCTTTGCAAATCTATTATGTCTTTCTCTAATTTCTTTTGGTTTTTTTTCCCTATCTTTTTTTATTTTAGATGAGATCGCTATAATATTGCCCCTCATCACTGCCTTTGCGGCTTCCCATAATATAGTGAGCGAGGTTTCTCCATTATCATTATTTTCCAAATAGTTTTTCCATTCGTTTATTGTCGTGGACCACCTTCGGATTGTTTAGAAGCGAAACATTTAATCTCCATTGTCTGATTTCACTGTTATTTTGCAGATTTAATTAGAGGACTACTGGTGCATGGTCAGATATTGTTATGGAGTCAATATAGCAATTCGTGACTTTATAGGCATTTCTTTTTGACACACAAAAAAATCTTTTCTGGAATAGCTGTTATGTACTTTGGAGAAAAAAGTATATTCCTTCTCTTTTGGATGTTTATGTCGCCATATGTCCATGAGTCCCAGTTCCTGCATTGTATTATGCAGCAACTTTGTTTTGCGTGGTGTCGGTCCTGGCTCAAATGGTTTCTTATCTAAATGTTGGTTTAGATCACATGTTGGAGGACTAAAGCATCATCTGTGTGTTCTTTCTTCAGGTTCTTCACAGCACTGCTGAGACCTTCAGTCCTGACCTAGTACCTCTTCTCAAGTCTTCCTAACCAAATGGGAGTGAAGATTCTCTGGACAGCAGATGTGTCGCACTGTTGAAGGTATTCATGTTCTTCATCCCACCTTCCAGAGTTTGTGTAGTTTTGTGGGGAGCAGCTCCACATTTGTTCCTGGACATCCCATCTGTCCACCCTGGTTTAGACTAAGTGGTCTGCTCTGATTTCAGACATGGTGCTGCAGGGAAACCCTCGTCTTCACACTGTTCTAGTCGTCTCTGTTCTGCATCAGAACCTCCAAACAAGGCTGAAATGTAAACTTTGACTATTTTAATTCCTTCCTAAAACATCTACCTTCAATGACCAACACACTGAAGCACTTTCTCAACACTCTTGATCTTTTATTTAAAGATCTTCATTCAAACAAGTTCAAGGATGCATCAGCTCATCATCTGAAAGTGGAAGCGGTCACATGGTGAACATACTTTGGATCTTTGATTTGAGCCTTTACAGACAGAAACATGAACAGAAAAACTAAACAGTTATGGATATTTCAGAGGTTTTTTTCTTTGAAGACTGTCGGAAATTGTAGAAGCTGGATTCACATGTTTGTGATCATACTTTATCACATTGTGGATGTTTGGGAAATTCTCAATATCACTCTCCTACTTTTATTGAAGTATTAAACAACTGTGTACCCTTCAAAAGTCAGACATCCAAAACTGAATTGGAAAGACAAAATCTGAATGTGTCTGAGACACTAAAGTGAAGTGCAGGAATCCTGCCTGACTGTGGCTGTCAGCTGGTACGTAGAGATCACAGGTTTTCACATTTGTGCTCTAATGCTGGACCGTCTAAAGCCAGTAGAGACATTAGTCACAGACTCAACTGCAGAGTTACCAACTCAGTTACTCTGGGTACTATGGGAAACACAACTCAGTTACTTTCAGTAATTTATGTATATATCTGCCATTCTCCATTCTTGTGAATATTATATCAGACATATTCTGTCCTCAGTATTTGTGTTCCACAAATCTGTCTGTTATTTGGACAGGTTTTTAAAAAGTCATGTTTTTCATGCAATAAAACTATAAAAGTAGTCACTGAAAGTACTAATCATATAGACACATACAGATTTACATTGTAGAATAATATTTCAACACATCATGTTTGGTAACCAAAGAACCAAAAAGTAATGCATTATTTATTTTATTTCATATATATTTGTTTCTTTAGTGCTTATATGATGCTTTTCTACAGTCTTTGTTTTGTTTGTTATTTTAGTTATGATTCTGCTGTAGTTAAAATGTTTATTTTCATTCTAACTAAGATAGATTTTTTTGTTTTTATTAGTCAGCTTGGAATTTCTCTTGTTTATGTTTAGCTAACTGAGGTTTTTAAATATTAATATATAAATGAACTGAATTGAGTTATCCTTAAATCATTGCAAAGGATCAGAAATTGTTGCTTACACTTTTTATGTTTTGGTATCTTTCCTTTTTTTTCATGTCATTTATGTTCAGGTCACTGAAAAAGAACTTTAATATTATTTGGGTTGGTTTGCATGTTTATTTATTAATTTAGATACAAGTATTTAAAATTGCTATTTAGAATATTTTTTTTTACATTAGATTGTCAGTATGTATTAGAATAAAGTCAAAGGTACTTGTTATGTTTGTGTTAACAATTTCAAATTTCATTCATGTTTTTCAGCTTTTACTAAAGTCTTTTTTTTATTGGATGTTGTAAGGTCTTAGAAATTGTTGTTTACACTTTTATTTTTTGATATCTTTCACTTTTTTGTCATGTCATTTATGTTCAGGTCACTGAAAAAGCACTATTAATATTTTTTTGGTTGGTTTGCTTGTTTATTTATTTATTTATTTAGATACAACTATTTAGAACTGGTTTTTAGGATAAAGTACTTTTTTTACTTTAAAATGTTCAGTATGTATTAAGATAACATCAAAGGTACTTGTAATGTTTCTGTTAAAAATTTCAAATTTCATTCATGTTTTTCACTTTTTACTAAAGTCTTTTTTTTGGAATGTTGTAAGGTCTTTGAAATGAATGCATTAAGAATGATAAACTTGGTGTCACGGAGTTAAATATCTATAACCTTTTTCTATTTTTTTTTACTTAGGTTTATATTTTGTTTTTCAGTGAAAAAGTTGAAGTTCTGCTGAAACAAGAAACCAAAACAACCATAAGCATGATTCTATATCTATGTATAATTGCTCATTACGCTGACTTCCCAAGATGGCCGCAAACTACAGAGACGTGTGCGAGCCTGCTCCGATATGTTTTTTTTTTTTTGCCAAACCCTGTTCAAATTTACCAATTTGGGGAAAGTGTGCACGGGAAGCTACTTTTTATTGAATGAAAATGCCAACTCATGCCAAGATGGCAAAGGAAAAGGGGAAAACAGCTACACAGTCGAAGTTGTCTGACTTCGGAAGATCTCCAGAGCCAAAAACCAGCAAAGAAACAGCTGGTCCGGTGGAGGAAGATGCTAATGCTAAAGAAGCTAGCTCTGTGCCCCATAGTCCGGCCGGAGCGGCCAGTGAACTTAAATTTGTAAGGAGGAAATCCTGAAGGCGGTGGGGGACCTAAAGAATGAGTTTAAAGACAACCTGAACGATATTCTGAAAGCAGCGGATGTTATGGTTGCCCTCTAGTGGTGTTTCTTTTGGTTGCATTTCTGGCAGATTAGCTGTGGTCCCTCACTAATTGATCACAGCTGCCTGCAATCATGTTGCTTCCTATTTAAGTTCTGTTCTCTCTGTGTTTTGTGTTGGAGCATCTTCTCTGTTTGGGTCTTGTTTGGTCCAAGTAAAAGCTTAAAACTTTATGGATTTGTTTGAGTCTTCCTGCTTCTGGGTTTATCCTCTCTGACCAGCCGTAACATTATGCTCCAACCATGTTAAACCCAGCAGGAAGTATGGAGAACAGAAACTTACCCCAGCCATCTGCAGATCTGGACTCTGCTGCTCTGTACCAAGAACTGCAGGGATATAAAGCCAGATTACAGACACTCCGTGACCGTCTCTCGACATTAGAGCACAATTCCCCATCTTCTTCCGACCAGATCCAGCTGGGATCTCCTGAGCCATTTGATGGGACAGCTGAGGATTGTGAAGCATTTTTGTCCTCCTGTCGGCTCCATTTTGTGTTTAGACCAAGTGAGTTCCCCTCTGAGCAGAGCAAAGTGGTTTTTGCTCTGAGTTTCCTGACCGGTCGGGCCAAGCGCTGGGGTTTGGCAGAGTGGGACAGACGTGCAGAGTTTTGCAGCTCTTTTCGAGTTTTTTCCTCTCACCTGCTCTCAGTGTTCAATCCGACCACGCCCCACCGAACAGCCGCCGCGGAGCTTCTCCGTCTCCAGCAAGACTCTCGTAGTGTCATGGATTACGCGGTGGAATTCCGGACTTTGGCCGCCAGCACCCGCTGGTCGGACGAAGCGCTGGTGGACGTTTTCCTTCAGGGTCTCTCCTGCGCACTCAAAGACGATCTGGCGGCGAGGGAGGTACCAGACGAGCTGGAGAAGCTAATCGACTTGGCGGTTCGCATTGATCGAAGAATGAGGGATCGAGGACGTGCAGAAGCCCACGCTGCAGGTGCCCACGCTGCAGGTGCCCCTTCTGCATTCCCCCCGCGTTCAGGACCTCTCTCCACAGCTGAACGAAGGAGGCGTATGGAGGCGGGGCTTTGTTTGTACTGTGGACAGTCCGGGCATTTCCTCCGGAACTGTTTGGGACGCCCTGAGTATAGGAGGGATCTGGTGAGTCGTGTTTCCTCCTTTACCCCACCATCACGGCCATCCTTAAAGGTCCTAGTGGCTCATGCAGGAGCGAGGGAGGAGTTCGAGACCCTGATCGACTCCGGTTCTGATGGTAATTTGATTTCACAAGACTTGGTGAACAAACTGTCCATTCCTGTCGAGCCTCTGTCTACTGTGTTGTTAATTCATGCCATAAATGGCTCAATCACGTACAGAGTTTCTGCACGTACTGTAAATATAAATGTGACTGTCTCAGGTAACCACAATGAACTCATGTGGTTTTGTGTGGTGGACTCTTTGAAGCCCCCGATTATTTTAGGTTTTCCTTGGTTGTGTAAACATAATCCTCACATTGACTGGGTTTCCGGACGTGTATTGTCCTGGAGTTCCTTTTGCATGTTAAATTGTTTGGTTGCGGCAGCTGTACGATCTTCTGTTGATAGGCAACTGCTTCCTGAACCTCTAGACCTACGTATGGTTCCTTCTGAATATCATGACCTGAGTGTGGTATTCAGTAAGGTTCGCGCCAAGTCCCTGCCTCCCCACCGCCCCTATGACTGGGCAATAGACCTCCTACCAGGGACTCAACCACCTAATGGTCACATCTACCCTGTGTCTCTACCTGAACGTGAGGCCATGGAGGAGTATCTACAGGAGAGTCTTCAGGATGGAATTATCCGTCCCTCCTCCTCTCCAGCAGGGGCTGGGTTCTTTTTCGTGGGAAAGCAGGATGGAAGACTACGACCTTGCATTGATTACAGGGGGTTGAATAACATTACTGTCCGGAACACTTACCCCCTCCCTCTGTTACAGTCCGCTTTTGATCTGGTTAAGGGGTCCCAGATCTTCACTAAACTAGACCTGCGGAGTGCATACCATCTGGTTCGCATACGGGAGGGGGATGAATGGAAAACTGCATTTAACACTCCCAGTGGACATTTCGAGTACCTTGTTATGCCCTTTGGACTTACAAATGCTCCCGCAGTTTTTCAATGTCTTATTAATGACATACTCAAGGACATGATTAACAGATTTGTGTTTGTATACCTTGACGATATTTTAGTTTTTTCCCCAGACCTTAACACCCACGTGCAGCACGTCAGAGCCGTTTTACAACGCCTCCTCGAGAATCAGCTGTATTGCAAGGCAGAGAAATGTGAGTTCCACACTACTCGGACTAAGTTTCTCGGGCATGTGATAACCCCAGGGTCTGTTCAGATGGACAATGCCAAGGTTAAGGCCGTTCTTGAGTGGCCAGTTCCTTCTGGACGAAAGCAGTTACAGCGCTTCCTGGGGTTTGCCAATTTTTACAGGCGTTTCATCCGAGGTTTCAGTGGCGTGGCTGCACCTCTTCACAGACTCACCTCGGCTAGGGTACGTTTTGTCTGGGATGAGGGAGCTGATAAAGCATTTGACGGGCTAAAAAGACGTTTCTCTGCAGCCCCTGTCCTGACTCAGCCGGACACCTCTAAACAATTCATTGTGGAGGTAGATGCGTCTGAGTCTGGGGTGGGGGCTGTTTTGTCTCAGAGGGCGTCTCATAACAAAGTCCATCCCTGCGCGTATTTCTCCTGCAAGCTCACTCCTGCAGAGAGAAACTACGACATAGGAAACAGAGAGCTGCTGGCTGTGAAGTTAGCCTTGGAGGAGTGGCGTCACCTGTTGGAGGGGTCTGATCAACCGTTTCTAGTTTGGACAGATCATAAAAACCTGGAGTACATTCGAGCAGCCAAAAGACTTAACCCACGCCAGGCCAGATGGGCCCTGTTTTTTGACAGATTCAATTTCTCCATCTCCTATCGGCCTGGCAGTAAGAACATCAAGGCGGACGCTCTTTCGCTCCAATTTCAGCGGGAGGAGGAATCCGAGGGTTCTACGGCAGCTGCCACTATTGTTCCTCCGCATCTAGTGCTGGGAGCGTCTCGATGGGCCTTGGAGCGCAGGGTCAAATCTTCAGTCCCTGATGTGACTACCATTCCGACTGGATGTCCTGCTAACTGCCTGTTTGTTCCTCCCTCTCTTCGCCCAGCAGTTCTCAAGTGGGGGCACTCCTCCCGGTTGGCTTGCCATTCTGGAGTGACAAGGACTGCGTTTCTGGTGGCCCAGCGGTTGTGGTGGCCCACAGTGTCCTCAGACATTCGGGCTTTCGTATCCTCAAATCCTGTGTGTGCCAGCGTCAAGGTACCCAGAAAACCACCCGCCGGTTTCCTACAACCTCTACCTGTGCCCTCCAGACCTTGGTCCCACATCTCTATGGACTTCATTACTGGGTTACCCAATTCTAAGGGTAATGTTGTCATCCTCACCATCATTAACAGGTTCTCCAAACTGGTCCATGCTGTGCCTCTGCGGAAGTTGCCGTCAGCCAAGGAGTTGGCTGTTATTGTCTCAAAGCATGTGTTTCGTTTACATGGCCTTCCGCAGAACATTACTTCTGATCGAGGACCGCAGTTTGTTGCCGCCTTCTGGAAAGAATTCTGCAAACTCCTTGGGATCAAGGTCAGCCTAAGTTCAGGTTTCCACCCCCAAACCAACGGCCAGGTAGAGCGTTACAACCAGGACCTGGAAACAACCTTAAGAGCCATGTGTGCCAAGAACCAAAGCACTTGGTCTTCTCAGCTGCCCTGGGCTGAGTATTCACACAACACCCTTCAAAATTCCTCTGGTTTTTCCCCTTTTCAAGCTGCCTATGGCTATCAGCCACCTCTTTTTCCCCACCAGGAACAATCGGCCCGCTGCTTTTGTGAGGCGTTGTTGACGTGCATGGAGCAGATATCGTCACATACTTCTGCAGAATCAGGAACGGTTCACTGCTGTGGCTAACCGACGCAGATCGGCAGCTCCTGAATACAAGGTGGGGGACAGAGTGTGGCTTTCTTCATCCGATGTGCCGTTGAAAGGGGGAGCTCGGAAATTACATCCCCGGTACATTGGTCCTTTCCCCATCACCCGGATCGTCAACCATGTGGCAGTCAAACCGGACCTTCCGAGCAGCTTGCGGATCCACCCGGTCTTCCACGTGAGCAAGCTGAAACCTGTGAGAGACAGTTCCCTTCACTCCACTGTTCCGTCTCCTTCAGCCCCCCGTTTTGTGGATGGGGGACCAGTCTATACCATCAGCAGTCTTCACGCCTCTAGAAGGGTTGGTCGGGGAATCCAATACCTCGTGGATTGGGAGGGGTACGGTCCTGCCGATCGACAGTGGGTTCCGGGACGTCATGTTCTGGACCCGGATCTAATTGATCGCTTTCATCGGGACCATCCTGATCAACCATGTCGTCCGTCTAGAAGCCGGACTTAGTGTGGGGGGTTATGTTATGGTTGCCCTCTAGTGGTGTTTCTTTTGGTTGCATTTCTGGCAGATTAGCTGTGGTCCCTCACTAATTGATCACAGCTGCCTGCAATCATGTTGCTTCCTATTTAAGTTCTGTTCTCTCTGTGTTTTGTGTTGGAGCATCTTCTCTGTTTGGGTCTTGTTTGGTCCAAGTAAAAGCTTAAAACTTTATGGATTTGTTTGAGTCTTCCTGCTTCTGCGTTTATCCTCTCTGACCAGCCGTAACAACGGAAGAAACAACAAAGCAGCTAGCTGACTGCACCAGCAGGATCGGAGAAGCTGAGGAGCGCGTCTCCGTGGTGGAGGATGAGTGCTGGTTCTCAAAGGCAAAGTTGAGGAGTTAGAAAAAAGAAACAAAGCCTTGGAGGATAAATTGGTTGATATGGAAACCAGATCGCGCCTAAACAATATTCGGGTGGTCGGACTGCCGGAGGGAGCGGAGGGTCCCGATCCGTGTTCATTTCTGGAGAGCTGGCTAGCAAACGCGCTGGACATGGCACCTCTGCGCTCGCCTCTGGTGCTGGAGAGAGCGCACCGCGTCGGACGCAGAAGAGCTACAGGAGATCCACCAAGACCTCTGATTATGAGGTTTCTGAACTACAAGCAGAAAGTCACTGTAATGAATGCTGCAAGAAAGAAGGGGGACATCCGATACAAGAATATCAATGTTCGACTTTACAACGATCTGGCAACTGAGGTGCACAAACAGAGGAAGCAGTACGACGCGGTGCGCGCGCAGCTGCGGCGCCTGCGACTGAGGCATGGATTCAGACCACCTACCAAGCTGCTGGTAACATACAAAGAAAGAACTCACACATTTGATAATGTATCACAAGTGCAGGAGTTCATAAGTAGCATTGAAAGAGAAAAATCTAACTATTTATTCTATTTTGTTGTTTTTGTATATCATCAACATCTCTTTAATTGTATACAGTAAATCTGCACATGCCTTATTTTCTGACTCTCTTATGTACATTTCTGTTTGATATCTTTATATCAGTGCAATGTAACATTTAAAAGTATTATAGAAGATGAAAAAAAAAGGGGAACAAAGAAAAAAGGGGTAGAGAACGAGAAAATAAAACGGAGCAGGGGAGCGTTTTAATTTAGTGATTTTCTTTCTTTTTTTTTAGAGCACTAATCGAGGTCAACGATTTATCCTTACAGGAAGCTATATAGAAAGGGGGGGGGTAACCACTTAAGTGTGGGATGGGTTTTCCTTTTGTTTGTGAAGTTCAGAGTGTGTTTTGTTCAATGATCAACCTTTTCAAACAATCAGTCATCAGAACTTTGTTTTTTGATTTAAAATGTCTAAAAAAATGAAAATTAATTTCATATCCTGGAATTGCAGAGGTTTGCAGAACATAAAAAGCTCAAACAAGTAATGAATAAGATTAATGACTCAGGTGCAAAAATAGTATTTTTACAAGAGACGCACACTATCAAAGAGGACCATGTGAAGATTAGAAGGAGATGGCAGGGAACTGTCTATGCAGCATCTTACAGTTCGTAAGCAAGAGGAATTATGACCCTTGTACATAATTCAGTTCCTTTTCAAGTGTCAAATGTAATTGAAGACAATTTAGGAAGATATTTGATTCTCCAAGGCTCACTACTTGAAACCAGATTGAATCTAGTGAATCTATAAGGGCCGAATGTCGATGATGATAATTTCTTTGTCAATTTATTTCTTATTCTTTCCACCCTCCCAGGTCTCTATGTAATTGCAGGAGACTGGAATTGTACATTAGACCCAACTAAGGACCGATCTACTGGATGTGACAATACCCATAATAAAAGCAGGACAACGATCAAACATTTTATGAGTGAATTAAATTTAATAGACATCTGGAGACATTTAAAACCCAATGACATTACCTACTCATGCTATTCAGGAACACACCGAACCTTCTCTCGCATTGATTATTTTTTAATATCTGCCTTATTAATATCCAAAATTGAGTATTGCTTTTATGATAGTATACTGCTGTCAGATCATGGACCGGCATCATTTACACAGAGGATGCCCTTGTCAGAGATCCACCCAAATGGAGTCTAAATCAAAAATGGCTGTTAGACAATAATTTTCTTAAATACATTGGAAAGGTAATAGATGACTACTTCAAGGTTAATACAAATGAAACAACTGCAGCAATAAAATGGGAGGCGTTTTAGGCTGTATTGAGAGGATTTATAATTATTTACACCTCATCCAAAACTAGAAATTTTCATAAAGAGAGATTATTACTCGAGACTAAAATAAAAACTCTTCAGAACCAGGTGATCAAAAATAATACTGCTAATGTTGAAAAAAAAATTGTTGATACTTAAAGCAGAATATAACAAAATGTCAGCAGATAGAGCAATTTCTGACATTATCAGGCTTAATCATAGCTTCTATGAACAAGGAGAGAAAGTGGGGTCTTTATTGGCATGGCAAATTTAACAATTAGAAAATAAAAAAGCAATAACTTCAATCATAAATGGCGAGGGTATTACAATAACCAATCCTGTAGAAATCAACAAATAATTCAGAGAATATTATGGGAAATTATACAACTCAGGTGAGAACTGTGATAGTCAAAATATATTTTTAGATTCTGTAGAAATTCCTCAAATTCCAGACAAATTTACAGAAAGACTTGAAGCTAGTTTGGAGGAAAAAGATATCAGTAAGGCGATTGATGATATGAAGGTAGGTAAAACACCTGGCCCTGATGGACTTCCAATCGACTTCTACAAAAAATTCAATTATGATAAAGAGAGGATGTAGACAAGGTTGCCCTTTGTCGCCCCTCCTTTTTACATTGGCAAAAGAACCTTTTGCAATTGCCATAAGGAAAAATAAGGATATAGCAGGAATAACAAATAACAAAATTGCATTGTATGCAGATGATGTTATCCTATTCATCTCAAACATGAGTAAAACAATTCCAATTATCTTAAAATTAATAGAAAACTTTGGCAAGATCTCTGGTTATACAGTCAATAATACAAAATCATCCATTCTAGTACTTGATGAAAAACAAGCTAGCAATCCTAAATCGCAGGCTTTATCATTTAAACTCGTGGATCATTTTACATATTTAGGTATAGAAATCAGACATAAACTAAATGATATTGTTAGGGTTAACTATGAATCTTTGATAAATGAAACTACAGTGTCTGTTGATAGGTGGATGTCCTTACTTCTGTCCTTGATGGGAAGAATTAATGTTATAAAAATGAATATTCTCCCCAAAATGTTGTACGTGTTTCAGAATTTGCCATTGCCCCCACCTGATGATTTCTTTTCAAAAATCAAAAAACAATTTCTTGCATTTATTTGGAAAAATGATAAAGCACAAATTCGGTTATCCATAATGCAACTGCCATATAACCAGGGCGGGTTAAAATGTCCAAATATAATTTGGTATCATTGGGCAACACAATTAAGATCAATAAAATTTTATTTTGAAATTATTGATGCCCCCCAGTGGAAAGAAATGGAATCTCTTGGTCTAGATTTACCACTGCCATATTATCTTTATTCAGATACGATTTTTAACTTGATTAAGAAAACTACAAATCCAATTGTTAAATACATGATAAAAACCTGGTCTAGGGTAGACAAACATACTAATGAGACTAATAACTTATCCCTGTACACCCCAATTTGGGGAAACCAGTATTTTATCCCAGGGAGGGCAGATATTGTCTTTCAAGACTGGTCTTTGAGAGGATTAAAATCAATACAGGATCTATATTTACCAAATTCAGAATCACTAATGTCCTTTGACGAACTGACATGCAAGTATAACAGTGATAGGAAATGTTTCTTTAAATTCCTTCAATTATGGAGTTTTATTAGAGAAAGGCAGGGTAATCAATTAACTAAGCCAAAAAAAAAAAACATCACTTGAAAGAATGCTTTCTAAAAATAGTTGGAATAAAGGTGTCATGTTAGAATTTTATGATCTTTTGTTGTCCAACTCTAAGGAAAACTCTGATTTTAAATTTAAGGCCTGGAATGAGGATCTCAAAACAACCTTGTCAAAGGAAGATTGGGAGTTAGCTTGTAGCAAAGTTCACAAACAGATAATCAGTACAGTAAACCCTTGTTTTTCGCGGGGGTTACGTTCCAAATAGAACCCGTGATAGGCAAAATCTGTGAAGTAGAAACCTTTTTTTTTTAAACAATTATTATACAATTAAATTCTCTATTATACATTGAAAAGAAAGAACAAACCGTTTTACAGCCTCAAGCATTTGTTTCACAAATAAAAGTACTTTAGAAACGTTATTTCAACAAATATCTTCTGTACTGTACTGTCAAATAATAATTTAAATCATCAATGTTAACAGAAGGCTTCAAATCGCGGAGATTAGCCCCGCCCACCGCGACCCGAGAGTAATTGGATTAAACGGGAGAAAATTTAAAATGATTATTAAAGAATACAAAGTACGGTCAGACAAATAGTGTCTCAGGTGTATTTCACTGCTCTTGAGCCACTGCATCCTGACTTCTCTCTGCAGTGTTTTCTCCCTTTGAATCCCGCGGTGCAGTTGTGTTTCTGTTTGTTCGGGAGAAGAACACAGTGATTGACAGTTGTTGTTGTCGCTCTTTTTTCCATGGGTTGTAGAGAAACTCGAAATTGCAAGATGATTTGCACGTATCTGTTGTAAATTTGGAAAGCTGTTTTACGTACGTGTACATATTAAACTGCAACGTTATTGACGCACAGGTAGAGAAGAAGCGGAGTGACTTTTTAGCCAATCAGAATACAGAACACAATGCACGATGCAAATCCGTGAAGTAGCGAAACCGTGAAAAGTAAACCGTGTTATAGCGAGGGATTACTGTACTCGGTTTAGGGTTCTGCAATACAAGTGGCTTATGAGAACATATATAACACCAGCGCAACTGAACCGATATAACAGTAATATTCCCGATATGTCTTGTAAGTGTGCTGAGGCTAAAGGGACTCTCTTCCACTGCATGTAGCAATGCCCTGAGATAAGACTTTTTTAGGAGGAGGTTAGAAAAGCAGTGGAGATGATTGTTTCAAAAACTGTTCCAACAAATCCTGTTATGTTTATTCTAATCAAAAAATAATTGCTCATTACAGACACACACGTGCATACACACAATAAATTCCAAAATGCTTATCGTTTATTCATTTGGAAGTTGTTTTGCGTAGATACCATAACAGTTATGGACGTTCCCAAACCTTTTCTGCAGGGCCCCCCTTTCTGAAGATTAGAATATTTTCGAGCCCCCCCACACTGACACAAACATACAAATCCTTTGTTTCTAAACTCTGCCGCGCCCCCCCTGCAATACACCGCGCCCCCCCCAGTTTGGGAACCATAATGTAATTATTTAAAAAGGGCAAAATTAATATTTGTAAAAAGTGCTACTGTATATTATTGTTTGCATTGTTCTAACTCATTCATAATTTTTACTGTCAATTTGTTTTTCTGTTACAAATAAACTTTTTTGTGTGCATAATGAAATTATGTGTCTGAAACATGCATTAAGGTTCGTGTAAAAATAAAATGTATTTTGAATTGTCTTCTAAACTTTCTGTCTGATGCTTCATTAACCCTTTTACTATTAACTGTTCAGATTTTCTTTCTGCAAGTGAAACCTTTAAAGTATATTTACTCTTCATAAAACTCTGAACTTTGCAGTCATGAAATTATTTTAAATGTTGTATTAAATTTCCAACATTTCACATTTTTAAACATTGTAATTTTTGTGTACAAGGCACTTTAAGATCAGTTTTCTAAAGAAAAAAACTAAGAAATTTAGCTATTTATTTCTAAGGACAGACTGATCAAACTGTTTTTGAATGAAAGAAGGATGGATTTTGTCTTCAGATAATGTTGTTTGAAATGGGTGAAATAACAAATATAATAAATAATATTCCAAATTTATACGGTTATGTTCCTTATTTTTGTAGTTGTATAAACAACGAGTAATGTGAACCGCTGTTGTTTATAAAGTATATTTAGTGGCCAAAAAGTGGATAATGGGGTAGCACTAGTGAAGGCCCAGGTGTGTAATGTAGGGTCCGCTATGCAGATCAACGTAATGTAATGGCCACAAAGAAGCTCTAAGTCGGGCGGTAATCCACGAAAAACGTACCCGGTATTGAAATGTCAATACTAGTGACCAGCTCACCGTTGATTGACATACACCGTAGTCCAGCAACAGGGGGGAAGGAGGGGGCACGGAGCAGCCGTAGCCCTGCTTTAACCCAGGGTCATTACACTAATAATAATAATAACAATAACAATATCTGTTATAAATTGACATACGATACGCTGAAAATAGCACAACACAAAAGGAGATTTTTTTGTAAAAGTGTAAAAAAAAAAAGAAAAAAAAGGCAAGATTCGATTCCTGGAGTATCATATTAATAATGCATGTGAGTTAGCCCTCCGCCACCAACACAATACAATATGTGTTGTCAGTTTAACGCATTTTAAAGGTAGTATGACATGGTGTACAGTAATGACAAGCCAACAGAAATACAGAAATACATACGTTTTTTGTTTTATTGACATTGAGCAAATGGAAGTGCATTTGATTTCATTTATGTTTTATTGGGATTGATGTGAAATTCTAAACAAGAGGGAGCTTTGTTTATAAAAGATGAAGCCTTTATTCCTCAGCGCATTACGTTAAACCGGGGGGGGGGGGGGGGTTGGATTGATGACAAGTAAATTAAGTTTATAGACAATTTTTGAAAATAGAAGCTGCAAATTGCAAAATAATAAGACTAGAATATGTTGTAGTCCAACGCCTTATGAGTATTTTCACATTTTATAGAAAAAACTTAAGCATTTAGCTTCATAAATAAATGAAAGCCAAAAAACAAGGTAAGTACCCTTATTCTTGGACTGAGAATTCATTGCTACTTGTCAAAGTATTATTCTAAAAGAAAACACAATCGAATATTATCAAATATTTAAATTCCATAAGAATAAACAACATTTGAACTATCAGAACTTGAACATTAATTTCATTGAAATACCTAAAAATACTACAACATAACATCATTAACAACCAATCTAAAATAACACATTCAATATGAAATAATTAATAAATACACTAAATAAATAGTAATATTAAATAAAATTGTAAAAACACGAAATACATACATACATAAGAGTAAATACTAGCTTAAATACAGTCAATAAATACATATTAATATTAAATTTATATTTTAAATAAAATCCATAAAAAATTAATTGCACAGTTAATACTGTTGTGAATAAACTAAATAAATATTAATGAATATATTTTAAATATGAAACATTATAATTACTAATAACAAACAGAACTTTATTTTGTTACACTTTATAGAAAAAAACAGCAACAAATTAGTCAATAATTGTCATTTTTTAGACTATTTTGCCCTTTGTCTGAGATAAAATTGTAACATGGCCATCTTGAAATGATTGGTGCAGGGACTCCCACACCTCTTCAGCCACATCCAGGGTGTCAAAGTCCTGAAGGAGCAGCTCCAGGTCCCCTTTCTCCCTCCCCTCCCTGACAGCTATCACTGTAATTTTCACCTCCTCGGGGGCTTGGGTGACCACCTGTAAAAACAATTTTAACAATTATTTTCCAACTTTACTCTTGCGTACATGTCATTTTAGAGTGTTATACATTGTGATGTTTACAGTTTCAGTCCATTACCTAAATTGTGGTGAAGTTAGTGGACTGGTAAGACCCACCCACCGAAGAAGCACGCTTCATGTGGGTGAGCCTCACATGGCCACCAGCCTCCATTGTAAACTGGGCCGACTCCCGCCACAGAGAAATGTTGACCTCTGTGCCGTCCTGTACAGTGAGAGAAGTTATTTTATGCACAAACACAGTCACGCGCACACACAGTGTTCAGACACTCGGAAGTACATACTTGATGTAATCACAGCTGCCTCATAGGAATCTCGTTCCTCCCGCTCTTAATCCTCCTGATTGCAAACACCTAATGAAGACAATTAACGTCTAAATTTACATGTTGTGTTGAGGCAGACTGTGAGCATTTACAGGACTTTTACACCCTTACCTCCAAAATCTGTCCCTCAAATGTGAGGAGGGGTTGCCCTGTGACCTGGTCCAAACTCTCCAGGGGTGTGACCGCTGATGGAGGCTCCAGTAGTCTTTCTGCCTCCTGTTCCAGTGACTCAGTACTGGAACAGGAGATGTGCGGTAGAAGGCTATGTGTAGGGTGGGATGAATGTAATATGGGGGGTATGCCCCCTGGAGTCTATACCCCTTCATGATATAATGTCGGCCAAGAGTAACTTTGGAGGCCAGTTCTTCAAAAAGTGTCATCTTAGCCACTGAGTGGCCATCTGTGATAATGACTATTTCATTTTTCTTGGTTGTAAGGGGGGCAGCTGTATTGCTGTATTACCCTCTCCCTCAAAACACAGATGTGCAGCGGTGGGGGGTGGGGGCTGCATAAGGGCCACTCTGTTTGGTGTTGATCACCTGTGTTAGTGCCATTCTGAGATGAGAGAAGAAAAAAAAAAGGACATGAAAAGTTGCCCAGAATTGTCCATCTGTTAATACTACATAATTTAAAATAAGTTGTTACTACTCAGTTTAGATAAGCTGCTTCACATATCCATACACATTAAAATACATAATGTTGGCTAAAAAAAGAAGACATTAGTTTTATTTTAACCCTAAAAGGGTCAAGCTTCATATGATTTAAAAAAAATTCTCTTCAGAAAAAGAAAGAAAAATAAAACTACGACATAGTTTTAGGGCCACAAAAAAAGGAAAATTAAGAGATTTAAATCTTCAAGCTTTTGTTTTCTCAAGCAACATTTTTACTTTTTTCTCAAAAATGTACTACTTTATTCTAAAGATTTCGACTTTAGTCTAAAATATTTTGATGGACGAAGGCGGACTATCTGTCAGCCAATCCGAGTGTTCCAGGGCGGAGATTCGACGTCATGTTTTCCACGGGAGGAGGGAAACCCGAATTGTCTTTAAAAGTCTGAGCAGAGCATAATTTTATTGTCTTCTCTCTTTTGGCCTTTAATGTAAAACGCCTGTAACTTCTTGCGTTTTGAAGGCCTTCTAAAATGAGGACCCAGATCTGTTTTAATTCTGTCTTAGAACTTTTGTTAGGGAATAAACCTTCTGTGACTTTATCCGGCTGAATCTTGGTCTTTTTATCTCTCCCGACTATCAGAACACGCATGGAAAAATCTCAGAGCGAAAGATATTTTCCAACAACTTGGTGACCCGAAACGTGAAGTCGGGGACCGGAACACGGATCGAGCCGGTGACGTATTTTTCGTAGTTTTTGAGACTTTCAGTGTAAAGTCTGGGCACGCTTCCTCCCGTCCACCTGGTCGACTTCTCACGCGGCCGCATACAAAAACAGGTAAGCAGAAGCCTGCTGCAAAATTCTGCATATTGATTAAGTTATCTAATAGTTGAATAACTCAAATTGAACGAGATCTCGAGTGAGTGGGCGGTAGAGTTTCCCCCGAAAAAAAAAAAAAGAAAAAAAAAGAAAGTTGACCCAAACTTTAAAGGGATGGTTGACTGTTAGTTTGTGACACCTAGTGTGCAACAACAGCACAGAAAAGGTATCCTAGGTTTATCGGTTGTGTTTGAGGTAATGTATTTAAAATACATAAAGGTTTTCGTCTGTTTGTCCTAGAGACGCCCAAGGCGTAAAAACAGTGTAGTATAGGAGCTAATTGTTGCGCGCTTAGGAAATTTGGAAGACACTACCGGGGCAGTGGCCTCGACAAATTATTTTTTTAGATGGAGAGTGACCAAAGAAGGATTCGAAATTAACATGAAAGGTAAATATGAGAAAATATGATGCATTTTGTCCGGACAAAATACGACTGGGGTGGAACAGACAATACGACGACAGACGACGGTGACGATTTGACTTGACAACAGCGGTGCAAATGACTTGAATGTGGATGAATGGAATGGAATGTATGAGATTTTGGAAAGAATTGGATGAAAAAGTGTTTGAAATCTGTGAATTTTAACTTTATTTCCACATTTCCTTGTTTATTGTGTTTTCTATGGCCGCAGCCATCTTGTTTACGTCGAATGAACCAATGACTGGAGGTTTTAGTTGCTTTCGAATAAGTCGATGTCTATGATTGGCTTTGTTCATACCACGTGGTCGCCGTAACGGCTTCCCTACAAACCAGAAAGGCGGAACACGCTAAACGTTTGCAAACAAATCTGAAGAATTTGTGGTCTAATTTGTGGTAAAATACTGGCAGGGTTTGTCATTATTGAGCGTGGTTACGACCTCTGTTGTGAGTACACGGTAACAGAATAAATAAATAAAATAAAACTCATTTAAGCGGTTTCGGTTGGAAGAAAAATATTTTTAATACAGTTTGGGTAAAAAAAAATAATTTTGAAATTATTTCGGTTTTTGTATTTTGAATATCTTTCTCTCATTTATTTGTATTTCCTAATTACCAAGATTTAGTTCAGTTTTACTCAAAGATGTTTTATTGAAATTAGTTATAAGCATTTGGTTCGTTTAGACTCAGACTCCCTTAAAACAGAATGTTTGCAATGTTTGATTTCGTTTATATGTTTGTATGGATATTTCCCAGATCGCTAGGATTTTTGTGAAGTGCACAGCTGTGAATGTTTGAATGTGAAGCACATGACTGGCGGTTTTGTTTGTTTGAATCATAATCAAGAATATTTGAAAATTGTAATTAGAAATAAAAAGAGAAAGGGAAATATTAATGTTAACACTAGTTAGAAAAGATTCATTTCAGTGAAATGGTTTATTTTGTTTATGTGTAAGGTACCTAATTTGTTTTGTCTTTTGATTTGGTTTTGAGAAAATTGTTAGAAGTTATTGTCTGCGTCTTGATTGTCTGTGTTTTAACAAACCTGTTGTGGTTTAGAGTGTGAATTGTGTTTTTGATTAAATAAGGAAAACTGAATAAAGAATTAGGAGAATAGAAAGGTTAAAGCAGTTCATTTTTCACAGAAAGAGGTTGGTGCTGTCATCTTCTAGGTGAAAAAGAGCAGAGGTTGATGGGAGAGTGCAGCTCCACCCAAAACTATTTGAGGAGGTTTTACCAATACCCAATGTTGTAACATTCATTTTACACTAATTGGAATTCCTAATCCCCATGATAGTCAAAACGAAAGGTGCACAATTTTTGTATATAGAACATGGACAGTGCTCAGCAACAGCATTGAACAAAAAAAAGGCCTTCTATGACGGTGTAAGAGAAGTGTTTTAATTGTTAGCAGGAAAAAGAAGTAATTACACGACATGATGACCCCCCATGTAACACCCCCCTTTTTCCCTCTGTAAGATGTTCCCATCTGTGGCATGGAGGATGGTAGGATGATCTGCAGGTCATAAAAGTGCTTTAGTATAAAGGACATTTTGTGTGTTAGAACATTTACACTTTGTAGAATTTTTGCGATCAGCTGCCACAGTATGAACTGTGGTGGTTAGTACTAAGAGGCACTCAGTTTTGGTTTGCATTCAAGTTTGAAAAATAAAGATGTTACTGTATTTTAGCAATTGTAGGTTCTGCAGCTTTAAGGAAAAGTTTGGATTGGTCAGATTGTTATTTTTAGCAATTATCTAGATTCTTATTAGGACCAGCAAGCCCTTCAGGACAAGTCGAACTAAGGGTGTTAATGTTAAACTGTAATGCTCAATTGATCTTGTTTTTTGATAAAGAACTGAATAAATAGCTGTTAGAATGTGTCTAAGAAAGTGTATTTTTTTGAACATTTTTGCTCCGCACCCGTTATATTGGTCACAGACAGATTTAGGGATTTTTTCTTGAATAGGCTTTTATCGCTGATCAACTGACTTTTGCAGCCACGGTGTTGGCATTTAACCTGAACAGGACACTAATGATTTTTCTAAATTTTGGTCCTTGGAAGCACATAACTTTATGTTTGCAGGAAAGGCAGCCCAGATAAGAGTGAAGTCCAGACCCCTCCTTAACCCTCATAAATCTTCATGCAGAACATTCTTCTGCCTAAGGGGTACAAGAGCATGAGCAGATGCTCACACCTCCCCCAAAAGGACCTCAGTTAGCCAGAAGGGGGCCGAGTCAAAGGTGACTGACCCTGAGGTTAAGATAACTACTTCAATCATGTAAAGTATTACTGCACATTTGCAGGTAATAGAAAGGAGAAAGGGAGGAGTTGAGCAGCTGAAAAACCCACACATGATAAATGGTGTTTAAAAATAATAACATGAATTTTGAGTTTTATGCCCTCAGGAACATTAGCAATGACGTGTCATGCTCAGCCATTCGGAGGCCAAAGACAAGTGACAAGGCAAGAAGGCCTGGGAGACATTGGCCACCCAGGGGACCCCACCTGCAGCAGTGGGAGATGTATGCTTCATCTATGCCTCTACAAGGTATTCAACACCAGGGCGTGGTGGAAATGGACGGTACCCACGACCACTCCAGACCCCCTCCTCCGCCGAAGCATGAATCACAGGGGTGGTAACACAGGACAGTGACACTTGGTGATGCGGGAGCCATGGTCTCTTTCAAACTCAGAGGAACCAGCATTCAATGTTCTCCAGATGGCAGACGGATCACCTTCCAGAATGAACATGTTCTGATTCGATGCCGTGCCACACAAGATGAGGGACAGTGGTCCCTGCAGCTTCAACCACAGCCAACCCCCATGGCAGACATTTACTGGACATTGTTGGAGCCAGAGGCCCCTGAAAAGCCAGGTGGTTTGTGGATTTCAGGTTTAAAAGCCACGACTCTTGTCCTTGACGATTTCCGCCTCCGAATGGTCTGACCTGTACACTTTATGATTGACAGTACACGGTAATATTTCAGCAGGTAGAAGGCCACACGTGGCATTTGAACTACACTGACATATATTAGCCCTGAGGGCGAGCAGCTTATTGTGCATTCATACACTCACAAATGCAATGATACTAGCTGTCAGACACAGCTGTATCCCACATAGGATTAGCACCCCCTGGTCATGAGGCTCTGCAACTCAGTCCTATGACTAAGTGGGGCATTAACAACACAGATTGGTACGATTGTGTTTTTTTTCAGGTGTTCACTTTCTTCCCTCAATAAAAATGTACAGGTTACCCGTTCATCCAACGACAAATTCCTGAGTTCTGGACCATTTCTGTATTGACAAACATCGCAGCAGACAGAAGACAGATCATGACGATGCAAAGGTGCTGTTAAAACACGCTCTCTGATGCTTCATGCTCCACAGGTTCATTTGATGTTGGTACATGCTCCACCGCTTCCCTAGTGGTGCTTCAGGTAATTGCAGGAGCACAAGTTTTAAGATCTCGGTAATGCTGGTGCAGGAAGCAGATGGAGGGATGACGGAAACTTTGACTGGTTTGTGGAACTCTGGTGTAGTATTCACGTTCTTCGTAGTACTTCCTTTAGACTGGTCTTGAAAGCAGATGGTCAAATTTATTGCATAGCATATGATTTAAGGACTGTTAATGATGTCACTATTACTCTAGTTCTACTCGTTCCTGATCCATATTGCATGCTGTCAACTTTAGCTCAACAATGTGTGTTGTTCACTACCATTGATTTAGCAAACCCTTATTTTTGCATTCCATTACGTGTAAATAGCAGACAGTTATTCGCATTTTAGTACATAGGTGTTAATAAAATTTACTAGCATTTTCAGTCACTGTTTGCAGTCTCTCTGACAGGATATTGTGCTACTAGAGGGTAGCAGCTAGCAGCACCGACTGTTCAAACCTGCCTGTGAGTAATAAAAGATCTTCTGTTGCAGTTGTATGTTTGAGTTTTGAAATGTAACAGGAATTTGCACTTTAGCAGAAGGGAAGTCTCATTTTTAGGCAGAACTGTTTTTAGCACAGGTTTTTCAATGTATATAGAGCGTAGAATGTCTAATTTGCAGCATAAACATCTGGCATTAGTTTGGACATGTTGGTTTTCTTGTGGTTGTAGTAGACACTTCTTTGTTTTGTGAAACACATGGACCCCTTGAGGTTGATGATAAATGACGAGGGTGTGACTAACCTTACGGCAGTAAGGCAACGACAATACGTGGTTTCATTTCTTTATGATGTTATCTTGCCTTCCATAAGATTGTGGACAGACAGCTTGTTAACCTTACCTGTGCACAAAACTGTTTCTATATTTTTACTTTCAATTGCTCTAGTTTATGTATTTATGCCTTATCTTTTTTTAGATCTGCATGGTTTCACTCAACTAGTGTCCTGGGGTTTCCCCAGGCCAAGAGAGGGTGGACAGAGGTATTAATGATTCGTTGTAGGAAATTGTTTAGTATTATCATGGTTTCAATTATCTTTGTTTCAATTATCATCGTTTAGAAAGAAGGTTTAAATGTTAATTTTGATAGATCTTTTTACCTTTTTAGAGCTTTGTGTGTCTGTTCATCTGGTTATCTCATCCACAGCGAGGATGAAGGGGTTTTACCACACTGTCCTGAGGTGATAAGGAATGCTGGTGGAGTTAGAATCCACCACATGGGTGATTAGACGACAGCCCCTAATAAACTTGTCTTTATCTTGAATTTGCATACTCTCACCTATGTTTTCCATGAAAACAGCACAAGGAGAAGCAGACTATGGAGAGGACAATGTGGTGGACATTTCCATCACATCTCCTCTGTGCATTTTTATTCTTGTCTTGTCGTGTTTTGTCATTGTTTTATTTTATTATTGTCTTTTGTTCTTATTTTATTTTTTAAGTTTCTGACCCTAACCCTAATCGATATTTAGATCCACAGCAGACTCATCTTGGGGAGACACCCCAAGCTCTTTTCAAACGTTCTGTTGTATCACATGTGTCAGATGGAATAATTACCAGGCTCATTCAGAAGTCCATAGGGGGCCAGGTCCAAGCTTGCCAGAGCTTGTGGGACATGCAGGAGGAGGACACGAGTGGTTAAGGCCCTGAATGACTTTTTGGATTTTGTTGCAATACTAACTAACTAACTAACTAACTAACTAACTAACTAACTAACTAACTAACTAACTAACTAAGAATGTTAACTAAGAATATTACTATTCTTATTTATGTGGGCCATAGGAATCGCAGCTTCTCTGATGGGACCCCCATGGAGGACATGGAAGAAATTTTCTGAATTACACTTTTTTTTTTTTTTTTTTTTACTTGTCCTGTCCAACAGCTGGGCAGACAGATGAGAGCTGAGGGCCTCTTGTGTTGGACATATTTTACTTTAACAAGAGGGGTTATTAATCTTCAGACAAACCAAAGGTATGTCTGAATAAACCCCTTTTGTAATTGAGCCAAACTTTATTAATTTCAATCATGTCTGAAAATCTTTGGTGTTGGAACGGACGGAAAAGGAAAGGAGGCAAGAAGAGAGAGGGATGTTAGAGAGAGGGGGGGTAGGGGGTGATAATAGGAGGGGAAGGGGGATAAGACCATGAAGCAGCATAAAGCAACAAGTTTACTGGTTGTTGATCATTATGGTAAGGTTCAAATGTAGTACAATAAGGGCGGAGCCTGTCCACACACACACTCAAATGTTATAAACACACCTGCTAGCTGCAAAAAATGTCCACCTGTCGACATATATACAAAACAGATAGTGTTCACACGCATACTTATGCCTTAAAACCAACTAGTGTGAAATATTCCAGTCATTCAGTCATGCAAACTGTTAGTGCAAAAGTGAGCTAACACCTGTGCTCAGGTGAGTGTTTATGTTCTTCTAAAATGGATGGTGGAACGTGGAAAGAAGGAGGGAGAGTGCCCAGCCATCCCCACCCCAAGACCCCCACCGCAGCAGCAGCGGCAGCCGGAATCCCCCCAACGCCACACGGGAACCGGCAGGGAACAACCGCCGCCCGGGCGACCAAGCCCGCCACCCAGGCCAGGGCCAGCAGGACCGCCGCAAGGCCCCCAGAGCCAGAGAGCAGGGAAGCACGGAGGGAGAGAGAGCGCCGCCCCAGCCCAACCAGGAGAGCAGCCCCCCCGCCGCGCCGGGAGAACCCAACGCAGGGCCCCACCGGAGAAGGACACCCACAGCCCCAGACGAATTACACTTGATGTCATGTTTAACATTTCTCAATTCCCCCCCCTTAATTCCAGGTGTTCCTTTTCCTTACAGGAAGCGCTATTTTATTGTCTTTGTATCTTTTACTTTTTAGAATAATTTGAATTTGTAGTTGTGCATTTTCTTTATTTACTATTTTTATGTCTTGTTCTTTGTAAACGCCAATGTGCCAAAGATCCAATGAAGCATGAGTATCCTTAGGGATGGTCGCCGAAAGGGGCACGGGACCTTAGCAAGCATTTTTCCTGTCCAACTGAATGTTTCTCAAAGATGATTAATGCAAGCTCCACAGGTTTTCGCTGCTAAACTCATAAATGGATCATCAACACCTTTGAAGGGCACATTGGTTCTGCTAGATTGTGAGGGCTTGAGACCACAGCTGTTTTGATTGCATGATGTGATGATGTGTTTTTATTTTTGTGTGACCTCACTTCATGAGGTCAAGAGAGGGAAACTGAAGGAAATTATATTTTTGGTCCTCACTTTAGAAAGGTTTTTCTGTCTTATTTTATTACGTTTTCTGTTTTACCTATATCACTTGAAGTTTATTCCATAGATTAAGTGTGTGCTAGAACTGAACTCTGTGCATCCTGACCTCACATTCCTGAGATGTGACCTATGGACTGCAGCTGCGACCCCTTCCTCTACAGAGGAGGGGGATGTTGACCTTTTAGGTGTTGGTTAACAGCAGTCAGCAGAAATGTCTAATCTAAACCACATGAGGAATAGATTATATCTGTGAGAACTTCTCTAGATGTCCGGTTCCAGGGAAGAACAAAAAGGTTGATCTTTAACCTACGATCTCCATGGATTTCTTGCTGTCAATCTGATTTGCTACGGACAGGAAGAGTCTGGGTTTATCACAGCACCAGGCGTATCTTTGAAGTCATCCCCTGGGGAGATGGATTGGGTCCGGAGAGTGACCGTCGACTATTGGCTGATGGACGAAGGCGGACTATCTGTCAGCCAATCCGAGTGTTCCAGGGCGGAGATTCGACGTCATGTTTTCCATGGGAGGAGGGAAACCCGAATTGTCTTTAAAAGTCTGAGCAGAGCATAATTTTATTCACTTCTCTCTTGTGGCCTTTCATGTAAAACGCCTGTAACTTCTTGCGTTTTGAAGGCCTTCTAAAATGAGGACCCAGATCTGTTTTAATTCTGTCTTAGAACTTTTGTTAGGGAATAAACCTTCTGTGACTTTATCCGGCTGAATCTTGGTCTTTTTATCTCTCCCGACTATCAGAACACGCATGGAAAAATCTCAGAGTGAAAGATATTTTCCAACATAACCATATTCATACATTTTTGTCTTTAACTGACATGACTTACCTCCCGTGTCTTGTCTGCTCAGCTTCAAAGTGGCGATTTTCCCGCCCCTAGACTGGTTATGAGAAAAGAGGCTCGTGCGTGGTGCCTACGTCATAGACACGTTGTTGCTGGGTAGAGCGGAGCGCGCATAATAATGTAGCGACCTGGTGCTTAGTCCCGCCTTCAGCCCCTAAGACTCATGGGAAGTGGTGAATCTTGATGTGAGAGCGCTGGAAACAGAAGTCAAGTCCATGCTGTTTGTGTAGACTCGAGCTAACAAATGTCAAATGATGTAAAATGCGACTCATAGAGGATCTATGAATGACATTGTCCCTTGAACCGTCTGGGATTGTACATGGTAAATTATAGGGACGAAAATAAAAGCCCTATAAAGCCTCATTGGGGTTCTTGTAATCCTCAAAGCAAAAAAGTATGAAAAAAGAAAATGTCAAACTCCAGTCTGGAACCCGGACCTCTGGGTGCATAACCCACTGATTGTTCCACTGAGTTATCTTTGCCGACAGTTGTCCTGCTCTTGTTTTATTCAGAAAAGTAGAGTTGAAACGATCCTGAACCACATTACGTTATTTATAAAGAACCATAGTAAAGTACAATGAACTGACGCTTATTTCAATACTGGGGAAACAATAAAACTGGTCGGGAAACGTTCGGGATTCATTTCGTATTTCTAGAGAATAGCGCTCCCAACTGTTCGAAACGCACGTGACATCTGAACCGTGGTTCAACCAAACGAAGCATTTGGCGTGCATACGTCATCAACCACGTGATCTGCGCTAGTTGTTATCTGCAGTAGTTGACACACGCCCCGACACATTGTGTCGAAACACTGTGTTTCATGAAGGTGAACCGCGCGCCAAAGCGCCGTGTCAAACGGGCCATTTCTAGTATAAAGGAGCATGGCTAACCTTAATGGAGCCACATTAATGACAATTTAGGATCATTTACATCTGGATTGTCATAACAATAAAAATAACAACACAATATGCATTTAGTGCATACAGTTAATTAGGAATTTTTCAGCATTTTTTCAACATTGCTACTGTAGTCACTGTCAGTAGTGGTGCTATATAAACTCATCATTCTCTCCCTCCCTCTGACTCATGGTGCAGAGACTTAAGCAAAGTAGGACAAATAAACACGGCAAAACACAGTAAAACAGCTAAACAATTAAACACATTTGTCAAAAACCCACACTTACCGTAAATTCCGGGTTATAAAGCGCCCCTTATTACAAGCCGCACCCACCCATTTTCACATATTTAGCTACTTTCATACATACACAAGTCGCATGAATAAATACAAGTCTCATGAATTAGGCAACATGATCATCCTGACAAGTCACATCCTGACTCCCAGAGTAAGTGTGATTCATTAGCACACTGTGGGAGGGGTCAGCCTTGCCTCAGGCTCATGTATTTGAGTACACCCACATCTGCCAAACAGCATGGAGCTCTATTCTGTTCACAAGTTCCTCAGTTATGTTTTCTTTTTTAATTTTTTTTTTTACTTATTGACAATCTAGGTATCATACATAAAATTACAAACAGTAACCATATAATCAACATTACATCCCTCAGTTATGATGAGAAAATTTACATCCGCGATCCCTCATTTCCCATGAGTCTTAGGGGCTAAAGGCGGGGCCAACGCCCGGCTTGCCACACTGTTGTATGTGTTTAAGAATGAGCAAGTAGCAGCAGTGCATGGAGGGGTGAACGGGAACAGCTCTCCTTCCACTTGTGTCGTGGCAGCATTATGGTGGTAACGGGGTTGGTTAAAAAAACACACCATTAAAATAAAGCAGCGGCGACTGAAAAGCGCGCGCCTCAGCGCGATACGCGCGTCTCAGCGCGGCGCGTGCGTCAGAAGTTTCCTTCCACAGCAAGCTGTTACTCGGCAGACGCCTCTGCGCTCCGCGCTCGCCAAGCGGGCTCCTTGTCTCCCCTTCCTATATTCTCCGACACCCCTGGCGAGGCCGGCTGCAGGGAGGACCGCTTCGTCCCCATTGCGCCGGTGGACGGAGCAAATCGTGTCTGTGCAGAGCAATCGGACTTAATACTGTACGTTTTGTGGATGAGGGGCAGATGCGTTGTTACGTGTGGGAGCCATCAGACTGCCATCGGCCCCGCAGCTCTATGTGATCGAGCAGCAGGAGAACATGTCTCCAGCTCACACGGAAGCTGTGAGCTTTTCAATGCAAAATTCCGCTCAGTCCTTAGAAACCGTAAAAACGATCACGTGGACTTGTGTTTCCCGTCGTGTCCCGACAAAATAAAGGCTGATGTTATTCCCACATATTTACGTGCAGCCAGCCGAGTCACTATGACTCAGAGGTAAATTCCATCCTGAGCATGCGCTGTTCTCTCCGTCACGCAGTTGACCGGCTTTTCCAAACCCGTTGGTGATGGTGGATTTTTTCACGCTGCTTTTAACGATTGATTTTAACTTGAAAGCTTCATCATATTGTAGTGGCGATCACGTGCACGTTGGTTCTAATGGCACCAAAGGATTCTGGGATGCGGCCGGGCATGCGTGTTTCGTTTTGTTGAACCATGACTGAAGTGTCTAAGACCTGAAGTCAGGTCCATGCTGTTTGGCTGCTTAGAGGTGTGTGTTAAAAAACAAATGACTTGTGCTTGGTGTTAGATAGAGAATTCAAACCATTCACTGAGTCCGAAAATGCGTATGTGGCAGCCGCCAATTCAATCCATAAATTAGCCATGTCACTGAATAAGCCGCAGGGCTGTGACAAAGTAGTTTTCTACTTGTCACCGGTCTGTCATAACTCTTAGACACATAATGCATAATCACCAAATGTTTAAGACTTATTTGATTTTTGTAATGTTTCTCACCTTCTCTTCCTGTTGCCCAATGAACAAAATGGTGGCCAAGGCCTTTACTTCCTGTTTAATAGTTGGGCACAGGAAGTGGAAAGAATTTGGATTTCTTTGTATATACATTTTGTTATAATGATTTCAGTTGTTTGTTTATTTGTGTATGTCTTTATTTGCAGGACTTTAACTGTATTATTTACAAGACATTTCTATATTTTGTTGTAATTACTTGAAATGTTTGTTTAAATGTGACTTCCTTCCTGGGCGTGGCCAGCCAATTAACTGGAGCCCATAAAAGAGAAGGAGCTCAGTGTGGAGACATGTGTGAACTGTGCAGCCAGAGTGTGAGACCAGAGAATAAAACCTGTTCCTGAACTTAAGAGTCATCTGCCCCCCATGTACACCAGGCCACATCACATTGTGACAAGGGCTGTGAGCACAGGAAAAAAGTAGCGTCTTATAGTCCGGAAATTACGGTAAACCCAAATCCGTCCAGACAGGCAAAGGGAATGATAACCCACAAACTTTTGCGATACCAATCTAACAGCAGCACCAAAGTTACACCTACTTAAATAAATTAATTTTAATGAAAGTAAAATAATTGTCTGAAGACTCAGTTATTTTTAAACTGACTTAACAAAAAACATGATTTCATGATTTTAACTGAAGCAAATAATTAAGTTAGATCAACCGCTTAAAAAATTTAATTTTTCCAACATCCATTTGTGATCTTATCACCCTCTCTCGGTGAAAAAAGGATAATCTGAGCTTCTTCATCCACTAAATCATCTTCAAATGGAAATGCTATGCAGGTCAACTCTCTGAAAACAAACTAACCTTCAACTAAACCTGCTCCAGACCAGGTTATGTTCAGAGCATGAGTTGATTTTTGAAAAACTATATATATGTATTCGAGGGCTTGAAGGTTCAAAAGTCACATCTGGAAAAAATATGAAAAAGTATACCTTTGGACGTCCTTAGCAATGAAGTTTGTTTGCTAACCACGCCCACATTCCTTATATGTCCAGATCCAGTGAATTTCAATATGTTCAGTTCCAGGCACGGATGAAGTTTATTGCCATATTTGCTTCAGATTTTGTCATAAAATGACCACCAAACAGTAGGTTATGTCGACATCCCATAATGATTTATAAACGTATTTTATAGTCCAAAGCCTTGTGATCAATTTAATGTTTGAACGGTGTCTGTGGCTAAAGGCATGTTGAAGTTACAATGGTTGAAAGAACCAAAGGTTTTCAAGGATTCTCAATGTATTTAAATGGAGCGAAAATCTTGGAAAATCCTGGAATATCTTGAAAGGGTCAAGGATTTGAAGGACCAAAGGTTGTATCTGAAAGGATTAAGCTGAAAGATCTGAACATTGTAATAGGAAAATGGTTAAAATAGGTAAAAACTGAAGTCTAAAGTCTCAAATTTAAGCAAAAAATGGCCGCCAAACTGTTGTTGGTGTTGCCATCCCATAATAATTTCAAAACGTATATTGAACTCCAAAGTCTTTCGAACAGTTCAATGTTTGAATGGTCTTTCTAGCTGAAAGCACATTGAAAATATAATGGTTAAGAGAAACAAAGGTTTCAAAATTGAAAACACAAATGGCTCCATCCCATAATGATTTCAAACCTTGATGTTATGGTCCAAAGCACTGATCATTTGATAGCAGAAGAGCAGTAACCTCTGCTAGATACTAGTAAAAATGCTGTGCTCTACGATTGGTTCTCTCAGCTGCGCATGTGCCAGCAATTGATGAGCAGTTGGCAAGCTGAATGTTAGCATTATTTGTCATTTAACCATAATCATATAAGGTGTAACAACATGATACTCACTTCTCGTAACAGCCACCTAACTCATAGTTTGGGAATCAACACTTCCCATGAGTCTTAGCGGCTGTGGGCTGGGCTAAGGCCGGGTCCCGACGCTTGTTCACAAGATGGCTGAAGCACATGTTTGAACTGCAGCTTCCAGCTACGAGGAGGAAAATAAAAAATACATCACTAAAAAACTAACTTAAATTTGCTCCCATTGTTTTTTCTAACATACATCGAGTGTTTGTGTGTGTGCTTTAAGCTGCTCTGGGGGGTGTTCCAGGAAGCATGTTTAAACTAGCCTGACTTTGAGCCTGAACTCTGGCTGAAATCCGCCTGAACTTGCTTACTCTGGGTATGTCGGTTTCAAAAGACCAGATATGAGTTGGCGTAATTACGCTCGACTTGGTAACCCTGGGTTAACGCACGATACATAAAGACATTATCAATAAATCGCCGATTTCTGGAGTCACCATGGAGACGCGTGGAGAAAAAAAAAAAGAAAGCGCGACACTTGAGACGGAAGTGAGACGGAGTCTGAGATTTTAATGACGGCGGATAAAGATTATAAGTCCATCAAAAAAGTAAAACGGCTGAAAAATAATTAAAATAATTTAGTTAAATTTATTCAAACTCAATAATTGTTTATACAACTCAAATTTACGTATTTATCTAACTAAATGTCACATTACTCCATTAATCCTTTTTCCATCTTAATTACTTATATTTCTTGAACTTTCATATGTCTTAGTTTGAGCCGGCAGATATGCTAATTTTTACAACAATAAAAAGAACGGAAAAAAATGCAAGGAGTGCAAAAACCCATTCAAGAATTTTCCATCACTGTCATAGCAGTTATAGGTAGTAGGGATGCTATATAAACTCATCATCCTCTCCTTTACTCTCACTCATGGTGCAGAGATGTAAGCATAGTAGGACAAATAGCTCGGCAAAACACGGTGAAACACAGTAAAACAGCTATACAACTAAACACATTTTGTAAAAAACCCACACTTAAACCCAAATCCGTCCAGACAGGCAATGGGAATGATATCCCAGAATCCCTTGCGGTGCCGATCTAACAGCAGCATCAAAGTTACACCTACTTAATTGAATTAATTTGAACAGAGGCAAAATAATTGTCTGAAAACTACGTGTTATTTTTAAGGTGACCTAACAAAAAATGATTTATCTTAACTGAAGCAAATAATTAAGTTAGATCAAAGTAAAAAAGTTTATCTTTCCAACATCCATATGTGGTCTTATCACCCTCTCATGGTGGAAAAAGTATTATCTGAGCTTTTTCATCCACTAAATAATCTCCAAATGGACACGCCATGCTGCTTCACCTCTCTGTAAACAAACTAAGCTTCAATTAAACCTGCTCCGGACCAGGTTATGTTTAGAGCATGAGTTGCAATGGTAACTCGACCTACCCTGAAACATACCTCCATTTCTGGAACCGAAAGCTGAGGTTATCAACTTCCTTAGCCTCAAACTTATCGTGGGAGCTAGCATTACCTGCTTTCTGGAATACCCCCGTGATCATTTTAAAACTGTAAAAGAAGTTAAGCACAAGGATGCCCTACGTATTTTAATGGAAAAAAAATCTTGGAAAATCCCTGAATATCTTAAAAAGTTTAACGGTTTGAATGACGAAAAGTAATATCTGTAATAAGTTGAAAGAGTTGAACATTTAAAAAGGTGAATGGTAGAAAAATTTCAAGTGTCCGAACCGGGTGTCGAACCGGGAACCTCTTGCACCATAACTTCCCAATGTATTTTAATAGGGCAAAAATTCCTGGAAAAACTGGAATATCTTAAAAAGTAAAAGGATTTGAAAAACCAAAAGTCATAGCAATAATAAGCTGAAGGGCTGAAAATTTTAAAAGTTGAATGGTTAAAATAGGTTAAAAATTGTAGAAGGACTTAAGCATGAAAGCTGAAATTGTTAAAGAAATGGCTGAACTGTCCTGGAAAATCCTGGAATATTTTGAAAAGTTAAAGGACCAAAAGTGAGAGAGGCTGCACACCATAATAGGGTTTCATATTTACCACATTGACAGTATCCACTTTTTTATTCTGGTCTTTCCACTGCACCACATATGTAATGGGTCCTTCTTGTCTCAACACCGTAGCTGGTCCTGACCATCTAGGCGCAAGCTTAGCTGAGAAATTTTCTGATGCTTTAGATAGGAGATGAGACCGTACCCAGACCAAGTTCCCCGGTAGAAGCTGTACACCTCTCCTACAGGCATTATAATACTTGGCTTGTCGGGCCTGTCTCACTCCCACTCTCTTTCGCACCTGTTCGATCATTTCTGTCTGTCTTTCCATGAGTTCGTAATGCGGTGGATGAGGGGAAGGTGAAACGCCTATAAGACGTTCAAAGGGCCCTTTCAACCCTCTACCCAACATAAGTTCAGCTGGTGACCGGCCCGTGGTTTTGTGTTGGGATGCGTTAATGGCGAATCAAAATTCTCTAATCCACAAGTCCCAGTTTTTATGTTCAGAACCAACGTAAGATTCTATCATCGTCTTTATAGTTCGATTGGACCTTTCCGTGAGATTAGCTTGTGGATGGTAACTAGTAGTAAACCGCTGGATCACTCCCCACGTTTTACAAAGGTTCAGCATCTCTTGGCTAGTGAACTGTGGACCTCTGTCAGACACAATCTCTCTAGGAACCTTATACCGCGTAAAGATGTCATCTCTCAGGAAAGTTATGATGCGGTGTGCATTACTGTCTTTAAGGGGAAATACCTCCACCCATTTCGTGAAGTAATCCACCAAGACCACCAAGTAAACATTCCCCTTCCTACTCCTGGGGAGAGGCCCTAGTAGATCGATCCCCAACTTCTCCCGTGCAGCCTCGGCCACAGGTGACTGCATAAAACCTGCAGGCTTCTGGTTCTTGACCTTGTGAGTTTGACACGTATGGCAGACTTTGACGTGGTTCCAGACATCTTTCCTCACTGATGGCCACCAGGCTACTTCCAGCACTCGTAAGAGGGTCTTGAGACTTCCTAGATGCCCACCCAGAGGATGATCATGGAAGTATTTCAGGAACACAGGGATTAGGCTAGATGGTACAACCAACTGAAATTTATCACCATCATCTTTTAATGGAGACCGACGGTAGAGCAGACCCTGCAGTACCACAAAACCTATTCGGTCTGATCTCACATTACTGGGATTGGTGCTGACTCCCTGAATTATACTAGAGAGGGATGAGTCTCTTTGTTGTGCCTCTTTGATTTCTACCAAAGAGCATGGTAGATCTGCAGAACATGGATGGGCCTTGTAAGCTGAAAAAGTGGCTTCGTCTGAAAGTGAAATCATAGCTCTTGAGAGGGCATCAGGCACCACATTATGCAAACCCTTTCGATACTGCACTTTGAATTGAAATCTTTGCAACCGTAGGGTCCAACGAGTCAGTCTAGACGAGGTCTTGGGGCAATTAAAAGCCCATGTAAGAGCAGCATGATCTGTGAACACAGTGAATTCTGCTCCTTCCAAATAATGCTGCCACTTTTCAACAGCCCACACCACCGCCAGACATTCCTTTTCAGATGTTGAGTATTTACGTTCTGCCCCTTTAAGCCCTCGAGAGGCATAGGCTATTACCCTTTCTCCTTCGCTGGTCATCTGTGCCAACACTGCGCCCAACCCCAGGTCACTGGCATCAGTGTGCACCTCGAAAGGCAAAGAACGGGCTTTTGCAAGAGCCTGTTTAAGCTGAATAAAGCTCCTCTGGCATTCTTTCGTCCATCTCAGGTCTACACCCTTCTTCCTTAAATGGTTCAGGGGAGCAGCAAGGACTGCAAACTGGGGAATAAATTTGTGGTACCAGCCCACCAAACCCAGGAACCACTGAAGAGATGGTACATTTGTCGGCTCAGGATAGGTCATAACAGCCCGAAACTTTTCACGATCGACCTGCACCACGGCTCCAGAGACAATATGACCCACAAAAACCTAAACTGCCTCTGAAAAAAATTTTTCAGGTTGAGCACCAGGTTGGCTGACTGCAGTTTTCCAAAAACGGCGTGTAAATCCTTCAGATGTTGTTTAGCTGATGGAGAGAAAACGATGACATTGTCAATGTAAACACAACACATTCTCCCTCTTAGCTCTCCCAATACTTTTTCCATTAACCGCTGGAAAGTGGCTCCCGCATTCTTTAATCCAAACGGCATGGATTTAAATTGATATAAGCCAGCGGGTGTGATTACAGCAGTTTTAGCCTTGCTGTCTTCCGCCATTGCCACTTGCCAATACTCAGATTTTAGATCTAGGGTTCTGAAAATTTAAGCTCCATGCATTGACTCCAGCAAATCATGGATCAGTGGCATGGGATAAGCGTCAGCCTTTGTTTTGGCATTCAACCGACGATAGTCAACGCAGAATCTCATAGACCCGTCTGGTTTAGGGACTAATACTACGGGTGCACACCATGCCGACTGAGAGGGTTCAATGATGCCATCCTTAAGCATTTGATCAATGTGTTCTGTTATAATTTTACGCTTGAATGGCGAAACCTGATAGGCTTTACACCTAACTGGTACCTCATCGGTGGTGAAAATGTAATGCTCTTCAGCTGAGGTTATCCCCAGTTTACCCGAGCATACCTTGGGCCAGGCTCGCAAGAGTTCGCGAACTTCCCCCTGGTTGGTCCATAAATATAGGGGGTGCTATCTGCCAACCCGGATTTGTAACTGCAGGTGGAAGAGCCATATACAGATGAACAGAAGACCTTTCACTCCCCCACTGTCCTTGCTGATTGTCTATGAAATGGTGGAAGGTATAACCAGAAAGGTTTTTGACACCATAGGTTTGGTTACCCAAATTCAAAATGGTAGATGTTTTCCTCAAAAAATCCAAACCCAATATGATGGGGAATGCCAAATGAGCATCTGCCATGATGTAAGTGTCCAGGGACCACAACATGCCATGCCAGTTGTACAGTAATTGTACTTTCCCTAAAGCCCCATGGGTTTTCCCATCAGCCAGAGCAAATGTCTGGCTATCACAGGTTTTCAACTGTTCCCCTCGTGAGCGATTTCAGACCACTGGCTCTGTCTCATTAGGGAATATGCACACCCGGTATCAAATACTGCTTGGCATAATTTACCTCCTACTTCAACTGGCACATGAAGTAGGGTTGCTGAAAAAACCCTCTGTCCACCCTGGATGATGTTAACTACATCCATGTTCTTCCGCGGACCCTTATCATAAGCTCGTCTTTGACCCTTCTCTTTGGCTTTCTGCTGGTCTACCTTACCCCAGTATTCTCTGGAGGAAGTGTAGTCCTTTTCAACAAGGGTGCAAATCCTCATCAACTGATCCACTGTGGTAACGGGGCCTCTCAAACATCCTGCTATCTTGGGATTGCAGTTATTGAGGATTTTCCGGACTAACTCTGACTCGATTATGTCAGGTTTCCACCTCAAACATAGGGCTCTGTAGTCATAGGCGAAATCCTGGAGACACTGGTCAGGTAACTGAACCATATCTCTAAGCTTCTCCTCTACCTCCGTAAAATAATCTGGAGGGAGGAATGCAGTGTGGAAAGCCTCTTTGAATTCCTCCCAATTCCGGATATTGTTTTTTTCCACACACCACCAGCTGTGAGCTGGCCCCTTTAGAACCCCAGAAATAGCGCCAAGAAGCTCAGTGTCCATCAACAGACGCACGGCCAGAAAAGTTTCACAATGATCCACAAAATTTAAGATATCTGAAACTTCTCTAGACCCACTAAACGATGGAAATTCCATTTGGACGGCTGGTTTAGAATATACTACTGGTGGTCTTGCAGCAGGAGCACATGACATCTCAACCGGTGTTAAGGGGTTGGGAGTATTTGAGATGACATGAGGTACAGACTGAGCAATAAGATAGGGGTTCAGGAGGAGGAAATCTATAACTCTGTAAATTAGCCATGACACCAGATGGTTCTATCACACGCTCTTCTGGGGAAAGGCGGGAGCTTTGCACTAAACCATCCCCTCCGGTGAATAAGTTGGGTGAAGGCGTGGGAAGATTTAGAGAAGGTTGTAAATCATAGTCAACGGATGGAGCTGACCTTTGTATGGAAGTGCCAGGGAAGTTCTGGGTCGACGTCTTAGGGTTTCTGAAACCCTGAATGGATCTGTCACCACCCTTAGCAGCAGTTTCTGAGGTGAAGTGAACGCTTGACGGGCGACTCGTAGTCTTAGTTCTGAAAGAATCTGGAATAGCGGAAAGGTTGGCGCGCTTCAACCTTTGAATTTCTGTTCTCCATTTTTCATCCCGTCTGTATAAACGTCAACTATCTGTTTTTCAAAGTGCTTTAAACTGGACATCATGATATTCTCCATGGTTTTCATATTATTATTAATATAATTTCTGATCCCTTCTTCCCTATTTAGAGCACTGGTAATTGAGTCTCTAAAATCTGACTCAAGTGAATTTATTTTGTCCCTCAAATGCCCCAATTCAGTATTGAGCGAGGCAAGAGCTGGCAAGGTTAAGTAGGAAGCAGTCTGTCTTCCTCTGGGTCTGATATATAAAGTGAGCTAATTAAAGATGCGACTTCACCAATAGGATTTCTCCTTGTAACCAATGCATCTCTACCTTCAGATCCCTGCTCACCATTCAGAGGGGTGGAGGAAGGAGATAAACCTTGGGTGACTTGTTCTGAAACCCCCTCATTTTGTTCACACCCATCTTCCAAACTCTGGATACTGCTCTCTGATGCCATGTTTTATACTAGATTGAGTGATGAATTCTAATTTATTACCAACAAAGATTGAACCAGGGGAACTTGTCATGAACAACACACAGAAAAGAACCCTAATCAATTGAAGAGGTTGACCCCCCCCCAAGACAAAACAAAATACCCAAATATATGCAGAAAAAAAAAGAAGTTATACGTTAATCCCAAGTAAAGAAAAACAGGTTTGTTTACTCATCACCGATGATCCCCATACTGGCCACCAAAATGTAACGCTCAAAAAACATTAACTAGGTCTTCTGAAAAATATTAGGGGTAGCGATGTAGAGTGAGGACGCAGACGGCAGGGCTCCCGTGCTTTTTTACATTTATTCTTTGGTTTACCCATTTTTTTTTTCTAGCAAGAACGCCTGGAGCGTCTTGCTAAATATAAGCAATACCAACCTTCCCTTTTGCTTGGAAAAAAATATAAATAAGGGAAAACATGAACAAAAATCCAAAGCAAACTCGAGCTACTCGTGCAGCCACATCTGCTGCTGGTAAGCTAGCATCTTTCGCCGCTGGCAGCCATCCTCCAGATTCACCTCCTGAACACAGACCCGAAGCCTGGATCTAGTCTTCCCTGTGTCATTTCACACTATATTACACACAATCCAATCGTTACAAATACCTTTAAAATTATATTTCAATTCAGACAGACGTACGGACTCACTCAAGTGCTTACCACTAGTCCTATTCGCAAAAATCACCTTTTTCTCCCTGGTCAGACAGACTTCGCATTCACAATTTGGGAAGAGAAAGGTATTATCAACTTTAAGGACATGTACCTAAACTGTATATTTGCAAGCTTTAATGATCTTGCTTCCAAATTTAATCTGCCTAAATCTCACTTTTTTCGGTACCTTCAAGTGCGTCACTTCCTTCAGCAGCATGACCCTAACTTCCCTAAAATACCCCCAGTCTCTGTGTTAGATGAGGTGTTTGAGTTGCCACTTAATTCAAAAAGATTAATTTCCAAAATCAAAGACTGCATATCACTTCATGACAGTGTAGCTCTTCTGAAAATAAGAGGTAGCTGGGAGGAAGAGCTTGGGCGAGTTATGGATGATAATGTATGGAAAGGGGCCTTACAGAGAGTTAACCACAGTACCTCTTGTGCCAAGTTAAATATAATACAGTTTAAAATTCTACATAGGGCTCACTTCAAAGCAAGACTGTCAAGAATTTATCCTCATCTGAGTGCAAATTGTGACAGATGTCAAAATAGCCCAGCCAATCTAACCCACATGTTCTGGTCATGCTCTGCTCTGGTGAATTACTGGGCTACAATTTTTAAAACTTTATCAGATGCTCTAGATATCAATCTACAGCCTAGTGCAGAGCCAGTCATATTTGGGGTTCCACACCAAAACCCAGATACATTAAGAAAAAGACACAAAGACATTCTTGCTTTTGCTACTCTAATAGCAAAGCGCCGTATATTATTGCACTGGAAATCTAAAGACCCACCCAGGGTGTCCCAGTGGACGACGGATCTTATGCAACTACTACAACTTGAAAAAATAAAATATTCAGTTCAGGGATCGAGGGACAAATTTTTCTCAATCTGGGGCCTGGTTTTAGATCACTTTGACAAACTCAGAATTCTACCTGAGGCCTCTTCACATTCTACCATCACATCTCAGTAGTTTATAGTTTAAAATAATCCAACTGTTCTTAAATATTATTAGCACTGTTAGTATTATTATCATTATTTTTCTTTTTCTTACATATAAGTATCACATCAGCTATATATGTTACTATATTTCTCTATTTTATGTTGCCACTTGGCTGATGGATTTGGCCATCGAGTTGATCACATAAAGATATGCTTTTGTTATATTGGACAATATATATCTTATCATGTCTTGCAAACCATGGAGGGGGGGGGGGGCTTTGAGGTGTTTGGAAAAAAAAAAACTGACCATGTTGTAATACAAATATGAAACTGTAACTTTGTTTCATTGTGTTTGATGTATGTTACAATTCCCTTTTTGTTTGCAATAAAAACAAATTGAAAAAAAAAAAAAAACTTGGTCTTCTGATTGATACATTACCTAGGGGGTTCCTCACCATGTCATTCAAGCCAAACAAACCCAGATATACCCAAACAAAAAAAAACAGCCACTACATCTGCTAGTCACAAAACGACTTTTTATAATGAACATGTGGCAGGATTAATTGGCTCAGGTGCAGTTGGGAGGATAATTACTAGCAGTGGCCTCATGGGGCGCTATAAAAAGCAAAGAAGCCTTCACTTGGGCATGGGCAGCATTTGGCCATTGGAACCGCCCACTTCCTGTTTGCACACCTCCGGTTAGCCTCTTTTTTTTTTTTTTTATATCTTTATTGAAGATATACAAGATACAAATTCAAGTCAATTTTAAGTACACAGACAAAACAAAAAGTAACAAAATGTGCCAGGGGAGCATAAAGAACAAAAGAGAAAAAAAAAAATTATAAACAAGAGCAGAAAAAGCAGCAAGTTGCTATTCTGTACATTTAAAAAAATCCAGGGTGTCAAACGTTCTTATAGCTTTGGGGTTGGAAGAATATTTTATTGCTTTGATATATTGGTTTAACTCAATCATAAAAAGTTTGAAAAAGGGCTTTTTTTCAAAAAATTTGTATTTATGTATATGGAATTTGGCTAGTATTATCAAAAGGTTAATTAAATAGTATTCCCTTCTTAGTGAATTATTAACACTATAAAAACCAAATAATACATCCTTGTATACCAAATCAAATTTTTAATAAACTTTACATCGAACGAAGGAGGTGAAGTCTTTCCAAAAAATTACTGTTGGGGGGCATTTCCAGAAAAGATGTGTAATTGTTTCAGTGTCTAATTTACAGAAGGAGCAGTTTTTATCAATGTCTATGTGGAGTGAGGATTTGGCTGGGTAGCATCTGTGAAGAAGTTTAAAACAAACATCCCGGGGTTTATTTGAAATAAAATATTTAGAGGAAGTCCAAACTTTCTTCCATTCAATATCTGGGGCAAATTTTCTCCAATAGTGGGTCACATATGGTACAACTGCAATATCTTTCTGAAACAGTGATCTTATTTTTTTATTTCTAGTAGATGCTCTTGTAAAGCAGGTCTTACCAGTATTTGTTTCAAATAAAGAGACTGAATGTGAGGGCAAAGGGTGAACATGACCTTTAAATAACATTATAACACCTTTAGGAATAGCATCCATGACTATTGCAAACTCTTTGGGGGTAACTGGAATATTATAAGTGGTCAAAAATTGATTATATGACATTAAACACCCTCCTGAGTTAAAAAGTTGATTTACATAGAGTATATTATTTTGAAACCAGTAAGGGAAGAATAGAGATTTATTTTTGTACAAAATATTAGTATTATTCCAGATATAAAAGCTGTAAGGAGAAAATGAATGTTTATAGATTAGAGACCAGGCCAGAAGCATTTGTTTGTGAAAATTTGCTAATTTAATGGGCAACTTTTGAATGTTATAGTTAGATTGGAGAAGAAAAGGGAGTCCACCGAGTTTAGAAAATAAATAGTTTGGAATAAAATTCCATAAGGAATCTGGGTTGCTAAGACATTTCTTAATCCAATTGATTTTAAAGGTGTAGTTTAAGGTGGTGAAATCTAAGACATTAAGTCCTCCTGCGTCTATTGTGTTCAAAAGCACTTTATCTTTAATGTAGTGAGTTTTTTTTTCCAAATAAATTTGTAAAGCATTTTATCAACGATTTTACATGTGGATGCGTTAACATTGAGGGCAAGTGCTGGATATGTTAATCTGGAGATTCCTTCAGCTTTGGATAATAAAGTTCTTCCTCTTAAAGTGATGTCCCTCTGAAGCCAGCGGTTAAATCTCTTTTTGGTCTTTTCAATTATCGGATTAAAATTTAGGTTGCATCTATCCTCTGTGTTTTTAGAAATCATAATTCCAAGATAAGTAATTTGTGATTTTACAGGTATACCATGTAAAACTGAGTGATCGCATTCTGAAATAGGTAAAAGTTCACATTTATTTATATTAAGTTTAAGGCCAGAAGCTTCTGAGAATTTATGAATAAGGTTGATAACAACGGGAATTTGATCTGAATTTTTCAGAAAAAGAGTGGTGTCGTCAGCAACTTGACTTATAAGAATGTGTTTATCAGCGACTGAAATGCCATGAATGTTATTTTCCTGGATGAAAGCTGCAAGCAGTTGTGCTGCTAGCAGGAATAAATAAGGGCTCACTGGACAGCCTTGGCGTACCCCCCTACCCACCTGAAATCTTGGAGACGTACCATATTTAAGTTTTATTGTACTGTTAGAATTATTGTAGAGAGTTTTAATAGCTTTTATAAAAAAATGGTCCAAACCCAAATTTTTCTAGAGATCGATAAATGAATTCATGTTCTAGGCAATCAAAGGCTTTATAAAAGTCCAAAAACAGAATAAAACTATTCTCATTTATTAGTTCGGAATAATCCAATAAATCCAAAACTAATCTGATGTTATTAGTAATGTGTCTATTAGACATGAATCCTGATTGGGATTCGTCTATAATAGATGTTAAGGTTTGTTTAATTCGTTTGGCTAAAATTAGAGCTAATATTTTATAGTCATTATTAAGTAACGAGATAGGTCTCCAGTTATCAATTTGAAGTTTATTTTTATTAGGTTTGGGTATTAGTGATATAACACCTTGTGTTAGAGTAGGGGGTAGCTTTCCCAGATTAATACTTTCAGTGAGCGTCTCCAGGATAAAAGGACTAAGTTCTGTTGAAAAGTTTTTGTAAAATTCACTTGACAATCCATCATTACCGGGAGATTTGTTCTTTTTTAGAATCATTATAGCATCTTGCACTTCCTCTAAGGTTATACTGGCATCACAGAGTTTTTTATGTGTTTCACTGATAATCTTACAATGTTTAACAGAATCTAGAAGCTCACGCGTTTTAATTTCTGAGTAATTAGAAGAGTAAAGTTTGTTGTAAAAGTCAGAGCAAAACGAGCCAAGAATTTTATGATCTGTTTCAATTTTGTTGTTAATTTGAAGAGAATCCAGAGAGTTATTGCTGAAATTAGAATTCTCTAGTCCAAAAAAATAGGAAGAACATTGTTCCCCTTCTTCCATCCACTTTGCTCTAGATCTTATAAATGCACCTTGTGTTATCCTTTTATACATCTCTTCCAGCTTGTTCTGATATTGACAAAGTTCTATCAGCTCATTTTCAGTGATGTTCTCACTGCTTTTATTAGACAAGGCAGCGATTTTAGAGCAAAGTTCATTTTCCTCTTTCCTTCTAAGTTTTGCTAAGTTACTACCGTATTTTCCGGACTATAAGTCGCACTTTTTTTCATAGTTTGGCAAGGGGTGCGACTTATACTCCAGAGCGACTTATATTTGAAATAAATTACATTGTTGAATAATTTCACATGTTCGTTATTTTCACTGACAACTGCAAGAGGGCGCTCCAGGCTCGGAGTGGTACTTAGTGGTACTTTCATACTGTCAAGTGTGTTTGTGACCTGCATGCTCCCACAGTTAAATACAATTTATTTTAATTTAAATAGTATTTTACTAATAATTATCTTTTTTCAGGTTAACAAATATGTATCATTTCAATACAAACATTTGTATAACATTTTAGAACATTTACCGGTAATTATTTTTTTTTCTTTTAACCCAATACAACAACGGGACATATTAAAAAAAGGAGTCCAGCATTGAGCTTACCAGTAGCCCTTTAAAGTCCAAGTCCCACTCACGCAGTGGTTTTATGTTAATAAAGCAGGCACGTACTCAGTTCGTTGTGCGTCATGTAGCTATTTAGCCTGTTCTCTAACCCCCTGTTATTTTAAGTTGCCTTTCAAGGTGAGATGTATGATCTTGGTCTCAGATTTTATTATAAACAAAGGCAGAAAAAAGCAGCAAGTTTACTATTCTGTACATTTAAAAAATTCCAGGGTGTCAAAGGTTCTTATAGCTTTGGGGTTGGAAGAATATTTTATTGCTTTGATATATTGGTTTAACTCAATCATAAAAGTTTGAAAAGGGCTTTTCATTGTATTTATGTATATGGAATTTGGCTAGTATTATCAAAGGTTAATTAAATATTCATGTAGTGAATTAATAACTAAAAAACCAAATAATACATCCTTGTATACCAAATCAAATTTTTTATAAACTTTACATCGAACGAAGGAGGTGAAGTCTTTCCAAAAAATTACTGTTGGGGGGCATTTCCAGAAAAGATGTGTAATTGTTTCAGTGTCTAATTTACAGAAGAGCAGTTTTATCAATGTCTATGTGGAGTGAGGATTTGGCTGGGTAGCATCTGTGAAGAAGTTTAAAACAAACATCCCGGGGTTTATTTGAAATAAAATATTTAGAGGACAAAGTCCAAACTTTCTTCCATTCAATATCTGGGGCAAATTTTCTCCAATAGTGGGTCATATATGGTACAACTGCAATATCTTTCTGAAACAGTGATCTTATTTTTTTATTTCTAGTAGATGCTCTTGTAAAGCAGGTCTTACCAGTATTTGTTTCAAATAAAGAGACTGAATGTGAGGGCAAAGGGTGAACAAGACCTTTAAATAACATTATAACACCTTTAGGAATAGCATCCATTGACTATTGCAAAACTCTTTAGAGGAGTAACTGGAATATTATAGTGAGTCAAAAATTGATTATATGACATTAAACACCCTCCTGAGTTAAGTTGATTTACATAAGTATATTATTTTGAAACCAGTAAGGGAAGAATAGAGATTTATTTTTGTACAAAATATTAGTATTATTCCAGATATAAAAGCTGTAAGGAGAAAATGAATGTTTATAGATTAGAGACCAGGTAGAAGCATTTGTTTGTGAAAATTTGCTAATTTAGCTAAGAGCCTTTTGAATGTTATGATTAGATGGAGAAGAGAAAAGGGAGTCCACCGAGTTTAGAAAATAAATAGTATGGAATAAAATTCCATAAGGAATCTGGGTTGCTAAGAAATTTCTTAATCCAATTGATTTTAAGGTGTAGTTTAAGGTGGTGAAATCCTAAGACATTAAGTCACTCCTAAAGTCTATTGTGTTCAAAAGCACTTTATCTTTAATGTAGTGAGTTTTTCCAAATAAATTTGTAAACACATTTTATCAGCGGTTTTACATGTGGATCTGCGTTAACGTGAGGGCAAAGTACTGGATATGTTAATCTGGAGATTCCTTCAGCTTTGGATAATAAGGATTCTTCCTCTTAAGTGATGTCCCCACTCATGAAGCCAGCGGTTAAATCTCTTTTAGTCTTTTAATTGCTCGGATTAAATTTGAGTTGCATCTATCCTCTGTGTTTTTAGAAATCATAATTCCAAGATAATTTGTGATTTTACAGGTATACCATGTATAAAACTAGTGTCGCATTCTGAAATAGGTAAAAGTTCACATTTATTTATATTAAGTTTTAAGACCAGACTTCTGAGGTTTTTGAATAAGGTTGATTACAATGGGAATTTGATCTGAATTTTTCAGAAAAAGAGTGGTATCGTCAGCAACTTGACTTATAAGAATGTGTTTATCAGCGACTGAAATGCCATGAATGTTGTTTTCCTGGATGAAAGCTGCAAGCAGTTATTACTCACTAGCAGGAATAAATAAGGGCTCACTGGACAGCCTTGGCGTACCCTACCCACCTGAAATCTTGGAGGCGTACCATATTAGTTTTGTGTACTGTTAGAATTATTGTAGAGAGTTTTAAGGGCTTTTATAAAAAATGGTCAAAACCCAAATTTTTCCAAAGATTGATAAATGAATTCATGTTCTAGGCAATCAAGGCTTTTATAAAGTCCAAAAACAAGAATAAACTATTCTCATTTATTAGTTAGAATAATCCAATAAATCCCAAAGCTAATCTGATATTCATGTAATGTGTCTATTAGACATGAATCCTGATTGGGATTCGTCTACTGTATGGAGATGTTAAGGTTTACATTTAATTAGTTTGGCTAAAGTGGAAGCTAATATTTTATAGTCATTATTAAGTACTTGAATGAGTCTCAGTTATCGATTTGAAGTTTATTTTTATTAGGTTTGGGTATTAGTGATATAACACCTTGTGTTAGAGTAGGGGGTAGCTTTCCCAGATTAATACTTTCAGTGAGCGTCTCCAGGATAAAAGGACTAAGTTCTGTTGAAAAGTTTTGTAAAATTCACTTGACAATCCATCATTACCGGGAGATTTGTTCTTTTTTAGAATCTTATAGCATCTTGCACTTCCTCTAAAAGGTTATACTGGCATCACAGAGTTTTTATGTGTTTCACTGATAATCTTACAATGTTGCAGAATCTAGAAGCTCACGGCGTTTTAATTTCTGGTATTAGAAGAGTAAAGTTTGTTGTAAAAGTCAGAGCAAAACAAGCCAAGAATTTTATGATCTGTTTCAATTTTGTTGTTAATTTGAAGAGAATCCAGAGAGTTATTGCTGAAATTAGAATTCTCTAGTCCAAAAAAATAGGAAGAATATTGTTCCCCTTCTTCCATCCACTTTGCTCTAGATCTTATAAATGCACCTTGTGTTTTCCTTTTATACATCTCTTCCAGCTTGTTCTGATATTGACCAAGTTCTATCAGCTCATTTTCAGTGATGTTCTCACTATTTTTAGAGCAAAGTTCGATTTCCTCTTTCCTTCTAAGTTTTGCTAAGTTACTACTATAAGACCTCATAAATTTCCCAATATCAAATTTTTAATAATTCCATTTAGGAGCTAAATATTTTTTTAGTCAGTAACTTCTTAATTATGATTGGATTATTTTTTTTGTCATTTCTATTACAGTGTTGTGGGATAGAAGACTGTTATTTATTTTCCAGCAAACAGCCCTGGGAATTTTAGACATTGGGAGAGTTAACTTTAGGATAACTATCATATGGTCAGAAAAGGAGCTGGATGAGAAATCACATCAATATTAGTGACATTAATTCTTTTTGACGTCAGCCAGTAATCAATCCGAGATTGTTTAGAATAATCTTTGGTGTGCCAAGTAAATGATTTTAACGAAGGGAATTTTGCTTAAAGCATCCACAATTTCGATTTATCCATGAAATTTTCTAAATACTTATTGTTTGGATTAGTTTTTTGGAGGGTGTCTATCTAAGGTGTTGTCATTAACAACATTGAAATCACCACCAAAAATCAAAAAGGCCTCAGGATATTTTTTAAGCCACAAACTAATTTTCCATCCCATAAATCAAATAATTGACTGTTTTCCAAAGGAGAGTTGTAGCCATATACATTAGAAATGATCACCACGTTCTGGCAGATCAACAGCACCATAATAATCAAATGCCCATTAGGGTCACTGTAGTGATGGATGATTTCCCCAAGAAATTTATCCTTTAAAATCAAAACACTAGCCATTTTTAGAACCATGAGCTCCCCATATTCACCACTGACTTTTCCAAAAGTTTAAATCTTCCTTTGTGCTATAGGACTCCTGAATAAAACAAAATCACATTTGCAATTGTTTTGATGAAAAAAAAAAAGCTTTGCTTTGCGTTTCAAAATCTTCTTAAACCCTGGCATTAAAGAAAAGCGATAAGACATGAACAGTAAATTAAAATTCTCAACAGAGAACAATAAGGAAATATGAACTTCAGAAGAGTGCTTCTTACTTTAAACAAATTTAGAACTTGAAACTTCACTTACTCAGAATATTAACTGTTTAAAAAAGCCTAATAATGTCATTAAAAACTAAGTAGCGTGAATAGTCACATTTTAACAACAAGATCAAAACAGAGAGATTTTAACTAAGTTTGTGAACACCTTGAAGTTAAGTTTTCCATAAAAGTAGTCAGAGTGGTGTCACCATCATCCTCAGGATGGTATCAAGGTGTGGTTAGGTGGAAGGGAGGCGAATGGCCTTCGGTGCAGTTTGTGGCGTCCAACGGCGTGTGCGCCCGTTTTGCCTTCAGCGACATCTCACCAGCGGCCAAAGGCGTCGTTTCTCGGTCAGAAGCGATAAGTCTTCAGAATGCTGCTGGCTCTTTCAGATATCTGGACTTTTGGCTGCTTTCAGAAACATCTCTCAGGCGCGGGAGGAAGAATTGGAGGATGATGTTCATTAGGCGTATTAGTCTTATTAATGTCCCTCCTTCCAAGTCTGTACGATGTGAGTCCTTCATTTACCTTGATGTTTTTCATCTAGTAGGGTTTTCTGACAGATGCTGATGACTTTAGCTTTCACATTTTCTGTGTTGTTTTCTGGAACAGCCGCAGGTTCCACCGTCGAGAATAACGCTCCAGCTCTTCAATGCGACTTTCTGAACCCATGCATATTCCCCCCCATTTTAACTTTGTCTCATCAACTTCATTTTAGTTTTCATTTCCTTCAGTTCCTCGAAAGCGTAGTTTTTCAGACCCTCAGATTTTCATGCACAGTTTCTCCTACCATCTTTTCCAGTAGGTCAGATCTTGGAGTTAATGAGGCAAGAGAGTTTGGAAACAATGCCTTCAAGTCTTCGATTTCAGAAGCTTTACCTTTTTTCAGAAGTGGGGACTTCAGTGGCGTATCGGGGAGGGGGGTCAAAGTGAAATCGTCAGCTTCCATTGAGTCTGTTGCAGCCGCTTGGTTAGCATAGTTGTGCGCGTCTATAACACAGCCTTTTGTGGGCAGACTTTCTTGCTCTTTCCGTTTTATTTTGGGTTTTGGCATGGTGGTGATATAAATATCTGATTTATTTGTTGTCACAGTCTTTTAATTTTGGCAACAAGACTTTTTAAAGCGGAGTTTCAGTAGTCATCTTACGAGCATGCATCTTGGCCGACCTCTCTGTTCTGCCTCCGGTTAACCTCACAGCTCCGGATGAGACCTGCAGGCACAGATGTTTTTTTTTTTTTATTGAAAAAGACAATTGAGGTTAACAGTTTGAGACAATCGTATACAATTGTACAAAGTATTAAAACATCGAAAAGGTACTGGACATGTACAAACAACCATTCACAGAATAAAACAATCTAAGTTTTTTACCAATAATACAGAAAAATAAAATAAAAACAAATACAAGACATTAAAATAAAAAATAAATAAAAAGTAAATAAAAAGGGGGGTTTACATAGACATTGTAATGATTCTTAGCTTAGGGGGCTATCAAGAAGCTGCAATTATGATACTTTGAAGTTCTATAGCAAGTTTGTTTTCCATGAAGTTTACAGATGAAAAAAAAGAGCAGAAACTCTTTATGAAACGTAGAAAAAATGGTTTGATTTTAAGAAAACGACATTTATGTATATAGAATTTACCCAAAATAATTACAACATTCAGAATAAGTTCTGTGTTCTTGTTTTCTAAAATAAACCCAAAAATGATATCCTTAATAGAAATGTCTGCTAAAAGTGGAATCTTGGGGAAAAGCCAATAATGTAAACTATTCCAAAAGACATCAGAATAAAAACATTCAAAGAAAAGGTGCTCAGTTGTTTCAATCTCCACATGACAAAAAGAACAACAATTTTCAGGAATTCCCAACCGTTTTCTTAGTAATTCCTTGGAAGGAGAAAAGGTTTTAAAGTGAACTTCCTTGGCTTTAGGAGGAATGAGGTTTTAAATATTTAGTTAAATGTTGTTTCTTTTTTGAATTACAAAATGTTGTGTTATATAATTTGGATTTGAGATGTAGGGAAAGGGCGTTTCTCTGATTTGATGGTTGGGAATTTGTATGGTTAACATATTTGTGTCCATTAATCAAGCTTGGGGACAGTAGGATGTCTGTAGATGTCATTATGAAACAGATTAGAAACTGAGCTCACAACATTTTGAGGAATGGCGGTAACACTTTATAATAACTATCCGTTATAGCTGGTTAACAAATCATTAATAAAATCTTAACAAAATCATTAATAAACTCTTAGTTATTGAGCAATAAATGACTTACTAAATAACTGTTAACAGTTAGTTAAGGATTTATAAATGTATTTTATAGATAGACAACAGATAACTAACAAGCTTTTGGATTAGTGAGCTATAAATGACTATATTACCGTATATTCATGAGTTCTAACTGTACCTTGTTAATTAATCAGATCATGAAAAACTGTTTAATAAATTACTTACTAATCACTTATGAAAAAATCAGTTAATACTTTAAAGCATGTTACTAGGGCGTATTAGCAAAGTTGCAGCTATTCCTGCGTTTCTTCACTGTTGTAAATGAGGATTAATTACAACTTTATAATAGCGTCCAAATAACTGACTACAAGCTAATAACTAATGTAACTGGTATATTAACTCACACTTTACAGGTCAGTTGTTATGGATTTAACCATCTGCTAGTGAAGCTTTGTTTAACAAATGGGTAGGACAATTTCAAAGTACAAATATGTAATATTCAAAATATCAGATGCTTTATCTCATCCTTCTTTCTACTAATAGCTTTTCTGTTTGTACTTGACCAAAAACACCACAAGTGAAGTGTTGAACACTGTTTATTCCTTTTCCACACATACTGAGTCGTCACATGGCAGATCAGCAGAATAAAACAGAATTTTAGAACTTTTTGAGCAGAACAGAAAAAAACAAATGAATCTATAACAAGCCATTGGCATTTTGCTGTAGAATGAATTTGAACTCCAATATCTTTGGTCAACGGACCTGAGCAACACTGAACTACTCTGTGACACCATCCCGCAGTGTTTCAACACCTAAGCTTTCCTGGACAGAGGAATCAGTTTTCCCTTCTTCTTTTGATGTTCAACATCCCTCAAAAGGTTTGGATCACTATTTATCACTTCCAGACATTTTTTTGAAAAGTCCTGAAGTCGTTGCTGTAGCGTGTGGGCACCAGTAACTCATATATGTCTTTGGAGCCACACAGCCAGATTCTGAATCGGGCATTGCTGACAATGATGTTTGGTCAACACCGACCTTCTGATATGCCAAACTCAGCTTTCTCCTTTCTTGTAAGCCTTTAGAACTTTGCACATCTCTTGATGACCTCTTGAGATGGATGACGATGCTGAAACAGATAGAAATGTAAATTACAACAAACATACAATAAGTGAATAAACACAGGGACACAAACACAGATACTATGTAGTTGCAAAAAGTGATGAAAGACTACACAAACAAAGCAATTAGAGTGTTCACAATACTATACCCACCAGAAATACATTTAAAACATTTTTCACACAAAAACAGAAAAAGCTAGACAGACATAGAAAAAAGACAGACACAGACAAACAGAGACACAGAGACAGATGCTTGATGTCTCCATGCTCGACACCCTGACACACATGAGAATTGTGGCCTTTTTGCTGTCCTGTCTTTACCTTACCTCTTCATACTGTGTTCCTTTTTCTTCTTTTTCTTTCTTTTGTCCTTTTTTTTTTACTCTGGTGGCGGTGTATCTTTTTGTTCTTGCGTTTTTTCTTCAATTTCTGATCTGAAAAATCAGTTGATGAGGTGCTGGATGAAGTAGAGCTGAATGAAGTGGAGCTGGATGAAGTGGAGCTGGATGAAGTGGAGCTGGATGAACTGGAGCTGGATGAACTGAAGGAAGAAGAAAAGAAGATGCACCAGGAGATGTGTTGGCCGAGGAGGATGAGTCAGTTGTCCACTGTTATCTGTATGAACAGCATGATAGAAAACACAATTCATTTTGTTAATTTGAAATTATTACCTATGATAATACAAGTCCCACTTGCATGTTTCTTTTAACATTTACATTTCCCAAGACTTACTATTTAATTAATCAGCATCACTGTAGGTCATCAGTTGAACAGATGTGTTTTGCTGTTGTCGATGCTACAAATAGGCTATTTATTATCTTTTATAGGAACTAACTGTGCAATAACACTTGTGTTCCCAATGAACCTGGCCAATAAATTAATTTGATCAATTAATTCAAATATGTAGTTCAGATTTTCCCATTTTTTGAGAGAATCAGCCCCTCTGTATACCAACACTCTGTTTTCTTGGAGTAAATCTGTCCTTGTTTTCTCTGCATGTTTTAGTTAGAGTTTCCAGTTGCATGACATTAAAAATGTCATCATGCCATTTACGAATTACTTTTAGATCATTTCATTTTTTCTTAAAAAAGTTTCATTCTCTTCAGCTATGGTTCAGACTACAGATTGACCTTGTGGGAACGTAGAGGGCCTTTTTAAGTGACATGTTTTGCTGCTGTGCTAAAGGAAACAAAAACAACTTATTTGTGATAGGAAATGAAACACATTATTGATGGTGGCTGGTGAGTCAAAAAATAAAATTTGGTCACTGTGGTGGTGACTTTAAACTTGGAGCATCAAATCACAAGCAGCAAAATCCGTTTGAAAGATGGATTATGAAGAGGAGTATGAGACAACCTAGACAATTTTTTTTTTGGCCATAGCGCCAGAGCTCCATGTTTTGATGAGGCGCTTCTCCTGGATTAAATGTTGGCCTTTCTTTTTCCCTTAATATATATATTTTACAAAGCACCAAAGTATTGGCTTACCGAATTGTGCAGTCCTGGCTGAAACAACAAACAAAACTGTAGGCCCTTGCTGACCAACTTGTTGGCAGAGAGTCTCTCCTTAGTCAGGTCACTGATTTTTGTTGACTGTGTGCTGCTTCTTCTTCTTAGCCTCCGTTGTTTAAGCTCTTTCTTCTTAAAATGCAGAAATGCTGTTGGAGCTACAGTTTCACCAGTATCTGAAATGATACCATAAAGAACAAATTCTAATTAGAAAAGCCAGGTTAGAAGTAGAATGTATAAATATGACCTTTAAAAATAATGTTTTGATGTTCTGAAGGTCAATATTATGCAAATATCATACAAGAAACGACCGAAAGAGCTTAGATAAATCCACCAATAGCGAATTAACAAGAAGCTTGGCTAATGAAGAGCAAACCTTCATTAGCCAAATGTTACTCTTAATTTTACTCCTCCATCATCAAATTGGTCATATTTGGCACCTAGTGAGTTTTAATTTTTGGCCCAGCCTGCATACTTTTATCCTTGAGTGTTTTCTTGTTTCTGAACTGGATGCTGATGTTTCTTTAGATCGCTGTCCATTTTCACAAACTGGTATAGACTTTTCTGTCTGTCAAATACCCAGAAGTCATGATGAGTGAGATGATGAAACAAATTCCCTTTGATGCAGACTCGTTGTTTTCTCTGCTTCCACTTTTCATAAAATCCGGTAAACCCAATAAATTACATTAATTTATGGATAAAAAATATTTTTTTATTTAAAAGCAGCTGTCGGTTTGTTGCGGGATCTGGAGTCATAAGCGGTATCTGATATCGCCTCTGCCTGTTCAGATACGTCCTCTTCAGCCAGGTTACTTTGCCCCGCGCGTTAACCCCCTATCACACATGCGTGCGCACATGTACAGGCTGCTCTGATGTATTCTTCACAAGTGCAAATACTGTAATTACAACAAGTACACACGACAGTAAGGGTGCCCTTGCGCACATTTAATTAACTTGGACGTGGAAATGAGCGGTTTTAGTCTAGAAAAACTGCGGGGGGGGGTACATTTTTGGGATCTTTCGTGCAGTGGCACGAGTGGTGCAGGAAAGATTCTGCCTAGCCAGTGGCTTCACATTAATATGGTTAGATATGTAAAACAAACCAATAACTCCGATGTTTAATCAATCTCAATCAAGCTTCTTTTCATTGAAAGAAAATATAAAACGTTTGCTTACCGACACCGTCATCGCAAACATTAAGTTCAACTTCATTAAATTGTATTTGCTTAACTAAAAGTGTGCTTGTGTGTCGTTTACCGTGGCTGCAGTTAATTACTTCAGTGTAACTGGCAGATTAATTCGACGCCTCCGTCCTACTACTACTAATTTGCGTGGCTGACATGTATCCGCGTTTAATACTGACATAAAATCTGATGCAAACAAAGGAAAATCGATCAATTCACCAACAGAAAGCATATAATTTACTTACCAACAAGGTAAACCACAAAACCACGGCTTCCAGCGGTGTTCGCATGCAGTCCGAGCAGTGCAGAGGGCGGTAAAATGTACACTTCAGGTGTTACAGGAAATGTGGGAGTTTAGAGTGACGAGTTCAGAGTTAAAATTCTCATAATGACACTGACAGATTTATTTTGGAAACACGTTGATTTGACACTCATTTTCAACTCTACTCTTTTTTAGTTTATTGTTAAATATATGGGATGCAACTCAACAAAGAGTTAAATTAACTCTTATATTACTAAAATTCGATCAACACTCCAAAATCAACTCTTTTGAATTTGCTGTGTATGAGATGTTCGTAATCAATCATATCCAGAACAAGGCGTAAGTTATTATGAATTAAGCGACCTTTAATAAAACCAGACTGCGTTTCAGAGATTATTTGGGTTATGTCTGACTTGAGTCTGTTTGCAAATATATGCGTTAGACGTTTATAGTCAGTATTTAAAAGAGTTAGGCCTTAAATTATCTAGAAATGTTGGGTCTTTACCCGGCTTGGGAATAAGGGTGATTACACCCTGTTTCATTGTATGTGTTAGAGACCCATTTTGAATAATTCCTTTAAACATTTCAAAGATTAAATCTTTGATATGCTCCCAGAAGAATTTATAAAAGTTACTGGTCAGTCCATCACATCCTGGAGCTTTATCCTTGGACAGACAGCTTACAGCCTTCTCTAATTCTGTCAAAGTTATTTCTGAATCACAAGAATTTCTAAAATTGTCATCAATCTTAGGAATGAAATATTTAATTGTCTGGAAAAATGTATTATTGTGGGATTCGGAAAAAGATGACGAGTACAAATTACTATAAAATGAACTTATTTCTTTAGAGATCATTTGAGGATCAGAGCATAATTGATTATTAATATGGAGTTTCTTTATAGCATCCTTCTCTTGCCTCTTCTTTTCTAGATTACAGAAATAAGAAGTACTATTTTTTCACCAAGCTCCACCCATTTTGCTCGGGATCTGATGAAGGCTCCTTTCGCTTTTTTAATATAAATATCGTCAAGAGAACACTGTAAAATGCTTCTGCGTTGTTTATCATCCTCATTGTAAACAGGCTTGGAACAAATCTGATTTAACTCAGTCAAAATTTCAGTTTCTCTTTGCTTATAATGTTTTGCAATTAATTTGCTATGTTTAATGGCAGTTTGACGTACTTTGAATTTAAAGAATTCCCACTTATCAGTGTAAGATTTTAGAGTTGAATCACTATTTATTGCTTCTAATAATTCAATAACAGCATTACAGAAAGTTTCATTAGTGAGAAGTGAAGAATTAAATTTACAGTAGCCTCTTCCAAAGGATTTTTGGATTTGAGAGCTGACATTAAGTTCAACCAAACAGTGATCACTCAGGGGAGCTGCTGAGATGTTAACGTCTATTTTGTTTTGTAGTAGGTTATTTGAGACTAGCCAGAAGTCAATCCGAGATTTTGAGGATCCATTAGGCTTGAACCAAGAGAATGTTTGACTGAGAGGATTTTTTATCCTCCAGGGGTCAGAAACATTAACATCAAGACAAAAGTCCTTTAAAGTTGGATTAATATGATGAGTATTGAACTTTGAGGGTACTCTATCCAGCCATTCATCTAGAACCATGTTATAATCACCACCAATTACTACAGTATTTGTACAGTACTTATGATTGAAAAGTTTGACATGTTTTGCAATTTCTGTTAATAATAACTTGTTTTGACTAGGGATATTATAGCCATAGACATTGCATAGGATCAGAAAACCATCATCAGTTTTAAGAACACAGATGAGCCAGTGGCCGTCATCATCAGAGATATGGGTAATCACTTTAAACGGACAGTTTTTAAAGAGCAAAGCAACTCCAGAAGATTTGTTTGTACCGTGACAGAATTGGATTTTGTCTCCCCATTGATTAGACCAAAACTGTTGGTCTGCTTTAACAGAATGAGTTTCCTGCAGTAGAATGCAGCTGGCTTTCACATTTTTACAGAATAGGAAAATAGATTTTCTTTTTACATTGTCTCGTAAACCCCTAACATTTAAAGAAAACAAAGTTAAAATTAGACATGAAATACAAAAAAAAAAAAAAAAAAACACGCAAAAATGAACAAAAAGTTACTTACTTAGCTAGTTACTGAAGGTGAAAGTTAGCGGTTGGAATTCAGATCCCAAACAACATTGTACTGCAGAACTAGACCTCAAACTTTTAGAAAAAAATACTTTAGAACTTATAACTTTCAAGTTGACAACGACAGAGTTTCACTTTCCTCTGTGAACTTAAGGTGTGGAAAAAACGGAGCAAATGAGGTTTATGCTTTAAACAACAAAGCATCTATGGTAGTTAACTCCAAACTAGTAAAGAAGAATAAAAAAATACAGCTAGTCTGGAGACAAACGTACTCCGTTAGCGTACCCGATGTGGCCCCGATAGTACACGTTCTGTCCCGCAGCTCTCGCTTTCTCCATTTTGGGCCAGACAGCAGCTCTTGCCTCTCAGTCAGCTTTGCTGAAATCCTGCTTGAAGAAGATTCCCAGTTCTTGACAAACCCTTGCATCCTTAGAAACCTTCCAGAAGATGTCGCGGTAGTGCCTCATGGAGAACTGGATGATTTGGCGGTGCCTCCCGGTTTCTTTCCTCCCCAGCCGATGTACTGTATCCACAACCATTTCCAACACCGATGTGTGCTGTGGCGCAATCTTTGCCAGGATCTCCAGGACTTCTTTGCGGGTGTTTTCCTCGCTTTTTTCTTTCAAACCTTGTAACTTCAGGTTAAAGCGCCGTTTATATCGCTCCATCTCTACCACCCTCTCTTTTAAGTCATCATTTTCCTTCCTCAGCACAGACACTTCTTTTCCCAAATTGTGCACTTTGGATTTGCAGTCCTTTATATCAGCAGCGTTTACCTCAGTAATCTTCATCAGATTAGCCAGAATCACAGAGTTTTCCCGAAGTCTGCCGTCAAAGTCGTCAAATCTCGCCGTTAGTTTTTCGATGGCGGCACTTAATGCTGACAACTCGGCATCACTTTTGTTAGAGACGACTACCTTGTTAGGTGGAACGGAGGGTTTGGTGGGTGTAACCGGGGTTTTCCTTTCAGTAGACAGCGAAGAAACTTCCATGGCGTATTCGTGGTCATGTGTTGTCATCTCTGGGTTTTTGGATGCGGGAGTCGGCTTCTCCGATACAGGCTTTTCCCGTGGCATTCTAGGAGCTCTTAATGTTGCTGTTGTTGTTTTTCTCACTTTGTTCTTGTCTCTTTACAGTGGTAAGACTTTGAGAGTAATACAAAAAAAAAAGCAAAACTAGTTCAGCAGTTTGAAAATGAGGTCAAAAGGGATATTTTGGGACCGGACCGTAGCAGCTCACAAAAAGTTGACCGCACAGACCGCCATCTTAGTTCCTCCCCCCACCTGCAGGAACAGATATTGAGCAAAATACAGCCTCTGCAATTGAGCGCGCCTCCCAGTCACCGGGGACTTTCTGACGCTTCTTATATATTGAATTTTAAAAATATTTAAAGGAACTGTCACCGCTCGTGATCAGAATCCCTGCAGACTCCTGACCAGGGTTCTGCCGGTGTGGGTAACGGATGTTCTCGGGTTGCCGGATGTTCTCGGGTCCTTTCTCCACTTCATTTTTCCAAAAACTGAAAAATGAAGTCTCAATCTTCGCATGGTACCATGACTTACAAAAAAAAATATGTACATCCAAAAAATGAATATTAAGGGTTGGTCTCACAGCTTCCCAGAGTAAATCCGAAAACTGCTCCTTCGGGTGCGCTCCTCACGTCCAGAACGCCAATTTCCGGGACCCGGTCCTCCCACAAGAGCTCCGCCAAGATGAAAATTATAATTAAATATCTCCCGCTATTCTTCCAATACTGTTGGATGAATGAAGAGATGACAAGCTGCGGCTGCAGACTTTCCGCGTCTGGCACCGCCACGCCCCTCTCCTTCAGCGTCTGACGTCCCTCCTCCCGCTCCTCTTTTCAAATCACCTTTGGTTTCCGCTTCTAATGATGGTTTACCCAGTCAAAAGTCCCATAGGCAATGACGCCAATATTCATATTCATAGGCAGTGTACACAGGATTTTATGTTATAATTCCCACAATTTTTTTTCATATGCATTTTCCCTTGAGCAATAAGTTTCTTTTCTCCTTATATTTTACATTTTCATTCATCGTACATTTCATTCATTTTTCAATATGACGGTGTCACAAGGTACCATGTAAATACCCTGAAAATACCCAGTAGTCACATAATAAATACCATGTAAATACCACTTAAGTACACTGTAAGTACTGTACTGTAAAAGAAAGCGTTACCACATTATCAGTGCAACAAAAATGGCGAGCAATATTGGAGCTAACCAGTCATATAGTTTTGAGCCAGATGCCAGCTCAGGCGAGGAAAACAAAGATGAACATTGATCTATTTGTATGCAAGTGGATGCATCAGAATGGAGGAAAGAAAAATGCATGTGGCCCACCCAATCTAGTTTCCACATTACAAATGAGCTTTTTTTGTCTGGTGCTGATTCACAAAGATTTGAATAAAGACTCAGAATTCATATTTTTCATCATATTTTTTTATATATATAATATATAAATTATGTCCTCCATCATTGGAAAAATGCCACAAGAACATGTTAAAAACATAAAAACACAATTTTCTCAGAGTGCGTCTTTAAGTTGTGCCTCAGTCTTTGACAAAAACATTTCCCTAAAGGGTCTGATGTATATCAGATTACTTCCAACAGCTGAAATGAGGGATGTGGGAGTGTCGAAAAAATGGGCCACTAAACAGCTGAAGGCGAAGCTGCAGCAAGACTGAAGGAGAACAGGAAGTTGGAGTTGTCCTTAACATTCAATTTAGTTTTAATGTGCCTCTCCCCCTCAGTATGATCTGTGTTATTACATATTTTATATTTATTTTAATGTTTTGTGATGTATTTACTGGTAGCCTTTTTTAATCAATAGGTATTTTAAATTATTTTAATTGATCACTCAACTACGGGAAACCATCAGGACACATTTCCCATAATGCATTGTTTTGTTGTCAATGGGCGGATTGCAGTCAGTGCAGTACTAAATTTCCAGCTGCGTTGGCGTAGGTTGGGGCCTTGCTCCGCCCCTTTGTCTTTCTGGTGATATTTATGAGATGATTGACATGTGATGTTGGAGCAAAAACATACGTCACACACCAGGGGCCTCATTTATAAAACTTTGCGTAGGATTTGCGTCAGAAGTGGCGTAAGAGGCACGTGAGCGGCAAACGGTGGCAGACGCCGTGAATGCTGCAGCGTCACAACCTCGGACCGTGGCCGAAATAAAAAAGAAATGAAATAAATGATAGGGCATCAAAGTCGAGGCAAAAAAACGTCTAGCGCTGCATCGGCAGAGTGTGTCTGCCACGGGGGGGGGGGGGGGGACACCGGCGTAGGATTTGCGTCAGAAGTGGCGTACGGATGAAACATAGGACGTGCATACGCACAGAAATATTCGGATTTATAAAACCGTGCGCACGCACATCCTACGCATCTTTCGCTTTATAAATCACAACCGATCCTAAATGCAGCGCAGCTTTTGCGGCTACATGACACACACATAGTTGCCCATAAATAGTCCGTGAAACGCCCACAAATTAATATTCATGGCTTGCTAAATCTTGGCAAACACAGAGAGGAAATCAAAAAAACACAACTTCACCCAATGTGAAGTAGAAGTTATCGTTGGCGAGGTGGAAAAGAGGAGAAAAGTGTTGTTTGGAGGGCACAGTGTGGGCATTACTAATGCCAAAAAGGCACGTGAGTGGCAAACGGTGGCAGACGCCGTGAATGCTGCAGCGTCACAACCTCGGACCGTGGCCGAAATAAAAAAGAAATGAAATAAATGATCGGGCATCAAAGTCGAGGCAAAAAAACGTCTAGCGCTGCATCGGCAGAGTGTGTCTGCCAGGGGGGGGGACACCGGCGCTGACCCCTCTTGATGAGAGACTGGCGGCTATTATTGGGGAATCCCTATTAAGTCCCCTCATCGGCGTCCCCCTCCGCCTCAGTCACCTGACTGACGCGCCAGACGCAACGGGTGACACAGGTAAGAGAAATAATTAAAATGAATGATGCAGTCAAGTAACATGAATGCAGGGTACACAATTACAGATTATTAATATAGAACAATTTTATTTTAGCTGCTGGTTGTTCCAGCGGGGCCAGTGGTTACGATGCTGCAGCTGAGCAGCCGTCTGGACCCAGCGTCTCCACGGCGCGGCTCTCAACCCTCCAGCAGTGGGCGTGTCCTCACCGTTGCAGTCCTTGAAATGCAGAGGGAAGTCAGTAGTTCAATCAGAGAGGTGGCCAAGGAGTTGGGCGAAATCAAGACTGACTGAAATAAACTGCACGATGAGGGAATTCTTAAATAAATAATATTTTCCACACCTTTTGTTGTTCTTTACAAGCGACGCATCACTTCCAAACGCTGGCGCACAGCAGCAGCATTTGGCTCAAATGCGTGGGGATGGGGTTCAGGGTCGGGGCCAACACACCAATCGGCGCCAGGGGGTAGAGGCACGTGTTTAAGCTGTGCCACATTGTGAAGCACAGCACATGCCAGCATGATTTGGCACACACTGTCACTTTCACGTGTTTCTTCCATCTGCCGACGGTGTCGCCGTTTCTCATTTCACCCGTTTTTGTGCGTACGCCTGGGTCAGAGCTTGCGTGGAGGACCGCACATTTTCCCGTCAAGTTTGCTTTTTATAAATCTCAACTATTGCGTAGAGAGTGGCGTACGCCTTCTTTTGTGCGTACGCAACGTTTATAAATGAGGCCCCAGGTGATCTGTGCAGCGTTGCGCTCACCTGCATGATCTCAAACACACTTATTGAGCAACTTGGCTGGACTTATTTGGTGTCGCTAACATGAATTTCCATCTGTTTTGGAGCCTATCACTGATCTCAGGTATCTGTAACGATTGTTCTGATCTCCAGTGAACAACACCCGTTCTTTTATTAACCACAGTAAACTTTAAAAAAAAAAAACACATACTCTCTGACTTCTCCACCTTAAATTTCAATAGGTGCAAGTACAGTCCAGATTTACTGACAATCATCTTCAATCATACTGAGGGTCTCAGCTGGTTGGGAGGAAGAGCTGCCAAGTGTCCAGCAGTAAGAAGTAGACAAGAGAAGCTGTGTTCAGAAGAACCCATTGATAGAGACAGAACTGTAAAATTTGAGTCTTCTTTTGGGTTTAATAGTTATAATTCAACAATGTTAATTGAACTGTGTTAATAAGGATGTTTAAATCAGAAAACAGCAGATAGAGAAGTTTAATTAAAGAGAAATGTATTACTGATTAATTTACTTTTTTTATTTACCTATTTTATTTCTTTTGAATGAGAATAAGTAAATTTTGTACAGGAAACAGTTACTAATAGAGTATAATATGTTAATATGTGTTGCATACAAATTTACTGGCTCTCAAACACTCACAAGTTGCGTGTGTGTGTGCGTTAAAGTTGCGGCCCTGCCTTCAGTGGCCCCCAGGTAAATTGAGTTTGAGACCCCTGCTTTACGCGATGGTATGCCCCGCTTGGCCATCACTGGCTGCAAATGATCACGTGACATTTCTTGGCCAATCAGTGCTGCAAGGACTTAAGAGCACTCAAGAGTGATCCAACATGTGAATATCTTCGTAATACGCAGTGTAATTACTTTCTTCATATTTTTATCGATACTATGTCGATCAAAATAAAGAAAGTGGTCAGACAAATATGTACAAAATGGATTCTCATGTATCACAGAACAGGATGGGAGTCAGCATCCTATCTGCATGATTTGCAATGCCAAGTTGAGCAACTCTAGCCTCACACTGGGAAAACTAAAGGAACACTTCGAGAAGCTGCATGGAGAAGGGGAATTTAAGAACACAACACTTGGTGCTCTGCATTTGCTCCTTTGCACACAAAGGAGTTGCAAAGCAACACAATACATGTACTTATTTTAAGCTTAACACATGTTCAGGCTGTATCTCTTCTCAGTATCATAGCTTTTTAATATCACAATGTAATATGTATTAGAGCAACAAAACAGAATTTTAAATAAACAAAGAGTTCAATAAAAAAGTCAACAAAGAAGTAGAAGTAAAGCAAGAATTTTAAATGTTTCTTCAGTTTTGACAACTTTACAAATTGAGTTTGTGTATAATATATACTATCAAACAAATCTGTGCTTATAGCTCGAGTTCTGTTTACTCTGTGGTTCTATGTTCGAATGGTTTCAGGTAGAATACCTTTGTCGAAATAGTCTGAAGTGAAAAACTTCCAAGGGTAGTACGTTTACATTAAAAAGACATGCTTTTAGTTTCCACAAAAATCAGTGATGAATATCAAGGACAAAATGTGCTCTTCTAAGATATTTATTACAAACCCTAAAGCAGGCTAATGGGTCTGCTCTGGACAAGCCTGCAGTACTATCTTTAGCCCCTCTGCTGGCAAGTGAATGGAACTGCCTGACTTATCCTCACTGCTGTCATCAAGACAGCCAGTATTTTTAGAAGACAGCAGCAGCTGCATAAGCATTTAACAGTATTCCATGAACAATGACACTTGGGGTGTCTCAGGTCTGAACGACAGGGAGTTTGTGGGAATCACTCTACTCTAGTTCATTTGGTGTAGAATTTTGACTTTTTTTGGTTTGTTCCACTGAGAAACATCAATGAAGGAGAATAGGAATAGAGCTCCGGACATTTGAGAATAGCATGCGTCTAAATCCAAAGTCGACTGGGAACACTACTTGGCTTTCAAGAAACGGTTGGCATTGCTCCTTAACTCGGACTTCGATCGCTATTGCGGAATGTATGTTGATGGTTGTTCCTGGCGGCTGAAGCGAGGTAAGGGTACGTAGGGGTTCATCACTCCATAAGGGGCAGAGGTCTTTCCGATTAAACCACACAAGCTAACACAGGGGTTAAACGTATATCTTTAAAGCACCACAGGGAATACCGGAGACATTTTAAGCACATTGTCTCAGCTCTGTGAGTGAAACGTGTCAGACAGTGAATTTTTTGTGCAACTTGTAACAATGTACATTTTTCATGATGTTGATCAGTTAAGAAAAACTTCCACTGATATGATTTGAGTCTGACTCACAGCAAGTTCATGTTTTAAGATTTTGATCAGCCTGCTTGATAAGCAGGAATGTGCTTGCCTGGTCCTCCTCAGATTAAAAGGCCACATCATCATTCTTCCACCTCAGGAGTAGTTCAGTAGTGAAGTACCAGTAACCCAGCAAAAACTAAAAACTATACCAATCCCTTATTAATGTCATATTATCTGGTAATTTTTTTCTAAAAAGAACACAAGGTGCTATTCTCCTGTTTAGTTACATATTTGGCAAAATTAGGAATATCTTTAAGCATTTCTTCAAATATCTTGAATGTTTTCTTACTAAAATACTCTCCTAATTGTTTTGGTTGTTGAGAAAATATTTTTTAAACCAGAACTTAAATATATTGCATTTTAGTAGGAAAATTGTAAAATATTAAAGTTTTGCTCTTGGGTCCTCAGTTTTTCTAGGATGCACAGCTTGACCTAAAGATAACTCGCTGGGATGTTCAGTCTGGTTTAGGAATGGCAATGAATTTGTGCAACAGAAAAGGCTTTACACTCTTTTAACAGGACAATAGGCAGCATTACTGGCATCTTTAAATATGTAAATTGTGTTTTGGGTTTTTTTAACATGTTTTTGTAGCATTTTTGTGATGATAGAGGTGCAACTCGCCCCTGCCACCCGCCTCTACGCACCACCCGCTCTCGCTACCCACCTCTATGCAGCACCCCCGCCCTCACTGCCTACCTTTGATCAAAGCTAGTCAAAGCTGCATATGCTAAAAATGCTAACTATGCTAATGTGGCTAAAAGTGCTAGCATTGCGATCAGCATCATCAAGTTACTCAGAAAAACGCATTGCTTAAGATGCTATTAATGCTAACTATGCTAGTTATGCACACAGATAGACAAATTGCTCCATTGGTAAGAGCTGCATGTGATAAGTTGATAAAGAATCCACTTTTTTCAAAATGGCAGCTTTTCTGTTGATTTTATCTGCATAGCAACGATTTTACATATTTGTTGCCTCGGAATGACGAACAGATCGACGTCAGTTTCAGATGAACTGGAAAAGTAAAGTTTTGGTTGTCCTTAGCAACAGAGGTTTAATGATAACCACGCACACATTTCTTATATGTCCATATCCAGTGTTTCTTTTAGTATGTTCAGTTCCAACTATTGATGCAGGCATTCAATTTTTACAGTTTCTCATTGAAAGATATTGGAGTTATAACAGCGCGCCACATTTGCTAGCTCACCACGCGAACGCCATTCAAAAGCTACAATTTCTAATTCCAACAATTTTTCCACAGTAGCTTGGCATTGATGCCAAAGAAGTTTCAAGATGATTGATAAAAATCCCAATGACAAGTATACGTTTGTATCCGTAAATAAAGGTGGCTTTTAAAATAAAATTAAAGATGGCTGCCTTTTTCCGAAGTCAAAGCTCAACGACATTTCAGAGGCGGTTGTAGATTTAGGCTAGCAACATGTGTGTGAAATTTCATGAAAATCGCTTGAAAAAAAAGTTCATTTTTCCATACTGTGTAAAAATGCGAAAATCGCGAACTCGTGGATTTTTGCACAAAATGGCCTGCAAATCGTAGGTCATGTCGCCATCTTGTAATGATTTCAAAACTTTATTTGGATATCCCCGAATAGGTTATATCGGTTATGTTAGCCGATTGTAAAAAAAAAAATTCAGATTTTTTTTTTTTCAGTCAGAAATTTTTTTGCGATGTTTTTTTTCTCACCACGCCTACATTCCTTTATCGATGTTGTCGTATGTTACATCGTTTTGTTCAGCGCGGGCCAAGGGATCGCACTTTTCATTTTCACGACATTCCGATAAAAACTGCGAACTAGCTAAGATCGCAGCGGTTGCGAATTCGCCATGGACACGTCGTTCTAATTCCAACATTTTGTCCACATGACCTTGATATGGTTGCCTGAGAAGTGACGAGACGATCGCTAAAAATCCCTAGGAAGAGTTGGTTACCGGTCGATAAACATGCTTTTTTTTTTTAAATGCTAGATGGTTTTCCCAAGGTCAAAGGTCAATGACACTTCTGTGGTGTTTGTAGACTGGAGCTGCCAGGAAGTGTGTGCAATTTCATGAACACCGCTCAAACAAAAGTGTTGTTTTCCCATATTGTGGAAAAACACAAAAATCAATAATTCTCAGAGTGTGGCTGTCCCATACAATTTCGACACTTTATTGGGATTTCCCCAACACGTGTGTTTTGGTTTCGTAACTGTATTTAGGAAAAAAAAAAGTTCGGCCCCATACGCAATTTTTGGCCCATTAGGTTTTTTTATGGAATCGCTCGCAGTGATGTCATCGTCTTTGGGGGGGTAACGTTGACTTTGTGGAAAATTTATTTTCAATTTATCCTGGGTGTGTGCACATTTTGGTGACTTTTCGAGTAGGCGGCGGGGGTCAAATCTTCGCTGAAATGCGCAGAAATCTTTACAAATGTGAAAACAATATGGTCCTTGCAGTTAGTGACTGCTGCTGCAGGCCATAGCAAGACAAAACCAAAAAAATGAATATAAGCAGCAAATAGGTAAACACAATAAAGCATAATAATAAGTAAAACACAAGTAAAATATAGCTTAAAGATAAGAAATGTCAGCTAAAGGCTCCTCTAAATAAAAATGCCCTATATGTAACATAAATTCAAAACTAGATAATACATTAACTGTGCACCAAAGTATCCTGTGCCCCCTAAAGTTCGAAAAAATAAGGTAAAACATTTTTTTAAATCTGATACACTCTATCAACATGTATCAAATAGCATTTGGCTGCTATCTCCCCATTTAAACAACCATGAGGTAGATATCGATGTTACAGTCTGTTACTAGATATTTACTTAAATGGTGCTTAATAAAATACTGCAAGATTTGATATTTTTTGTTTGTTCTGAGAAGTTTATTTGCATCATTTTATGACCCCAAAAGTTCAGATCTTCCTGGTCATGTTGCAAGCAAACGTGGTCTCCTCTACTTGAATGTTGAACAGACAGTTACCTCATGAACATGCTTTCAAGAGTGAGATGAAACCAGAGAATACCCACAATGTCATTAGAGGGCTTACTACCTTCCCACATGAAGAGACCATCAGAAAAGCAGGATCTGGGAGCCCTTTTGTTTGGAGCTAAACACATGTAATCACTAAACCATTCACTAGACTTGCATAGAGATACAAAAATCAAAAATCTTTTAAGTCCTATTTAGCGAAAACAACCAAACACTGCAATCCCAATAAATGTTGAACAAGAAACTTACTTTGAAGACAAAAAAGTTCTTCTTTGGAGACTTCCACATCATTTTTGGCTGATCTATTTTGTGAAAATTCTGGTTTCTCAGCCATCTTTGTGATACATGACACACATTCTTTCACAGATCTTTTTTTAGGGTTTACTATACTAAGCCCTTTCCCACTGAAATACAGCACCAGCTGTACTGGCTAGGTGTTGTTGCTCCTGTTGCAACAGCACAGGGCTGCTTCTTCCAACTCACCGTGCCATGCTTTCCTCTCATGCAGATAGAGCTACAGTAATTCAATTAGGCCTAATATTCATACCATCTGCTTGTGCTGAAACACATGCACTTAAAAGGGGCAAAGGGTGAACATTGGCATGACAGAAGTCATATTTTAGTTTCCAAATGACGGGGTTCACTCGGATAGAAAACAGTTAAGCCGGGTCAAAACAAAAATGAATGGAATGTGGAAATATTTTCAAAATCTATACTAATTCTGCATTTTTAAATTAATATGATGTTTTTTCCATTCCTAATCTTTTTGTTTTATGCCAAAGGAAGTTATTACTTTTTTTTTATCCCCAGAACCTTGTAGTCGGAGAGTGGTCTGTCTTGCCCTACTGAAAAAAAAAACATTTACTAACCTCCAAGACGACTTTTGGTGAAGAGGATCTCTGCAAGCAGAGATGGATGTGTTTGGCGGTGCCCCACGTTTTCTAGCTTATCCAAGACCTGTCATCGTGCAAAGTGGAACTGATGCAGTCCTGAAGTGTCAAATTGGGGGTGATCCAAGGCCTGCTGTCCTCTGGGAGCGAAACAATGAAAAGATTGACCCACAAGGACGATACAGGGTCTTTGAGGACGGCAATGTATACAACCTTATCATTTCCGCCGTAACTATCGAAGATAGTGGCCAGTACATTTGTAAAGCAAAGAACTGTATTGGGGAGACATACGCTGCAGCCACATTAAAAGTGGAAGGTGAGGCACAGGAGATGGAGCTACGAGAGGAGAACAAGCCACGGTTCCTTATCAAGCCACTATCCACTCGTGTTGGCCGTGGGGAAGATGCCGTATTCTCTTGTAAGCTTTGGGGAAACCCAAAACCAGAGATTGTCTGGGAAAAGGATGGAAGAAAGCTCAATGATATATTTGAGACCACGCATTTCAATGTGGGTTGCCAGGATGGTGGATGGTTCCAGCTCAAAATATTTAAGACCCGTGCTCCAGATGGTGGTGTATATACCTGCAAAGCGAGGAATGAATTTGGGGAAGCACTTGCGGGAGCTGTGTTGCTTGTTGATGCAGGTCCTGGACATGAAGAGGAAGGGAACCGTAATGGTTATACAAATGGCCACTGGAAAGTCCACCAAGGGAAAACAAGGAGTGGTAAACAAGTCCTAAACAAACTAAAAGACGAAACAATAACCAAGTCAACAAAGGTGAAGATGTTTGCTGTGACTGAAGGCAAACATGCCAAATTCCGTTGCTTTGTGACTGGCAAACCCAAACCAGAAATAATCTGGAGAAAAGATGGCAGGCTCATACTGTCTGGAAGGCGTTACTTGTTATATGAGGACAGAGAAGGATACTTTACCCTTAAAGTACTGTACTGTAAGCAAAAGGATAACGGAGTCTATGTGTGTGCTGCATCAAACACTGCTGGGCAAACCCTTAGTGCTGTACACCTCTCTGTCAAGGGTAAGTGAAAAGTATCATTTTTATTTGCCTAAGATTTTGTGATGAGTAAATGCAGCACAGCTCAAGCCGGCAATCCCTTTTTATGTGAGTAAGTGACTGAGTAGGTAATGGTGTGTTGTTGGATCTGGTTTCTGTTCATGTGAAGCATGGATGATGTCAGTAAGTCTAAGATAGGAACTGAGATCATTTCTTGTAGGAGATCCAAAGACACAAGGGATAATGAAATGTGTGAACGCAAGCATTTTATTGCAATTCAAAAAATCAAGAGTTGCTCAAATAACTACATAATTACTCTTTTTACAGTTTGACACTTTGCTTTAGGTATATCTTTTTAGCTCGACTTAGTTTAAAGTATTTGCATCCTCAGCTGGTCTGAGTAAGTGATATCAGTAATCAATTTAACTTAGGTCCACAATCTAATCAAATGGTTTGAAGATGTAGTGTAATGTCTGCATAGTTCCTCCTTGCAATGGGATTTAAGGTGTGTCCATGTGATAGAAGAATTTTAGTAGAGGTTCATGTTTCTCACATGACTCAGAGGAGTCCAAACCCGCAGGACGATAAAATTGTTGTAACCTCCAGAAATAGACGGTGTGTTAATGCACAAACAATTTGAATGCAGAAATTTAATTTGTGTGTCAGTGGAAAGCTCTATGGGTAACTGGCCTTTCCTTATAACATTTGCAAGTTAAGGAAGTGGTGAGCTTTGCATACATACCATCAAGTTCAGTACACAATTAGTTCTTTACAGCTTTCCGTTACTGTCTGATGGTATCACTTACAGACCGTTTATTTTTTATCCAACACCCTAATGTGTTAATAACCATCCAATTGCTCAATTCAAAATGTCTTGTGTGTCATGATTTTCCTCATCTTATTTACATAACTTACACTTCATGTAAGCATGTTTCAATTTAGCATCATACAGTACAAGGAAATAATTGTACAGTGAGTTTACAAAGGTCAACTTACTTAAACTATTAAGCTACACATCGGGCATGTACGTCACTTTCAAGATTACACAGAATGGGTTCTTGAACGCGCTTTCAGCGTATGGTGTTAATGCAAGTCTGTCGCTACCTGATAGAAATTTGTCCATGTAAGCTCAGTTTGAAGAACCTTGGTGCAAAATGACAAAGTGGTACAAATCCTGTGAGTCTTGCTCTAGGTTTTTGTTTTCACAGCTCTATTCCAATATATGAAAAACTTGATTTCATATAATTCTGGCCGAGCACAAACCACAAATTACAATTTTTCTTTCATAATCGATTTTCAAACAGTTGGTAATTCTGTGTTTTGAAAAGTACACTACCCATACGTCATTACCAAATCCGAGTCCCTAATTGTTCAAACTTCAACTAGTTTAACTTTTAAAATATGTTCTGTTGCCCTGCGTTTTGTACATAGAGCTCAAAGCTGATTTTTGAGAGTTTGAGAGTTTTGCATGCAAAAGACAAAAAGTGCATAGGTGATTGTTTAAATTGTCTTTCTATTAGAAGCGGTCACTGAAACAAGTGTTTCTGAGCCTGGTGTGAACGTATTACAGTAAACCCTTGTTTTTCGTGGGGGTTACGTTCCAAAAAGAACCCGTGACAGGCAAAATCCGTGAAGTAGAAACCTCTATTTTTTTTAACAAGTATTATACAATTGAAAAGTGTATTATACATTAAAAAGAAAGAACAAACCATTTTACAGGCTCAAGCATTTGTTGCACAAATAAAAGTACTTTAGAAAAGTTTTTTTTCAACAAATATCTTCTGTACTGAACTGTCAAATAATAATTTTAATCATCAATGTGAACAGAAGGCTTCAAAACGCGGAGATTAGCCCCGCCCACCGCGACCAGAGAGTAAGATTAAACGAGAGAAAATTTAAAATGATTATAAAAAAATACAAAATACAGTCGGACAAATAGTGACTCAGGTGTATTTCACTGCTCTTCAGACTGAGCCGCTGCATCCTGACTCCGCTCTGCAGTGTTTTCTTCTTTTGAAGCCCGCGGGGCAGCTGTGTTTGTTCGGGAGAAGAACATAGTGATAGGCAGTTGTTGTCGCTCTTTTTTCTATGGGTTTTAGAGAAACTCGAAATTGCAAGAGAATTTGCTAATGTAAATTTGTTTACTAATGTAAATTTGGCAAGCTGTTTTACGTACGTGTACATATTAAACTGCAACGTTATTGACACACAGGTAGAGAAGAAGCGGAGTGACTTTTTAGCCAATCAGAATGCAGAACACAATGCACGATGCAAATCCATGAAGTAGCGAAACCGTGAAAAGTAAACCGTGTTATAGCGAGGGATCACTGTACTCTGTTTCTGAAATGCATCTATAGATAGATTGAAATATAAGTACTTGTCTCTTCTATTATAATTTCTTTTAATTGTATTAGAATACGTCACATTAGCTTAACCAATGTATGTTCTGCCTCTGATCCCAGAGCCGCCAGTAAGATTTAAGCAGCCTCTCATTGACCTTGAAGTATGGGAACGAGATTTAGCTGTTCTTGAGTGCGAAGTTCCAGAAGACTCTGTTCCGATCACATGGTATTTGGAGGATAGACGACTGCAGCCAGGGGCCAAATATGGAATGGAAGAATGGGGAACAAAACGGCGGCTAACGATCCGTGACATAGGAATCGATGATGATGGGATCTATCTATGTGAGATGCCTGATGGTGGTCGAAGCATAGCAGAAGTAGCTGTTAAAGGTAAGTCTGTTTTTGTTAAGCATTTTAAAGAGTAACATTGTTGTAAAAAGTTTATATGATAATAATAACAAATTTAAAAATACATTTATAAGCAATTGTTATGATGCTCAAAGTCACCTTGTGTAAGATAACACAGTATAAACAACTTCAAAATCTCAGTTAAAGTGAGAGGGAAGTAAAATACACAAACTGAACAGAGAACTGAAGAAGTCATTGTTCTTGACCTCATGATGGAAAAAAAGGCAATGAAGACTGCAGAGGGACAGAAAGGGGGCAAGTTGTGGAGAGTTTTCAAAGCGAGGGGAATAATTCTGGAATTAAAATGGACTGTGAGCAAAAAAAGCTGTTTAAGGACAGGAGTTATGTGTTCAGTAAATACAATTGAGATGTTATCCAGACAGCAGAGTTTTATACCCCATGAAACTTATGAAGGGACTTGTGTTGGGGACCAAAATAAAATGGTCAACTTTTTTTGATTGGCTGGCAGATGGACTCAAAAAAATCCTCTTTGTTTTGTCCTGCCCAAGCACATGGTTGATTTGGATAGAGGAAACCCCAATCACAATGTGTACCTGCCTAATGCATCACTGCCCCTGAAGTGATAGGTTTCAAACAATGTCCAGGACAAATATTACAAAGGTACAAGACTTTCTGAATGCTTGGCAGTGTTTTAGAGACAGATTGTACCCCTGATATTGGTTCTACTCATGACATCTAAAAGTAAGTCAAAGTGTTAACACCATTGTGGAGTCCCATACTTTTCAATGGGACTGCACAATGGTGCATGTGGCACTGAAAACTGTTGGACATCTGTGGAACTGAGGCGTCATGCTAGATAAACATTTACCAACCAGAAGGTAAATGGTGTATACCTACATATCACTTTACTATACCTATGGTAGGTGGTTTATACTTGTATAGTGCTTTACTACCTTCTGAGAAGGCCCACAGCGCTTAACAGTCACAGTCCAATTAACCAATGCAAGCATATATTTACACACTGATAGTGGACAAACACTGGCACCTCTCTAGAACCACCAAGATCAATGAAGGGTTCAGTGTTTTGCCCCAGGACAATTCAACATATGGGTGGGCAAGGCGGGAACCATACCTGCAATATTCAGATCAGAGGTTGACCACTCTAGTTCGGCTTGAAATTGTTTTAAATTCGATTTCCGATTCCCCTCCCCCCTACTTAATGAAAGTAGAAAAAAAGTAGAAACGGCAGAACACTTAAAGCAAATTTTGCTTTTATTTAATCAAATTCAAGACAAATGTAACCCCCATATCTGGGATAAATAATAAACAAATGAACACTCTCTTGGAATCAAAGTTAAGTATAAGATTTTTCTTCTTCTCACTCCCTTTTGGACTTGTGTTGTTTATGAAATTTTGTCTTGTCTTGTTTTATATAATTATTTTGTTCTATATAACTTTTGTCTTGTTTTTGTCTTTTTTTTTTATTCTACACTTGTTTTCACTTGTCCAAAATATAAAGGTTACTTACTTACTTAAAGTCCCAGCTGTGTTTTAAGTCACACTTTGTAGTCTAGACTAAAAGTAGACAAACATTCACCTTGAGACTAGCACCATTTTCTAAAGGGTTAACAATACACCTCAAATCTGGGGTCTAAGGTTTTAATTAAACTAAGAAACCCCGTCTTCACATCAGGAGTCGCGGTAAACCCCCCCACCCCCGCCGCAGCCGAACACAAAATCCTCCCGCTGCCGCGTCGCAATTGAATACCGGTACAAGTAATAATTACAACGCAGTATTCTTTATTAAATAAATAACAGTAACAACTAACTATCTAACTAAAAAACTAACTATAAAAGCGTTGTAGAATGAGTATGTGTATGTGTGTCGGGCCACTGCGTGTGTAAGAGGACTGAGCGCATGCCACGCGAGAGTAAGTGCTAGTCTTTGACTGCGATGGGCTTTATGCAAATGTTGCAGCGAGGGGTCTCTTTCTCCACGTCTGTGGCAGCAAGCCCATACCAGTTCCAAACAACAGATGATTTTAGTCCTTTCTTGGGAACAAACTTGCCACTATCACCGGTAGCAATGCTGTCGCTTGCTGTTTCGTGCGTGCTATGATGTTGTTGTTTGTCGCTTTCCATAACGCCGTGTGAAAATAATTCTACGTAAGCTCTGGGGAGCCAAAAATGCAGCATTACACAAAAACTCGATTTAGTTTTATTTTTGAAATTGCCCCTAACAAAAATTCAAATTAATTCATTCAATCGATTTTTCCCCCAGGCCTAACAGCAACCATGGATGTAATTTTATAAAGCATATATGTATAGATTTTTACAACAGTGCTTTCCAAAGAATGTGGAATCTAGCCTTAAGAAAGAAAGAAAGATTCCCGGCAGACATACATTGTTAAAAGCTATTGACAGAACAGTGTTAAGACTGCAAAATGCTATGAGAAACAAGAAAAATGTCGGCTTCTTTAAAATATCAAAGAATCATTCAGAACAAGACGGAATGCAACAAAATTGTTACTGTATCTACTGCAGGTACAATTATGCGGAAACTTCCAAGAAAAGTTGATGTCTTGGAAGGTGAGAATGCTGCCTTTTGTGTGGAGGTAGAAAAAGAAGAAATGGATATACACTGGTATAAAGATGGCATAGAGCTTCGTGAAACCCACCAAACAATTCTCAAGTCTTTTGGTCGCACTCACATCCTGGTCTTTGTTAACACAATGCCTGAAGACTCTGGTCTCGTGACTTTCCTTGTTGGCAGATCCAAGACTTCATCTCAGTTAAGAGTGAAAGGTAAGTTCCACAAATCGTGACAGTATTTGGTATAAGAATGTATTTTGACAGTTCATCAGAAAGTTTTAGAAACAAGTTAGAATTAGAAATTTCAAAATGTAGAGTTTTCAAGCTGGGATCTTGTTCTAGCCGCCAGGCACAGTCCACCAAGTTGTCCAGTGGGAGTGCAGATGAACACAGAGCGTGCAAACGCAGCTCTCCTCTCATGGGTTCCTGCCCCAGATTCCAGAAAGAACCCTCCCTCTGGATACGTGCTTGAACGGCAGGAAGTTGGCACTGGTTCACAGGAGTGGGTACAGTGTCTGACCACCGACTCTGCCACCTCTGTGGAGATCCTTGGTGACAGTGTCCCATGTGAAGCTGACTATCGCTTTCGAATTTGCAGTGTGAACAAATATGGGAAAAGCAACAATGTTGAGTTTCCAAAAACTGTTCACTTAGGTAACCAAGTAAAAAACACCATGCTGTTATTTTTTGGCCTTTTCTTCGTTGGCAGTGTCACTTGATAAATCAAAACTTTCTTTTCCAGTTCCTGTGGCAAGAATACAAGCTCCATTGCAGGATGCCTTGGTACCAGAAGGCCAAGATGCTGCCTTCTCAATTGAACTTTCTGCATCGGTTATTGGAACATGGTTTTTAAATGGGACACAGCTCCAGGAGGATGAGCGTTATTCCATGCGTCGGTCAAGAACAAACCAGTCTCTTCGCATACGAGGAGTACGGGACACAGACAATGGGGCTGAGATAACTTTTATTGCCTATGGTATTCGTGATTCAGCAGCACTTTACATTCAAGGTACGTACTGCTTGATTGTTTTTTTTTTCTTTAGGATATATATAAGGCTTTCTTGACAAATATTGTTTTGATTGAGGATTTGCCTAGCTAAAATAAAAATAAAAAGATGTACTACACTAGCACCCTTGTTAACAGAAAAAGACAATGACAAAAGTTCTTTTTCTCACACTTACAGCTCCATTGGTGAAGTTTTCTCCACTATCTGAAATGGATCGGAACAAATTTGTGGAAGTTGGGAACCCCATAGTTCTATACTGTGAGCTTTCTGACCCTACAGCTCCAGTCCATTGGTACAAAAATGGGGTGGAATTACAAACAATAGAGGGCCTTCACATCCAATCAGAAGGCACTATGAGACGAATAGTCATTCAATCAGCAGAGTTCTCACATTCAGGAGTGTACTGCTGTGATGCCATTGACGATGTCATCAGGTTCAATGTGGAAGTAGAAGGTGAGAGTCTTAATTTTTATTTTCATAATTATTTATCAAACCATATCATCTTACTGTTTTGTATGCACACATTAAATTTGTTTAAATGTAAACATACCTTAATTTACACCTGGAAAAAATTTCATAAAATCATTGTAATATGTAAATTTGTAGCTCCACCTGTGAGGTTTGCAGGAATTCCGAATGCCGAGAGAAACAAAACCATTCAAACTGGTTGTCCCATTGTTCTGCAATGTGAGGTCTCAGATTCTTCTGCCCAGGTGCACTGGTACAAAGATGGGTCAAAGCTCCTTCCTCAAAATGGAATAGATATTATAGCTGACAGCTTGGTGAGGAAACTGGTTGTCCATTCTGCAGAAGTTGCCCATTCTGGCTTGTTTTGCTGTAGAACAAAGGGTGACACCATCACGTTCAGTGTGGACATCAAAGGTGATTTTACCTTGCGTGATGTGAATTTCCTCTTCAGCAAAGCAGATACCACTTGTGATGTTCTAGTTTGTTGTCCATGCAATTTGTCTGCTTGGCACTTTTTCCATGCTGAATTCTCACCTGTTTACACTATCACAGCATGTTTGAAGCTTAGATGTCAGAGTGTGGCTGACATGAAGTTTACCTACAACTGACACAACATTTGAACATATCTATAGCCTCACCGTCGAAGTTATCAGCTGTTCCTGAAGACATGAGGACCAAGCACATTGAAGCTGGCTGCCCAGTAGTCCTCCAGTGTGTAGTGTCAGATCCTGGTGCCTGTGTTTACTGGTACAAGGAAGAAATGCAACTCACGGCCGACTCTGGATTAGAAATGCTCTCAGATGGCAATGCAAGGACATTAATCATTCAGTCTGCAGAGCTGCATCACTCTGGTTTGTACAGATGCACCACACAAGATGATGCCATCGAATTTCAAGTAGAGATTAAAGGTGACTTTGCACTTCTTCTCTTACACCTTCTTTTCTTTGTAACTCCAGCCACTCTTTCCAGGTGCCACTAACAATCCCTGCTTCAACCATACAAGACTGATTTATTGACATAACCTCTAAGAACTTTTAATGAACTGGCTTATATTCAGTTGTTTGGTGACTAGTATTGACTCTTTGAATTGAAAGTCTACTTCCACAGCCTTGAGCTTATTTAACTGTCTTATATTACCAAAGATAGCTTTAGTAATGAAACACTCTACTATATAGTGAACCTGACAGGGCCAAGAAGCATAAAGCCTGATGCTGGAATATGAGGTTGCAAACTCTTCTTTGTCTGTTGGTTTAAAGATGGTTAAAAAGCTTTGCCCATTGAAAGGTTGGGGTACACAGCAGAGAACCATGTGATGACTTCATTTGTTTCACTGTTGATATAGATAAAGGAAATGTATTTACTCAAAGTACCAATCTCAGAGTTCTCTGGAGACTATAGTTGACTGACTCATAATATTCAATTATGTCTGTCTTTAAGCTTTGATATGTGTATGTCTGAAATGTTTGTTAAATTAATTTCTACTTACCAAGAGTTATAATTTGTACTTTACAGCTCAGTTACATTATGAATTGTTATCTTTAGCTCCTTTGGTGCAGCTCTCTCCAGAGGTTGTGGAGATAAAATCACTCAAAGCAAACTGGCTCACCTGTGCAACCACAGACCCTGCTCTGCAGGAGTGTTGTCAGAGAAAAACAGAGTCGTGTTATAAAAGAAAGACTGATTATGAAATGGAAGTAATCAAGGAGAAACTTGTTATTGAACCAACTCATCCATCAAACACTGGGACATACTACTGTGCAACAGCAGAGGATGTTGCTCGGCTAATAGTTAAAAATCAAGGTGATTGTTTTTTAAACAAATGTACTTTGTGTTTTAGTTATCGGTTACTCACTCTTTAGCTCAGTTTTATCTATGTACAGTTAAGGTCAAAGTTATTGAAACTTCAATTTTTTTTTTCTAATTTCCATGGAAAAGTCTCAAAACTAGAAGGACACTAAAAGGTTTTTTTTGCATAATAGTACTGCAAAAAAACCTTCTGTGTTTTTTTTTGAGTTATGACATTTTGTTGACAGGATGATGACAATGTCTACCTAGATCAGGGTTCTGCACTATTTAAAGCTAAAAAAGCCCTTTTGGTCAATTTGTTACTTACGTAAACAGAGTGAAAGGTGCAAAGGCCCACTTAACCATTTAGAAAAATACACTATATTCTTGTGGCAGAAAGCCATTAATTGATAAAATGTAACTTGTAAATATTTACAATTATTGATTGATTCATTTCAATATCAAATAGATCCTGTGTCACATAAGATCTAGTATTCTAATAATAAACCACTCTGACAATAAATTAAACCTTTTCTCAAAATTTTGCTGGTTTATCTGATTCTGTGCATTTTGGAGGAATGGTAAAGCTCTTAATGCCTCTTGTTTCTCTGTAATTTCAGATTAAGATAACAAAAAAAGTCAAGTTTTACTCATGTAAATCTAAAATAAAAGGCAAAACTAAACTAACAAACCTATTATTTATTAGATCATTAGCATTTTCCCCATCAAAAAGCCAAATTGGAGGGATAAAAGAGCCGCGGATGGCTCAGCAGCCTCAGGTTGCAGACCCCTGACCTAGATTTTAGGAAAAGATTTGTAAAATGGCATGCTCAAAAACACAAGGCATCAAAATGATATTTCAGAAGTAAATTCTCTTTTACAATTAAACAAAAAGAAAAACATTAATGAGAAAAACAAAAAATTTTATCACAAAAACAGTCCACAGAAGACTCAAGGTTTACATTTAAAAAGGTCTTACAAAGACGCTAAGAGCAATCAGGCAAAGAGACATTTTTTGGTACCTGCTAGGTAATCCAGTCTTCAATACGGTTAAATCTATGCTTAATATATGAAGACTACTTTTTTATTTGCTTTGCCTCAACTTTAACCACTGTTTTTCCATGCAAACAACAGGCTTGGAGTTTTCGCTTTGCTACATTTAAGGCATTTATTGCTCTGTAAGCAAGCAGGGCTTAGTACACCACCAAAAACTAAGCCCAAATACTGGCCTAGTAGGTTAGCTTTGGGTGGGGTAAAAAGTCTTTTGTAGGCAAGTTCATGTGTTTTTGGTCATCATTGCTGTAAGGTCAAAGCAAAGCTATATTTAGATGAAAATATCTGCAAAATCACATGTGTGCCAATAGTGACATTTGGCTTTGGTGTTATTTTTGACCAATGCAATGTTATGCCGATACTATCATCGATTGCTCAAGGACTTTACCAAAAGTTTAAAAAAACTGACTGATAATGATAAAACAAAGAAAACAGAAACTACTACCGAATAGGAAAATATCACATTTTGTAAATGTTTGGACTATTAACAAGTCTTATGAAAATGTTAGTGTTGATAACCCTTTTAGTGAAATTTTGAATACCTCTATAGAAAGTAAAAACTTTGACCTGAACTCTACATTTACGTGAAAGCTTTTTGTACAACTCAGATATTTATCTTAACTGTAAAATGATGTGCACTAAAATTATCCCCTCCCCAATCAATGTTTATAGTGCCACCTCCAACATATGTCCTTAACCCTGAAGAGATGACCAAGTCTGTTGACAAGAGCTTCCCAATAGTTCGGCAGTTTGAGATTTCAGACCCCATTGCCAAAGCCTGTTGGTACAAAGATGGAACACAGATATATCCAAAAAGGAAACGTGACAGCATATCCCAGAGCAACCACTCGTCGCCGCCCCAGTCACAGTGCATGTCTGGTGATAGCAGGAATGACTGTGACAGATCTGATGAAGCACAGATAAACGAGAATATAAAAGGTGTTGTTAATTTGCTTTACCTACATATTTAAGAGTTGAGACCGAATTTCAGTCAAGACGCCATGTCTCAGCTTATTTTTTTCTCTGGCTTTGTCCAAACAGCAGGATACTGTCACTTCTGTGACGAAATTGAGGTAGCTGATGCATCAGCCCAATACAGAGTGGATATCAAAGGTGATTTGATATTTCAACATTGGCAATCTGTGTTAACACAACACATACATGCCACTAACAATAGTGGTGTATTCCACCGTTATCTCAATCATTTGCAAATCTCTAAAGTTGCTTTGTATCACACTGTCATCCCTATTTTAAGGTCCTCTTTTTTCTGTTCTTTGGCTTTTAATCAAACATGAGTGTTTGTTACATGTTCTGGTGTTGGTCACACTAATATAATTGTTGTGTTTGTCCATTCATTCTTCATTTTAACAGCCTTCCTTGCTTGAAACTTGCAACTCTTAAAGACCATCTTAAATCTTTATCATCTCCAGATCCTCTCATTCATATTGCTGCCCTGAAATTCTCCCAGTTGCAATGACAATGAAGCTCTAAGGTGTAATTGGTGAGCTGTTTAGGTTATAGAAGCTTCCGCACAGACTGATGTAGACACAGTCATTTTTAAAGGGGGACATATTGAAGTTTACTTTCAGACCAATCCTGGTCGATCCTTTTATTTGTCTTTGCAATGGAGTCTCCCATAACTTCATGCTAACCAACACTGCTGTAAAATTCTGTTGTGAGAAGAAGTATTGAAACCACCAACAACTGAAAACCTTTCTCTGTGTACGTCATAATGCTTATAGCTGCATCGCCAAGGCTCTCCTCAGACCAAGAAAGGAACAGATCCACGACAGAGGGGGCTTATTGTGTTCAAGATATCCAGATGTCCTCAAAATGCAATTCTGGAATCTGTGCTGCAAAGGATGGAGATGCACTCGATGACCTTACTGGACCTTTTTCAACTCCTTGTTCGGCATATGATATCATGAATGACTACACTTCTGCAGAACTGGAGATTTATGGAAGCCAACAAAAAATAAACCCCCAGTCTTTACTTCAATGTCCCTCTGTAATGAAATCAACAACAGAGCATGAGTCACGCCGTCTTATTAACATGCCCACAAAGCCACAAGGTGAGGAATTTGTTTACTCTAAAGAGCTCAGAGACGTCCAATCGGATTATTCCCTGGAAACAGCTGGAAAGACAGATGAGTGTTGTAGCTGTTTGAGTAGTCCTAACAACTCAGATGAGTCCACTCTCCAAAAACGAAGGCCTCATTCAGAAGAAGCTCAAAGGACATTAAAGATGCAATCAGCACAATCACAACAATGGGAACCCCAACAGACTTCTGCTGGCATTTCAACGCATTATACTAACATCCCGGAGCTATCAGCGTTTCAACCAGAAAAGATGTGTGGCTCCTCAAACTTTGAAACATCTTTGTCAATGGAGAAGTTTGACTCTTTATTGGGAATTTCCGTTCTGTCAGAGGGGCAATCTGGATTCAAGCAGATGTCAGAAAATTATCTAGATCATTCACAAACTGAAGGTCTAGTTCCAATGAGCCCGTGCGAAATGCAGGAATTTGTAACTGACCAAACAGAAAACATAGACAGACACTTGCAGAAATCTACCGCCTTCTCTGAAAAACTCTTTGACCATTCAAATGTTGCAACTCTTCAACAAAAGGACAAATCAAAAACTGAAGAAGTAGATACTTTCCACGTAGAACATTACAATGTGGTTCCATCTATCAAAGTGGATGGCCTCCATCATACAAGACAGACACCTTCTAATCGCTCGCAGTTGCTGTGTAAGTCACGTCAGGAGGCAACAATTCATTCAGAGTGTCATCACCTTATGGAGACTGCAAAATATCAAGAGGAGAGGATGGTTAACTGTGCTGAAAGATCATCCAAACACTTGACAGACCTTTTCCAAACCAAGGACGTATCTACTCTCCAGTCAGAGGAGATTTATCTGTCAAGGATGTGTGACAGTCACTTGGGTGACACTGTCACTACAAATAAGGTGGCTGTTAAAGGTGATTTGAATGGTTAGCATTATCAAATAAAGACATGGATGGATGTTCACATTTTGTAAAATGAAAAGATTAGAGTTTTGGGTATTTTGACCATTTTTACATCTATTTATGTATTTCCCCTGCTCTAAAACTTCTTTAACAATTAAAAGAAAAGGGAGCTTGCGTGGGATGGAAGGATTTTTAAAGAACAGAAGACAAACTTTATCATTAGTATGTCCTAACCTGAATGCTCAGTTATTTCCAGCCTAACCAAATATTATTGTTTTGTAGAACTAATAATCAGGAAATTATTTGTTTAATTTTATTGACAGATTTCAATGGCATGACTAATCTTGATTTTGATGTTTTGTAATTTTGATGTTAAGATTTCTGTAGCTTTCAGCTAAAGTGATACTTTCTCTCGATGTTGCCTCAAGCATCCCCATCTCCTGTGGGAATTACCATACTTCGTGAGTCTAAGAGGACCAAGTCTGTTGAAGTTGGTCAGCCCATAGTGCTACAGTGTGAACTATCAGATCCTGACACTCAAGCAAGTTGGTTTAAGGATGGAATAAGACTCCATGATGAAGCTTGGCATAAACTGCTGGAAGATGGTTCCATGAGAACATTGGCTATTCAAGCCGCAATGATCTCTCATGCTGGGGTTTACAGCTTCAAGACAACAGACGATGCGGTTCAGTTTCATGTGGATGTCAAAGGTGAAACAAGTCGTTTTCTTTTTATGTAAACATAGATCAGAGTTACAGGTTACATTGATCAAATGTATTTCATGTTCCATCCTGTAGCTCCTCCTCCGACATTTGCAGCTATACCTGAGGCTGACCAAATAATAACAGTCACAGCTGGTTCTCCTATAGCCCTAAAATGTGAGCTGTCAGACCCCTCTGGACAAGTCTGTTGGTACAAGGATGGAACACAACTCTTTCCTGAAAGTGGAGTGGACATCCAGTCACTTGGGAATTTAAGAAGCCTAGTGGTCCCTTCTGCAGAGCAAGCTCACACAGGTGTTTACCGTTGTGAGTCGAAGGATGATGATGTCCACTTCACTGTGGAAGTAAAAGGTGAAGCACAAAAACTTGTTGGTACTTTAACGGTTTTCCTACTGCACTAACATCAGCCATTTATGCTAATCTTGTCTAAAACCTAACAAAAAGGAGTTTGATTTCCTGTTTTCTTTGATATACTTTCTTAATAAATAGACCAAATTTTACCTCAAAATTATTATAAACTAACCAGAATTCTTACCAAAAACAATGCAAAAAAATCAGGATGATTTTAGTCTTAATCTTTATTTTAATGTTAACTTTTATTTCACTAAAGAGTTTGTGTGCCTTTAGGAAAAGTTGGGATAGCATTGAGTCTAATTCTGTGAAAGTAAAAGTCTACACTCTCTGCTGCATAAACAAAAAAGTTGCCATTACTTTTCTTGTCTTATTTGTGTTTTTTGTTCATCAAAATTGTAATTAGGCATTTAAGGCCACGTTCACACTGCAGGGCTTATTGCTCAATTCTGATTGTTTTGCCAGGCCGTTCACATTTCCAGGTAAATGCAAACTTTTGTTATCTCTTGTGTGAACGTGAAATGACCCAGAAGTGACCCGCATGCGCAGAACAGTACTCAACATTGAACGACGTCGCTTGTTGTTTGCGGAAGTAGCCATCCTCAACAATGGATGTCAACAACAGTGTTGCAATATTCAATTTTTTTTTTCTCAAAGGAGCCAGCACAATTACAATCTTCTCATTTTAAGAAGGCATTGGAGCCAGGATCGTCTTTACCCACTGTTGTGGATGTGTATTTTCTGGGGCTGCGCGCTTGTGTTTAAGAGAGAGGAGAAAGCACGTGCAGCGCAGGAGGGAGTGAGAGGGGGCAGCAAAGGTATGTTGGGAGAGCGCATTCTTGTTGTGTGTTACGAAGGAAGGAGAACGATAATAAAAGAAGGCTTCCCCCAGAAGAACTGCTATCGACTCTTTATTAACCCGCTCTGGAAAATCTGAGGGTCCGAACAGGGATCCAGCTTCAGCCCTGGAAAAGGTCTCCCCCGCGCTTCTTCTGACTATGGTCGGAAAGGAAAAAAAAGTCCTCGCAGGAAAGGTTCAACACCACACTCAGCCATTTAGCTGGAAATTTAAAAAAAAAAGCCCGGTTTCGATAAGAGCCCTTGAGTTTGGCCTTAATAGTGTTGTCACCCCAAATTTTAATCAAATCGGTGACCTCGCTTCCCTTTCACTGACTGGTCTCAGTAGCATCGTCCGCCATGTTTGATATTTATAATCTAGTTCCCACCTACTTCAACGCAGAATGATGACGTTTGTAGCTTATCAATGACCTACAGGTCGGATACTAGGGGTGTGCCAAAATATCGATATGCCAATATATCATGATATTTAGTCCCGCGATCGATTATCGATACGTCTTCATCAAGTATCAACCTTTATTTACGTTTAAAAACCCTGTAAAACATTATATTAACCATCCTTTGGTAAGACAATTCTTCGGAGGGTCGATAGGGGGCGCTCGTTGCGAGATTGGCTGTTGCGGATGAAGAACACACATTCAAACAAGGATGGCGGAGCAGAAAGTGAAAAGACGCGCCGGCAGCATTGAAGCTGCATCACCCAGAGTTGTGTGAGAAAGCTGTGGCTGCTGCTGGCCTGAAGCCGACACAGCCCGGCGCGGATACCTTTTTCCATACGAAGCTACAGCTGTCTTCTGCGAGACAGAGCGCCGGCAATAACAAACGGAAAACGGTCCCTGCAGCGTGGTGCAGAACGAGGGATTTGGGTTTTTATTGAATGCAGTAGAGCCACGCTTTGACATTCCTTCTGGGAAATACTGAAAAAAAGATCCCTGTACTGTACGTCCAGACCAGAGCTACGGCTGAGATGTATCCATCCCTTAGACCCCCCTTCTCCTCAAAGCAGCGGTAGACGAGCGCCGTGTTGACGATAAAAAGCCTGTGGTTCTCCAGAAAAACATGAACATTTAAACATACATCACATGCAGCTTTTCCCCAAACGTGTTGTTCACAAAGATGTTAACTTTTAGATGCACTTTAAGTTCTTCATGTATTTTATCCCTAGTCATTTATATTGAAAGCAGTTTATGTCTTAAATAACTTAAAGGAAAGTTCCTAGCTACTTGATTTTTTTTTTCTGTAAGAATTTTATTTTTGTTTACACCACATTTGCACTAAATGGTGTCATTTATTTTTAACAAAGACACTTTAATTTGTTCACAGAATTAATATCATATTCACAGCTATTTCTTTTAAATTAAGCAATGGCTGTGCTTTTGTTTTTCAAAAGTTAATACCAATGTGCCTTGCAACTACTTGACTTAATCATTTTATTTATTTCATTTTTACAGCAATTTTGTACTAAATAATGACACTGCTGTTCATGTTCACTATTGTTTAAACTGAATTTTACAGATATTTCCAAATGAAAATTGTCATTGTTTGTCAAAGACAGAGTATTACTGATTTCAGCAATGTTACACAAAAGTCTGTTATTCATTACACCAAATAGGACACAAGTTGTTCATTATCGTATCGTGAGGTACCCAGTGATTTCCAGCCCTATCGGATACATGTGGCCTGGCCGATCTAATGCGACGGAGGTCGCATTTCAAAAAATCGGATCTGTGTCATTCAGACTGTCATGAAAAGATCAGATACATATAGGGGCAAAAAATCGGAATTGGGTCGTTTCAGCCTGCAGTGTGAACATAGTCAGTCACATGAGTGTCTCTTCTTAATATGGTTTTTTCTATGTTTTCTGTCTTTTGCAGTGTTGTAAGAAGCTTGTCGCTGTCATTTTGAATATGCAGCTTGTTATTTATGTTGTCTTTAAAACCTGTTAATACTTTGGGACATCTTTTTCTGTAATATTTAAATCTGTAGCGCCCTCTGTGAAGTTCTTGGAAGTGCAAGAAAATGCAAGAAAGACATCTGTCCAAGAAGGCCATCCTCTTGTTTTGAGCTGTGAACTTTCTCATGATCCCTCAACTACTGTCAGCTGGTCAAAAGATGGGGTTAAAGTCCTACCTGAGAAAAACATGGAAATGCAGTCGGATGGTCTGACAAGGACCTTTTTCATCCCTTCTGCTCAAAAGATACATTCTGGTGTATATGAATGTTCAACGTCAGACAACACTATCACTTTTCATGTGAGCATAAAAGGTGATTTTTCTTTCTCTTCACTGTCTTTGTTTATCTATGTCATCCTTCTTTTTCTCTGGTTTGTTCAATGCCAATTTGCACTGAATACGTGTAATGTCTGACTATATGTGTCTTTTGTCCAAATGTTTGTGAAATTTTGTTTATTTTTCCTCTTCTAGGCCAAATACCACAGATAATGCCAATTCCACCATTAGAAAAGCACAAGGTGGTTGGATACGGTTGTCCGATTATCTTGCAGTGTGAGGTCTCAGACCCTGCCGCACAGGTTTCCTGGTGCAAAGATGGCACTGAGCTTTTTAGCAAAACAGGCTTTGACATGAAAAGGCATGGCAGGCTGCGGAAGTTAATGATACACTCAGCTAAAGCCTGTGACTCTGGTATCTACAACTGTAGGCTCCTTGATGACACTGTGACATATCATGTGGATGTCGAAGGTGATTATATTTTCTATTACAAATATTTTTTTAAAGCATTTTTGGAAGGTTTTACGTTAATTGAGTTAAGAAATGGATTTAGGAGCCGTGCAAAAAAAAACACAGACTCCAAACCTGTCGGTGGCACAACAGCCAAACCTCACTTCTGTTGTTAACACTATTGAGCCATATTATCTGAACTGAAAAGAGGTCTGCAACTGTTATTGATTTTATAACACCTTCAGCTGCTCCAGTGACGTTTTCAGCACTGCCAGATATTACAAGAAACACATTTGTTGAAGCAGGCTGCCATGTTAAAATGCAGTGTAAGGTGTCAGAACCACCTGCCCAAGTCTACTGGCATAAAGATGGAGACCCACTGCCTACAACAAGTGATTATAGAGTCCAAACAAAAGAAAAAGTAAGAGCCCTGGTTATTGAACCGGCAGAAGGAAACAGTCTGGGCTTTACAGCTGTGAAGCTACAAATGACCATTTAGAAATCAATATGGATGTTGCAGGTGATCTACATACTTTGAGTTCCATTAGATTTACTAACCATTAGTTAATATGTTTCCATTCATATAATTTAGGTTACGACCTATTTTAACAATTAGAAACTAATCTTTACTTAAGTATCTGATAACATAAAGCAATGTTTTTGGCACAGCTTTTGAAGAAAAGCGTGTAAGACTGACAGCCGGCACTTTGACATGGAAAATTTTCTCATAATGTGCAATTCAATTGTGTTTATGTATAAAGGACCAGTTAACAAACAAGGTTGTCCATGCAAAAAGCAACAAAAAAATCTTGCAAATCATTATTAATTATGATTGTTTGTATTCCAAAATTTTGGTGTACATATATTCAATTAAAACTAAATTATCTTGAAAGAAATACAAGCAATATGAAAAACTTAACCTGCACTGTTCAGTACCCAGGTATTTATCTCTGAGTCACACTGGTTGAATCTTTGAAACAAGATGTCCTGGATCGATTTTAGATCAGTGAATCGGATTGAACCAGATTGTTCAAAATAAACCTAAATTGACTATGAATCATATCAGCAATCACAAATTTTGATATGAATTGCACCACTGTTAAGATAATTTTGTAAAATTAATCATTACACACCTATTACACTATATTTGATGACCAATATAAGTGACCAGAAAGTTACATTAAAAGCATATTATTGTATAATCCCATACTGAGCAAGCAAAAGTGCAAGGGCATCAAAATCAAAACTTAAGAATAAGGACAGCGAGGCAGTGTGGCGGGACTTTCTTTTAGAAGCTTTATTAGAAAAAAAACGGCAGATGAAACGTGGATTAAAACCGTGACAAATGCAAGGATTTTCACGTGAGAAAAAAATTACAGCACAAAATAACCCGCTGCACTTTCTTACCTTGATCTTGGGTTGTTGGTTAACGTTTTAATCCATGGTACATCCACCGTTTTTTCTATAAAAGCCTCTAAAACATGGGTGGCAAACAAGTTTCACACAAAGAGCCGAAATTTTTAACTGTGATAGTCAATGAGACACACCACGCACTGACCTGCCAGACATACTCACACAAACACCCAATTAAAGCCCATTATTTATTATAATATAAACCTATTATTTCCCATAACAAATTCCTCTTTTCACAATACAACAGCAGTGGATTAAAGGGCGCAGTTTCAGTTGTGTTTTTATCTGTATTTAAAGTTAACACATACCGGTAAAAAATGCATGCTAATGTGTGTTTAAAAAAGGCAGCTGTCATGGTCTGGCGGGATTCTCAGACCGACCAAAATGCTGGAACCCAGAAGAAAACTTGGAGACGTAAGGTGAGTTTAGATGGTTTAATTCACAGGAGGTGAGTATAGAACAGGATTCTTGATGCGGCGTGGCGGCTGACTGGAGGTTTGTGGCAGGATGAACCAGAGAGCTCCGAGGAGATGGATGAAGAGCGAGAGCGGAAGACTGCGACCCGGGGTTCACTCGTGATGATGATTATTCTCGTGAGCGGAGCAGAGAGGAACAGTTAGCGAGGCTAAGCTTAGACAAAGTACAAAGCATGAGCTGGCCAGACATAAGCACCGTGGGAGGAACAACGAACTGGCGTCGAAGATAGGTCCTGGATCTCCTTAAGAAGGCGGGGAAGATGAAGAAGTGAGTGGAACCAGCTGGTCGCGTCCAAGGCAGAGCAGGAAGGGGGAGGAGGCAGGTAATTGACAGAGGCACCATGTCAGTACCCCCCCTCAACGACCGCCTCCAGGCGGTCCAGGACGACGGTCCGGGTGGGCACAGACAAAGTCGTAGATCAGGGAACAGTCCAGAATCATAGAGCGGGAGATCCATGAGCGCTCTTCCGGACCATACCCCAACCACTCCATGAGAAACTGGAAACCCCTACCACAGCGCTGGACATCCAGTACATGACTGACGGTAAAGCAGGTGCGCCATCAATGACCCGGGCGAGTGGTGGGGAAGAGGACGTGGATGTGGATGTGGTCAATCACGTAAGGGCCGATGTATCTGGGAGCCATCTTACGTGATGATGCCTGAATGGGGATTATGCGAGACGATAGCCATACCTTCTGCCCAGGACGGTAATCGAGACCAACCACCCTGTGACGATTAGCGATCTGGCAGTTGCTCTCCCTGGTGCGCAGGAGAGCTGCCCTGGCCTGACGCCAAATGTCCTGGCACCGTTGTAGATGGAGCTGGACCGAGGGCACAGCCAGATCGAGTTCCTGAGAAGGAAACAGGGGTGGTGAGTACCCTAACGAGGCTTCGAAGGGAGAAATGCCAGTAGCGGAGGAGGGGGGAATGTTGTGGGCGTACTCAACCCAGATGAGAAACTTGGACCATTCCGATTCGTTCTGAGCTGCCAGGCACCTGAGAGCCAACTCCAACTCCTGGTTCGCCCTTTCAGCTTGCCCATTGGACTGGTGATGGTATCTGTTGCGGCAGCTCCCGGTTACGCTGTAACCTTTTAGCTATTTATCTATTCTTATCTATTCTTTATCTATTTTTCCGAGTGTACGATTGTGTTTTGCACCATGAAGACCAAACTCGTAGAGTTTGCTCTATTCCTTTTTATTTTTTCCACACTTTTCGATCTCACGTCTGGGAACTCCGCTCGTAACCACGGTGACGGTCGCATTGTTTACACCAGAGATCAGCTGTTAGCATTCTGCGACGCGCCGATGCTACATCGAGAAAGGCCTGATGTTCCTCGAGAGTTAAGACGGAGAAGACGGGGAACACGAGCTGGAGCTCTGTGTCGGGCTAAAAGGAGACGGTATCGACCCACCGTGCCGTCCGTCGTCATGGGGAATGTAAGATCGCTCCCTAACAAGATGGATGAGCTAACCGCTCTTACCCGGCATCAGAGGGAATTCCGGCAAGCTAGCATCATGGTGTTTACGGAGACATGGCTAACAGCACTAACACCTGACTCGTTGGTGACTGTGGACGGATTTCAGCTGATGCGCGCGGACAGGACAAAGGAGAGCGGTAAGAGAAAGGGAGGAGGACTGGCAGTATTTGTAAACAACAGATGGTGTAAATCCACTCACATCACTGTTAAGGAGCAGATCTGCAGCAAGGACATTGAACTGCTAGCCGTTAGCATGAGGCCATTCTACCTGCCGAGGGAGTTTTCACATGTCATTGTGATTGCGACGTACATCCCCCCCTCTGCTAATGGCGATGAAGCGTGTGATGTCCTGCACTCTGTGGTGAATAGACTTCTAACCCAGAGTCCTAATGCCCTTCTCCTCATCTCTGGAGATTTCAACCATGCCCCTCCATCATCCACACTACCAACACTCACCCAATACGTCTCATGTCCCACCAGAGACAACAGAAAACTGGACTTACTGTATGCCAATTCCAAGGAAGCATACACTTCAACTGCTCTGCCCCCCCTGGGAAGATCTGACCACAACCTGGTTCATTTCCTGCCTGTGTACAAACCCTGTGTATGCAGGCAACCAGCTGTCTACCGCACTGTGAGAACATGGACTGATGAGACTGATGAGGCTCTGAAGGACTGTTTTGAAACTACAGTGTGGGAGGAACTGTGTGGTCCACATGGGGAGGACATTGACCGTCTAACAGATTGTATAACGGACTACATCAACTTTTGCGTGGAGAACACCGTACCCACCAGGAAAGTACGCTGCTTCTCCAACAATAAACCATGGATTATTCCTGAGATAAAGGCTCTCCTGAAGGAGAAGAAGAGGGCCTTTAAATCAGGCAACAAGGAGGAGCTGAGGGCTGTTCAGAAGGAGCTGAGACGCAACATCAGACAGGGAAAAACGAGCTACAAGAGGAAGTTGGAGGAGAAGCTGCAGCAAAACAACGTCAGCGGGGTGTGGCGAGGGCTGAGGACTATCACTGGATACAATGAGCCCAGCACTCAGGCTGAGGGGGACCAGACGTGGGTCAACGACCTGAATCTGTTTTTCAATAGATTCGACCAGTTGCCCACTCTGTCTCCATCACTGCTGCATTCAACGACCCCTACCCCTATTGTGCCTCATCCTGACACCTCTGACGACTCAGCCCGCAGCCCCCTCCCCTCAGCAACCCCCACACTGCCACTCACAAAAGCCCAGGTGAGAAAGCAGCTCAGCAGAACAAAGGCTAGGAAAGCGTCGGGCCCAGATGGCATCAGCCCCAGGCTCCTCAGGACATGTGCAGATGAGCTGTGCAGCGTTATGCTGTACATGTTCAGTCTGAGCCTGAAGCTGGGGAAGGTGCCACAGCTGTGGAAGACATCCTGCGTGGTCCCGGTTCCAAAGACATCCCGGCCGACTGACTTCAAGGACTACAGACCGGTGGCGCTGACCTCTCATCTGATGAAGACGATGGAGAAGCTGGTGCTCACACATCTTCGTCCCATGGTCAGCCAGTCAATGGACCCGCTGCAGTTCGCCTACCAGCCCGGCATCGGAGTTGAGGATGCTGTCATCTTCCTCCTGGACAGAGCTCTGTCACACCTGGACCAGACTGGAAGCTCTGTGAGAGTCATGTTTTTCGACTTCTCCAGCGCTTTCAACACCATTCAACCGCTGCTGCTGAGGGACAAGTTGGTGCACATGGGCGTGGACCAGCATCTGTCTGCATGGATGCTGGACTACCTCTCAAACCGACTGCAGTACGTGAGGTCTCGCCACTGTGAGTCTGACATGATTGTCTGCAACACAGGAGCACCGCAGGGAACAGTTCTGGCTCCGTTCCTGTTCACTGTCTACACCGCAGACTTCATGTCCAGCTCAGCATCTTGTCACCTGCAGAAGTTCTCGGATGACTCTGCCGTTGTCGGACTAATCATGGATGACGATGACAGAGAGTATAGAGAACTGATTCGGAACTTTGTGGACTGGTGCCAGCGGAACTACCTCCAGATTAATGCAGGGAAAACCAAGGAGCTGGTGGTAGACTTTCGCAGGCACACTCACTCTACAATAGCACCGGTGAACATCCAAGGAAGGGACATTGAGAGAGTGGATTCATACAAGTACTTGGGTGTTCACCTCAACAATAAACTGGACTGGTCACACAATACAGAAGCACTGTACAAAAAAGGACAGAGCAGACTTTATCTGCTGAGGAGACTGAGGTCTTTTGGAGTGCAGGGATCACTCCTAAAGACTTTTTATGACTCTGTAGTGGCATCAGCCATCTTTTATGGATTGGTCTGCTGGTGCAGCAGCATCTCGGCTGCAGAAAAGAAGCGGCTGGAGAAGCTTGTGAAGAAGGCCAGCTCCGTTCTGGGGCTGCCTTTGGACTCAATGCAGGGGGTGGGAGAGAGGAGGATGGTAGCTAAGCTATCATCCATGATGGAGAACGACGCCCACCCCATGTATGAGTCTGTGTCCTCTCTGTGCAGCTCCTTCAGCGTCAGACTGAGACACCCTAAGTGTCTGAAGGAGCGACACCGCAGGTCGTTTCTACCTGCTGCCGTTAGACTGTACAACGTTAGCTGCTCCCACTGAACCACGTTAACCAACATCATTGGCTCTGTCATATTTCTTTTATCCTGTGCAATAACCGATATATGGTCAACCTGTGCAATTTTTTTTTGGAAATGTATGTGTATATTGTGTATATATGTGAGTATATTGACTCCATAGTTTGTTTCTTATATATATTGCTCTCTCCCTGCCCTGTACTGCTGCCGCAAAAAGGAAATTTCCCCATCGTGGGACGAATAAAGGAATATCTTATCTTATCTCTTATCTTATCCTGAGCTGAGGCTGACCAAGGCCCCGAGGGCGGAACAGAACAATTTCCACACTTGTGACATGAATTGGGGTCCACGGTCAGACACGATGTCACAGGGTATTCCATGGTACCGAAATACATGATGGACTAGGATCTCCGCGGTGTCGGATGCGGAGTGGAGCTGGGACAAGGGAATTAAATGAACGGCCTTGGAAAAAGGATCAATGATAGTCAGAATAACTATGTGCCCTTGGGATGGAGGCAACCCAGTAATGAAATCCAGAGCCATGTGCGACCATGGGCAACTGGGTATAGGCAGAGGCAGCAGGAAACCAGAGGGGGGTGAATTAGAGCTGCCACGTAAATGATGAACGCTTTTAGATGAATAAATTAAAATATCATCAAGGTAAACAAAAACAAACCTATTAAGGAAGTCGCGTAGGACATCATTAACAAGCCGTTGAAAAACAGCCGGAGCATTAGTGAAGCCGAACGGCATGACCAGATATTCATAATGGCCCAGAGGTGTGTTGAAGGCTGTTTTCCACTCGTCCCCCTCATGAATGCGAACCAAATGATAACCGTTTCTCAGATCTAATTTAGAGAAAATGGTAGCCTGTTGGACAGTCAAAAACAGAATCGATTAATGGGAGAGAATATTTATCTTTAACAGTAATCTGGTTCAACTCACGTTTTTGTCTTTTTTCTTCACGAAGAAGAAACCTGCACCGACCGGAGAAGTGGAGGGATGGATGTGACCAGGAGACAAAGCCTCCTGAATGTATTTTTCCATTGCATTTTTCTCAGGGCCGGATAAATTGAATAATTTGCCCTTAGAAAGAGGAGCGCAGTTAAGAAGCTCTATGGCGCAATCATAAGGCCTATGAGGAGGTAAAGCACTGGCTTTAAATTTACAAAAAAACAGCTTTGAGGTTGTGGTAGCAAGAGGGCACCTTGGACAGGTCGATTTCTTTAACTGATGTGGGAGTAGAGGCTATAGCAGACGGAATAGCGGAGTGAAGGCAATTGGCCATGCAGTAAGTACTCCAGTTGGCGATGCAGGGAGCAGCCCAGTCACTTTGAGGGTTGTGAATTTGAAGCCAGCAAATCCCATATTGATGGGAGTCTGGGGGCAATGAGTGACAAAATTCTGGTGGTATTACCTATGATTACCGGAAGTAAGAATGAGGACCGCTTTAGTACGTGATGTGATACAGAAAAGTTGTTTGCCACCTAAGCCAGCGGCATTAATGGGGGAGTTGAGGGGTTCTAAAGGTAACGAGAAATGATTAACCAGTTGTAAGTCGATGACACTACGTTCGGCGCCAGAATCTATGAGTGCATTTAATTCGTGGACCTGGTCTGATGGCTCGTGAACAGGTAGCGGGACCACATAGCTTGAAGAAAAAGGGTTTTGGGAGAGGCCCGGAGGTCTACGTGTCTGTTCAGCGTGACGTTCTCGTAGCCGGACATCAGATCTGAGGGCTGCGGAGACAAGCTCTTCAAAGGTGTTAGCTCCGGGTTGTGAACATAAATGGTCCTTGATTCTTTCACTCAGGGATTATTAGGAAAATCCCCTTGAGAGCAGGGTCAGGTCAGCCAGCCTCCACGGCTAAAATACGGAAGTCAATCAGATGTTCTCTTACCAAACGGTTGCTTTGTTTTAGATTGAGCTACCGCCGGGTGGCTTCCTCCTGCTTACGAGACTGGTCAAACACTAGACGGAACTCTCCTATGAATATGTCGAAGGGTAGATGAGAGATAGGATGTGCAGCCAGAAAAGCTTGGGCCCACTGGAGTGCTTTGTTTCTAGGAGAATTCACAATTAATGAAATTCTGCTATGATCTGTTTGGTAGTGTCTGACCTCCTGCTGGAAGATGAGCTGGCATTGTAGGAGAAATCCTCCGCAGGCCTCGACATCACCGCTGAATGGTTCCGGTTGAAGGCGGAAGTTTTCGGTAGTGAAGGCAGAAGCGGAAGTGAGGTTGTTGCCAAAAGTAGGAGCTTGAGCTGTGACTGTGACATTAGAGGGTCGTCCGGTTAATCCCTTGAGAGTATGTGTTATATGTGTTAATCTATCGAGACGGCGAAAAAGATATTGCTGAGCCGCGGACATTTGGGCGAGAGCGTCCACCTGGCGGCTCAGAAGATTACCTTGGAGGGTGATGGCATGGCGAAGTTCTTCCGGGTCAGTTGGGTCGGGAATTTGGCCAGTTCGTTCTGTCATGGTCTCGCGGGATTCCCAGACCGACCCAAACGCTGCAACCCGGAAGAACACTTGGAGACTTAAGGTGAGTTTAGATGGTTTAATTCACAGGAGTTGAGTATAGAACAGGATTCTTGATGCAGCGTGGTGGCTGACTGGAGGTTTGTGGCAGGATGAACCAGAGAGCGTGACTTCGGCTGGATTCGAGGAGATGGATGAGAAGCCAGAGCGGAGGACTGCGACCCGGGGTTCACTCGTGATGATGAGGATTCCTGAGAGCGGAGCAGAGAGGAACAGTTAGCGAGGCTAATCTTAGACAAGGTACAAAGCATGAGCTGGCCAGACATAAGCACCATGGGAGGAACAACGAACTGGCGTCGAAGATAGGTCCTGGATCTCCTTAAGAAGGTGGGGAAGATGAAGAGGTGAATGGAACCAGCTGGTCGCGTCCAAGGCAGAGCAGGAAGGGGGAGGAGGCAGATTATTGACAGAGGCACCATGTCAGCAGCGAACGCAAAACTGAGTTGGTTGTGATTTATTTATTTATTTTTTCAGTCATCAATCAGCATCCAGAAGTCCATCAAAGTTCTCATCTAAATTTCTATCAAACATGCAAGGTTCACTTTTGTCATCGTCAGAGTCCGTCTCGTTGCTGTGCGGCTCCAAAGCTCAAAGAACAGTGCAAGCAGATAGGTTACCCCAAGCTCAAGTTATAAGGTCCAAAAGTGGGGCGTAACTCCCCTGGCGCAGTGTCCCAGTAAAAGAAGCGGAGGATGGACAGCTTTTCCTTGTAATCTGCTGGAAGTTGCTGTGCTCGACTCGATCTTCCAACACAGGCAACCTTGCGTTGTTTCCGCGCAAAGTCAGCTGCTGCTGCGTCTTCTTGTCTTGTCGGAGTTTGCATTCCAGCGTCCTCACTTGCGAACAATGGATTCATTATTTTGAAATCTCTGGCAGCTGCAGTTCAGTTAAGTTAGAAGAGTTATTGAAGCAGGAAGTCTGAATCTGTGAAGATCTAACTTTACCGAACTGCAGCTGCTCTATTCGCATGTTCCTCCGTGTAGCTGATAGCATGCAGTTTAAACTGTGCTTCTTAATCGTGTGAACAGGTGGTCAGCAGAAGTTTAAACCAGAATGAGCATCTAGGTGTTTGTGACTTTAATGTTTTTGTTATTCCTACCTGAAGTCATCTCTGCTCTCTTTTCTATCAGATCCATCACCAACCTCATGTCTGTCTTCTTCACCTCTTGTCTGTGTTCTTGTCCCCTAAATCATATGGCTAAGCAACAATTATTTCATGTTTTAAATATATTTTACATCTTGCTAATGCACATTTTTTTAAATTAAGAATACTATTAAATATGACTGACTTGGTATGAACTGGCTTTGCCCTGAACGTCCACCATAAGACCAACCTATTTCTTTCCTCCTTCTGTCCTGATTCTTTTTCTCTCCTCGTCTTTCTCTCCATCCTCACAGCTGTTTGATATTAACCTTGTGTTTGAAAGATTTTCAAAGAATACAGAGACTAAACTATAAGTAACAATAGAAACATTTTTTATTTTAAATTTTATTTGTGTTAGACATCACTTAATGGTGCAATGGAATAAAATATATTTATGGCCCGCAGCAGTGACAGACTGCAAGGACCATATTGTAACTGCTACGAGGGTCGAACACTCAAAAAGGTTCAAAATGCCCAAAAAAAGAGGTAAAAAATCGCCCAAAGCACAAAACAACAAGACAATTTCTGTAATGCAACAAAAATATACACACACACAACACTACCGCAAAAACGTCAAAATTGTAATAGCAAAAATGACGACAAAAACCCCAAAATGCTCCAAAAAGCCCTCAAAGGAAGGGTATACAGCCCAAAAGACATGCCAAGCCTATAGTAAAAGACAGGCTGCATTATGGCCCAAAGATATGAAACCTATGCCGAATAGTTGTTAGGACATCCCAACATCAGACACACCCCTTTGTTTTTTAATCAAAGATGTTTTATTTTATATGAATTTTATATCAAAATTCCAGAGGTTTTCATATAAAAGTTGGTCTATTTTTTTTCGATAGCTCCCAAACCATACGGCCCAAAGATATAAAACCTATGCTGAATTGTTGTACGGACATCCCAACATCCGACACACTTCTTTGTTTTTTAATCAAAGATGTTATATATTTTATATAAATTTTTATATGAAAATTCCATAGGTTTGCACATGAATGTTGGTCATTTTTTTCAATAGCTCCCAAACCATATGACCCAAAGATATAAAACCTATGCCGAATTGTTGGTAGGACATCCCAACATTTGACACACTACTTTGTTTTGTAATCAAATATGTAATATATTTTACATGAATTTTAAAATCAAAGTTCCAGAGGTTCCCATATAAAATAGGTCTCAAACTTATGGAATTTTTTATTTAAAAATTAATTTAAAATATGTTACATCTTTGTCAACACGCAACCTGTTAATTATTTGTTTTTTAAAATCATTTTTATAAATCTTTCCTGTTTACTGCTTGCTGCTCTTGGGACGAACAGCTCGCCTGGTTCCGACGTGCTCTTGATTTGGACCTGCTCACAAAATTACAACAGCTGGTCAACAGACAACCTGGAGAGGTTCTGCATGATGAGCCTTTTATTCACTTCTCATTCAATACATTTTTTTGAAGAATTTCTATCAATGGAGTAAAAGTCTTACCAGAATCAAGTGTAAAGGTCCAGTCAGAGAGCAAAAAGGGAGAAGTGATCATGAAGTCAACCCCGTCTTCATGCTCTGGGGTTTGGGTTTGTAAAGCTGATGATGCGTATCCCAACGATTTCTGTAAGGAGGTGAAAGGTTATATACCAAGCGTTTTCTTGAAAAAAGACATTTTCATTAATCAGTCTCACCTTAATGACTTCATGTTTACAGAACAGTATAATGAATATCTTCACATACTGCCTAGTTCTTTATAGTATAACTCTCATAAGTGGCTTTTGGTGTACATTGTTCCAGCATTACATTAGTTTGTTTCTTCAAATAAATATTTTTACATTGTTTTCAATGATGATTAACACCCGTCATACTGTGTGCTAAAAAGAAGTTCTGCAACAAGTTTTGAGATTGGCATGTTGAACCTTTGTAAAACTTTATATTCCACCCGCTGTTTCAAGCATGTGCAGAAATAGGAAGATCTTCCATCAAACAACAACCAATTTCTTTGTTTGTTCCATTTGTTTCAGCGCCACCAGTAACATTTGCAGATATCCAAGAGAAAGACCTTTTTCAGAGCGTAGTGGAACAAGAGCAGCTTACTTTGTCCTGCGAAGTGTCAAGGGCTGACGGTGTTGTCCATTGGTACAAGGATGGAGCTGAAATACAAACAAGCAATAATGTAACACTTCAAGCAGAGAGCATCAAGAGAAGTTTGACAATTAATTCAGCTCGTATTTCAGATACAGGCACCTACACATGCCGAGCTGGAGACAGCATTTTAAGCTTTAAAGTAAATGTACGAGGTAATACAAAAATACTTGCTGTTTTTTGGTGATTGATTTGAACAATGTTCCGACTACAGAAATTATGTTTCAACTTTGTATATTTCTCTCAAAGAACCTCCTGTGATGATCGTCTACCCCAAGGAAGATGTGCATCTTGACCGTCATGTTCCTGAAGAAATTATCTTGAGTTGCGAACTTTCTCGTGTCAATGGAGTTGCCATTTGGTTTAAAGATGGTCAAAAACTCCAAGAGAGCGAGAACATCAAGCTCAAGGTTGAGGGCCCTTATCGACGACTGAAGATTCTGTCTAGTCGAGTGGAAGATTCAGGAGAATATGTCTGTGATGCCAACGATGACTCAATCTTCTTTCACCTGAGTATTACAGGTAAAAGTCAATGCAACATTTTGGTGCTGTGCATTAAGTACTATTCAGTTTTTAGTCTTCAGTGTGCAAACAAGTACTGTATACTCTGATTCCAGAACCTCCAGTGCAAATATTATCTCCAAGTCAGTCACAAATGGAGCTGTGCCAGCAGAATTCTGAGAGGATGGTACTTAGCTGTGAGATCTCACGACCCAATGCAGTGGTGCGTTGGTATCGAGATGGACTTGAGGTGGAGGAGAATGAGAACCTTCTTTTAGAAGTGGACGGGGTGTATAGAAGACTTATTATACCTGAGACTACTGTCAAAGATTCAGCAGAATATGTATGCGACACAGGAGATGATTCCATGACATATTTTGTAAATATAGCAGGTAAAAATAGACTCAAGAAAGTAAGAAAAAAAGATTCTCTTGACTGACAAATTAACAAAAGGGTTTTTTTTATACACAGAACCTCCTGTTCGCTTCATTCGTCCCCGCAAGACAGCCAGTAAGGTAGAGAAAATGAGAGGAGAAACTCTGATTCTTGACTGTGAGGTCTCAAGATCAAATGCCAAAGTCACCTGGAAAAAGAATGGAGAGGAAGTTGAAGACTCTAGAAATATAACCATATTTGATGACGGTGTAGTTCGTCAACTGACCATTCACTCGTTAACAATGGAGGATGCCGGCCAGTATATTTGTGATGCTAAAGACGATGTAATGGATTTCAATGTAAAAGTGCAAGGTAGGCAGTTTATTTGAATGCAAAACATTGAAAAAAAATCCCTTCAAATGCTACTTTACTGCCTTCCAAAGTCAATGAAACAGAACTATATTTGACGCTCTCTCTACAAAATATCTACCTACTTCATAGGTACAGTGTTCCCCCGCTTAATCTGGTTTCAACATTTGCAATTTCAAGTATTTCTGTCACATGATCCGGTTCACATCCTCCGGTTCATCACAAAAACTGAGCTCAAGACGCTTGTATGTGTTATTGCAGGTGGGTGGAAGGTGGAATCAAAATGCTGAGTTTTATTTTGAACAGAGTGAAGATGGCGGGTTGGCAGTTTTGCAGGCAGGCAGAGAGGAAGGCAGACAGGATGGCTAACGGGAAGGCAGGCAGGTAGATAGACAGATTGGCTGGCAGGCAGGATCTTGGGAGGGAGAAACAGGAGGATTAGGATACATAAAATTACTTTAGCTCTGTTGCCAATATTGTTACCAGAGGTGAACAATAGTCTGGCGTTGGCTGGAGGTCCATGTGAAGTTTATGTAGAGTGGCTGATGAGGAGCAGATGAGGAGTAGTTGCGCGTCCAGGATGAGGTGCATGTGTGGCTCAGGCAATGGAGGAGAGCATGCCCACAGGATCACAATAGTATGAGACTTTTGCGTCTGAAGGAGGTCCTGCGGGGGGATGTCTGAGGAGGGGAGTGAAGATGAAAAGCACAACGGCCCTTTCCTTGCCGGCGGCTGAGGAATATTTCACAACTATATCCACGCGTTCCTGAATTGCTACCAAGCGTAGTTTGTGATGAAGGAGGAAACTAAATCAAGGATAGGATAGGATCAAGGAAATTAAAAAAAAAATCATTGTTTTTAAAGTTTTGAAACATTATTCCAATGTTCTTTAATAAATGTTGTACAAAGCATCAGAAATTTTTCAGAAGGGTTTTGATGAGTAAGGATCAGTGGCAGAGATTCTTCGGTGGGGGGTGGTTCTCTGTATTCGTGGATTGTGCGTGTTCGTGAGTGTCTCTGGTCCCTAACCCTTGCAAACATGGGGGGAATACTGTACATATTTAGAAGACTAAAATTAAAGTTTAATTTTAATATTTTAACTGAATTACTCAGAAAAAACTCACCAAGATCCCACATTCAAATGTAGTTCCTTCTTTGAACCTAACCTAATTTTCCGTATTTTACTTACAAGAAACCAAGAGTGTGTTCCTCTTTAAAAAGGTTTTCTCCATTGCTTTATTTACAGAATTGCCTGTAAAAATTGTTGGCAAAACAGATGCAAAAATCGAGAAGCAATTTTTAGTGTCAGACGATATTATTCTAGTGTGCGAACTCTCGCGAGCCAATGCCACAGCCCACTGGTACAAAGATAAACAACTGATTGACGAAACTGAGAGATACTGCTGTGAGGAGCAAGGAGTATTCCGATCCCTGGTTGTTCTAAATGCTGGAGTTGAAGATTCAGGGGAGTACACCTGTGACATAGTGGATGATAATATGACCTTTTATATTACTGTTAAAGGTACAGTCTTACTGCCAGATTGCTGGTGTTGAGTTTTTTCTTCGTCCAAAAGAAAAATGATTGATATCATTCTGTTTTATGTCCAGAGCCTCCTGTGCAGATTATTGGAAACTCTGGCATCCCAGAGCATCATATTCTGGTGACAGGAGATGACCTGGTTTTGGAGTGTGAAGTATCCCGACCAAATGCAATTGTGAATTGGTTGCAAAATGGAAAAGTGCTCACAGCAAGCGATCGGGTGAAAATTGACAGCCATAAAGTCCTCAGGAAGCTGGTTGTGTTTAAACTTCAACCTTCAGACTCTGGAGAATACATCTGCAATGCAACTGATGACAAGTTAACAACGGTTGTGGAGGTTCAAGGTAATGTCTTCTGCAGCCAAAAAAGTGACAAACCCATACAGGGCACACAATAGCACATTTATTTCGACATGCATTCTGCGAACGACTGGTTGTAGCGAACATTTACACAACATTCAAGGGTAGGTAACGGTGAAGTAGGTGAGATGCAATTGTGTCGTACAATTTTTTTCTTTTTTTGACATCCCCCCCAAGTCCTCTGGACTGCACAAGGGGCCAGTAAGTTCTGTTCTCGTTATAACTGTGTGCTCCTTGTCTGCCCCGTACAGGTTTCCCTTATTTTAGGTTCACAGACAACTCGTATCTAGCTATAGGGCAGTTGTGACAAATTTACTAACGACAAGTGTGGTGTGCAGTAAGGGCAATGTACTATAGCATCACTCATGCATCATAAGTGTGCAGCTTAAATCATCCTTACAAGTACTTCATGATACACTGAGTTTCGGTTGCCCGCTTATGTGTCAAAGGCTGCATTTACACTGCATGGTTCAAGTGACCCAATTCCGATTTTTTTCCTCTCATGTGGCACAGTTTGGATATGACCGGTGAGCCTGTATGCAGGAAAAAGTGCATGGATTCCGATTTTCTCAGATCGGATACAGGCCTCACTCATATGTGGAAATAAATCAGATATGAATCGGATACGTGCCTTTGCGTGTGCCATGTAAGCAGACAAACCGGATTTTCCCCAGTAAATGCGAGTCATACGTCAGTGAGTTCAACTCAGGACACCACCAACTGAGATCACATGACTTATTAAAGTGCTTTGGTGCACTGATATTGCTGTCAGCGTGTTACTTTTCAGCCTCAGGCTTCAGACCGTAGTCGGAAACCGCTGTTATTTCCGGTCCGGTCCGGGTCGGGACGCAAACGGTAACTAATCAAGCTGGACACCGTTGCTATGGAACATGCTAGAAGCCGTTTATTTCTTTGCTCGTGTTGCGGAGTGGGGGCGTGTATGATGGGGACCGCGCGGGCTGTGTGTGTGTGTAAGGAGAGGAGAGGGCATGGCCGGCCCTCCCTATATGCGAATTACGCAGCCGCGTAGGGCCCCCGTCACCACCAGGGCCCCGTAGTGGCGAAAAAAAATAAATAAAAAAAGACCCTAATCTGGCAACACATTTCATAGCACGTCCGTACCAACATGCGCTCTGAATGTTTTGGAAAAGAAAGTTGCCTGCACTTTTATGACCCCCCTCCCCTTCAACACACCTGAACTAATCTGGCAACCCAAATAATGATGTTTCGCCGATCTTAGCAACGATTGGTCAACATCATTGCATCTGAGCCTGGAACAGTGTGCATTTACGAGCGCATTTTGTTTCAATAAAGTTGGGAAAAAGGCAAAAAAAACGAGCGCATTTTGTCACACTGTTCATGGCGACAACAAGAGAACATCCTGCCACAGAGACTTTATCCATCAGGCGCTGAAAAAAGACTGAAGGAAAAACATGAAGAATTTAAATATCAATCACAAGGTAAGTTTGGAGGATGTTGGGGCTGTATTATTATTATTATTTTTTTACATTATCCAGCCTTTCTGTGCAGCTGCGCGATTTATGTAAATACTAATCGATTCGAGGTCAAGTTTGCACAAACGACCCAGTTTTGTCGTAATTTCCAATGGAAAACTCGAACATAATTCTGATACCCAAGTTTCCAAGTTTTTTTTTTTATTTATTTTTTTTTTTTTTAAGTTTCTAAGTTGAGGTCGGACATAACCTTCCAAAACGGCGGAGAGCAGAGAAACGTAAATAATGATAACGGTGTGGTGGGCTGATTAATGTTTTAACTCACGTTATCGTATTGGCTAATTGTTTTGCTAACATATATTAAATGCGTTCTGCATTTTCCGGTTAATGTCAGTATAAAAACTGCTGTTTATCTGTTATAGAGTGTCAGGTAGTCTGAATATTTTCAACAATGTGTCTTAAATATTGCATTAGCATGAAATATGGAGAATCAAAACTGCCAAATACAAATAGGAAATAAATGTTCTCATTTATAAATGACAAACAAAATAAATGTACTAATTTTAAAATTATGCCCATAAACAATAATAGATAAAGAAGTGTATAAATGCTTATGTTTCCATTTATACTGAAATTAGTGTTCACATTTATTAATTATAAATGGGTACATTTATTTCTTATTTGTATTTTGCAGTTTTGGTTTTACATAGTGATGATGTTTTGCGCAGTTCTTCCTCAGCCAAGAATTTCTTCTGCTCTCAAAAAGTACAGGAGGAGGTGCAGCATCCACATCCCAAGATGTTCCTGACATCACTGAAGATGTAATCTCAGGTAATTTTAATAACATGTAAAGTAATTTAAAAAACAGTGTCTGCATAAGCCCTTTATTCATAAACAGCAGCTGAAGAGTATGGAGTCCAAAGTTGTTCATAATTAAATAAATAAATATGAAATAAGAAACTCCTGTCTCCAAATCTTCTGTTGAAAGGGAAAACATAGACGCTGCTGCTGGTAAGTTCAAGTCTTGCCAATATGGAACCTTTATCAAACTTATTGTTTTATTATTACTTAAAAAATAGTCATACATTTGCACACACACACAAAAGTGAAATGCACTTCTTTCCAACATTCTCATTCCAGCGTCACAGCAACAGTTATGTAGATTTGATTGGACAGATTTACTTTTCACTGTTTGCTTTTGTTTAAGATCTGTCTCTTATGTTCCAGAGGCTCCAAGAGAGGCGTAAAAGGAAGAGGAGCCGACTGGATCCAGAATTCCACCTACCTCAAATCCAATTGATCCAGCTGAATGGCCAACCACACTCTCTGATCCACTAAGAATGGATTTGGTGCAAAGAGGTCCTTTTCAGACTGCTCATGTTCTTTATTTTGGAAAGTTTTATTGATATTTTATTTTCTATTAAGTTGCTGTTTTAATAAGTTGGAGCTTTGTGAATGTCATTTGTTGAGTGCCTAATGTTACATTAAAAAAAAAAAAAAATTAAAGCCGCAAGCGGCGTTGTATGGCCCGCAGACGCAACCCGCCTTCCACGCCCAACTCTACGCACTACCACTGCCCTCACCGCCCTCACAGCCCGCAAATAAAAAGCTAGTCAAGGCTGGATTTGCTANTATATATATATATATATATATATATTTGTCATTCATATTTTTTTTCTTTTCACTTTTAAAATTGGTTTGGCACCACTTAATATGCATCCAACATGCAGTCAATATACTGTATTCAATTCTTCAGCTGCAACAATATTACATTCACAAAATGTAGTAATAGAGATATCTCATTTATATCACAACAACAGTTGCATATAGTTGGAGCTGCTGATCAGTTAGAGTGCCCACAAATTAAATTTCGCTTAGGGCACCCAGAAGACCAGGGCTGGCCCCGGGAGAGGGGGTGTGAGCGGGGGGGGGGGGGGGTGTCGGAAAACCATGAATTAAAAATAAGGTGTCTCCCCCAAAAGTTTTGGATTCTTTCTTAACCCACTCTGGAGGCTGACGGTTTCGAATGGGAAAGTGAACCCCGAAGGAGAATCTGCCTTCGGCCCTGGAGAAAATCTCCCTTGCGTTTTTGACCACTGTCGGAGAAAGAGAAGTCATAGCGCAGGAAAGGTTTAACACTTGGATCACACTGTTAGTACAGCACGTCTGCAAACACTCTCCCCTCTGGAGTGCCCAAGGCAACGCCTCCTTCGTCGCCTCCATGACAACCGCAGTCACAAAAGTCCGAAGGAGGTACACGGAAGGCGGAAATGCTGCTACGTAGTCCTCAGATTGTCTACGTTTGATAGTTTCAGCATTGTATAGTGTAAATGCAAAAATCAGATACGGGTCACTTTTAAAAGATGATGTAAGCAGGTCGTCAAAAAAATCGGATATAGTCAGAAAATCGGATTTTGGCATCAAGACCTGCAGTGTAAATGCAGCCAAAGTGTCCTTAGGCTAGACACTAAACCATACAATGCTCCTGGTAGTTATTTGGCGCTAGTGTTAAGCAGTGGAGTTGGCATCAGTGTGTGAATGTGTATGTACATGGATGAATGGCACTGTAAAGCGCTTTGAACTTTCAAGAAAAACTGTAAAAAACCATATAAGTACACAACACAGCATTTACCATGACATGGGAAATATAGGCAAATTTTACATTAAGGTTTTTTGTTTTCCTTCTCAGATCCACCAGCCAAGTTTTTAAATAAAACATCAAAAAATAACATTACTGCTCATGAAAATGAGAGCGCTACCATGTGTGCTTTTGTGAGCCATGTACAAGCAAAGGTTCGCTGGCTTAAAGACGGCCAGCTACTGAATGAGAACAACATTCATATCTCCAGTGAGGGTAACACTCATAAGCTCACCATTAATCCCCTTCGGCTCTCTGACTCTGGAGACTATGTTTGTGACATAACCACAGATGAAATGTCTTTCAGTCTTACGGTCAAAGGTAAAAACAGGACTCGTGTTTTCAAAAAAAAATTATTATTTTTTTTTGCTTTTGATGTTACATTTGACATTTTTGGTTTGTCTTTCCATGAGAAATGAAAGTGAAATTTATAAAACAGCTGGAAGATGTGGTGTCTCTGAAGGCTGGGAGCCTGACCTTACAATGTGAGGTCAACAAGCCAAAAGCAGATGTCCAGTGGCTCAAAGACGGCAAGGAAATCTCTCCCAGCCGTAAGTACACAATCCGGGCACAAGGCAGAGAAAGGAGTTTGAGCATCCAGCAGCTGTTGGAGGAAGATGCTGGAGAATACTCTTGTGAGTCCACTGACGACAAGACGTCAGCCACAGTGACAATAAAAAGTAAGGCCCTTTTATTTTGGAATTTTAAAATATTTTAAGCACAATAATCAATATTAAACAGAATTTTTTTTTTCAGCCCCACGAGTAGTAGAATTCATAGCAGAACTTCGAGATGTAACCATTCGTGAAGGAGAGGATGCTGTTTTTAAGTGTGTGGTTTCCCCAGCGGACACTAGGCTGGTGTGGAACCTTACTGAAAAACAAGTTGCCCTGAATGAGCGCACTGTTATTTCCCGCAATGGACTGTGCCACATGCTGTGTATCAGCAACTGCATAGTTTCAGACAGTTGCAGAGTGACAGCTGATGCAGAGGGATTGGTATCAGAGGCAGAACTTCAAGTTCAAGGTGAGTGGCTTGTGCCGTTCCACTATTATTATATCTAAGCATTTGTCACCACATCATTTAACTATTAGATGCACTTTGCATAAAAGTGCCAGTTAAGGTTATTTTAAGTCATCTTTCGACAAACAAAATATATCTTAAATCCATTTTTTTGAAAATAAAAATCAAATGTACTTATCACTTTGTTTGTTTATCTTTTTACTTCCTTAAAATATAGTTTTGTTATTTTAGGTGCGTTTCTATCATATAAATATAGATGAAGTTCAAAGGACAAGCTTCTTACATGATTTGTCAACAAATTTTCAGGGAGAACACAGGAAAAGGAGAGGAACTTTACTGATTAAAAACTGGCTGGGAAAAGAAATTCTCATGAAATTCAATTCTATAACAAAGAGAAATTAAAAAGTCAAAAAAGCAGAATTTTAAGGGAAATATAACAAGCCTTTAAGACAGGGGTGTCAAACTCATTTTCACCGAGGGCCACATCAGCATAGTGGCTGTCCATAAAGGGTCAGATATAACTTATACATGTAACTAAATGTAATGAAAAGTGAATGTAACTACTGTTTAATGTTAAGTAACTCATTATTTATTTACTATAACTTTTTAAAGTGACAATTACAGTTGCACAGAAAACATGTCTTTGCTTGTAACTCTAGCACAAATCCTTTTAATTTTGATTCTGTCAGGTTAGGTTATATGGACAGTGTTTAAGTCCTAATGTATAGTTGGCCAATCTGATATTTCAAGTCCAATTCCCCCTAGATATGAATGAAAACACACTAATTTTTATTTTTTATTTTAAGAAATTAAAAACTTTAATGCTCTCCCGGGCCACATAAAATGATATGAAGGGCCACATTTGGCCCGCGGGCCTTCAGTTTAACACGTGTGCTTCAAGATCATCTAATAGTTTTATTTAGACTGTCCTATTGTGATTACCCCCTTTACTGGATGGCCCTTTGCACTGGCATTTTTAAAGACCCACTCCAATAAAAAGTGTTATTAATATGTTCTTGTGGCATTTTTCTCATGACGGAGAAGATATATAAAAATTTCTGAGGATTTCTGTATTCAAATCATTGGGAATCAAGAGCAAGCAAAGAAATGTAATTTGAAAAAGCCTGTAGCTATGATATTGCTACAGTCAGTGAACAAGGTCTCCACTCCATCTAAACAAATGGATGATGGGAAATAAAGACAGGCTCACTCCACGCCAACAGTTCCGCCCTGAACTTTTAGGCGAATTTATGGTGAAATATCTGCAGAAACTATGTTCTAAAAATCGACACAGGTTTCTTTTTTTTTTTTTTGGGGGGGGGGGGGGGTAAAAATAGTACACTCGTAAATAACAACTTTACAATAGATCAAAAGATGATGGTAGAGGGACTTTAAAGGTGCTGTGCCAAAGGCAATTGGAGCTTTTGGTTTTTACTTATTTTACTGATTGCGTTATGATCTGATAAAAACTGTAGATCTGAATTTGAAAGGGAAGACAATTTATGAGCAAAAAGTCACTGAAACTATGTCTACTCTTCTCTAATAACTATAAGAGCAACAGGTGCTGTTCAGCAAGAAAATGACCCCCGTTGTAGCTGAAGAATACAGTGAGGCAACTCTAGAGGTTGAGTTGAATCTGGATTCAGGAGAGGTGCAGTGGGTGAGACAAGGTGTCCTGATCCACCCTTGCGCCAAATATAGCCTGAAAAACAAGGGCCAAAAACGAAGCCTCACTATCCACAAACTGGCCGTGTCTGACCGGGGCACCTACAGCTGTGAAAGCCTCCACGACCGCACACAAGCCCAGCTCACAGTGCAGCGTGAGTGTGCACGTCCTCTCACTATGCCTTGGTGTTGTTTGTTTACCTCTGCTACCAACAACTCCTCCTCCGGCATTTGCCCAACTGCACTGATTCTTGTGAGGTCAATTAATTGAGGCTCAATTAATGGAGTAGGAGCAATTCTGGCAAATGGAGAGTGAGGCGGCACCTAAACTGGGCTATGATGGTTACCGACAAATGATCTCTCTGGTCGGCTAGGTCCACTCTCTTGACGCAGGAGCAAATCTCTGATTTCATTAAAGATCAGGATTATCAGTTTGCTGGACGAGAGCCAACAAGCTGTTGTTGATAGCAAAGTACATTTAAAAAGAAAGTACATTTAAAAAGAGAATGGCACCAGTAATACTATATCACGCAAAAAGCTTACAGTGATTAAAACTTACATGTGTGTTTTTTTTATGCATATATGTCTTAGACCTGTGACCCACATGGGAGTGAGTGAATTAAAGGCTCTTCTTTCAACACTAGTGTTGGTGGGCAGGGGGAAAGTCAGGACTTCAGGCTTCTGTTGGCACCTCCTATGAATTTGGATCTCCTCTCATTGCATCTAAATTTACACTCTGGCCTTCAAAACTAAGGTTGTTGTCATCATGTCTCCAAAATAAACACTCCCTTTTTCCATCAGCAGTGCTTGTTAGAATAAGCGAAGAAATGTTGGTAATTTCAAAACACGCTTTTGTCTAAAGCCAAGAACTCAGAGGCACAAAAGCGGCTTGTCAATGGGTTGTAGCTTGCAAATATTTAACAAAACTGATTCCACATCTGTTGTGGAAAGTGTGAGAAAACAACTGGAGCGTCACAGGAAAATTAAAAAGGCTTTTTTTCTGACTTCAATTGTGTAAACATATTTTTTTGCTTGTTTATTGTTGCTCTGTAGCTCGGAAAATTGCCATCAAGAAGGGGCTGGTCGACATTAAAACCACTGAAAGGGAAACGGCTTCTTTTGAGGTGGAGCTGTCCCACCCCAACGTCCCGGGTACCTGGGTCAGAAATGGAATTCAGCTTAAGCCGACAAATCACTTCCGCATGAGTGCTAAAGGGCAAGTCCACAGCCTGACCATCTATAACCTGTCTGTGGAGGACACCGGCACCTTTGTGTTCTGTGTGGAAAATCTGAAGACATCTGCACGACTTGTGGTGAAGGGTAAGTGAATGCAGAAGAACACTTACCATATTCGGCACACTATCTGTCAGGGTTGGGGGGGGCTGGAGAGCAGGTAGGACCCAGACGCAGAGACAGGAGGCACACGGTTCCAAGGCAAGAGGGTTTAATCTTAAACAAAAGGCGCTGCAGAGCAGGATAACAAAACTAAAACAAAACTTACTGTGGCATAGCATGAAACAATGGCATGACGGGAGTCAGGGACGAAGTGATATTAAAGACGTTACATGAGAAACATTAAGGACGTTAATGGACCAGCACAAGAGGAAGGGAGAGACGAGACTTAAATACAGACAGGGCAGACAAGACACAGGTGAACAAGATCAGGACAGATAGGGACAAGGAAGTAAAACTCAGGAACATGAAAAAACAGAACACCTTTCAAAATAAAAAAGGAAACAGAACCAAACATGACAGAACAAGAAATAAAGCAAAAACCAAGACAAAAGAAACCCAAACCATGACAGTACCCCCCCCCTCAAGGAACCGCTCCGAGGTTCCTACAGTCCACCAAGGAGGAGGTGGCCCGTGAAACTAACTTGACAGGCAACATAGTACAGGGAGGCCGGGCTCGGCACGCCAGCAAGGCCGAGAAGAGTCCGGAGGACGGCCGGGAGTCCAATGTCCTGTGAGGCAGGTCCGGAGGATAGCCGGGGGGCCGCGCTGTCCGGCGAGGTAGGTCCGGAGGACGGCCGGGGGGCCGCGCCGTCTGGCTAGGCAGGACCGGAGGCAGATCTGGCATATAGTCTGCTGGCGGGTCAGGCACAGGTTCGGCCGGCGGGTCAGGCATGGGGTCAGGGTCAGGTACAGGTTCGGCCGGCATGTCAGGCATGGGGTCAGGGTCAGGCGTGGAGTCAGCCAGCGTGTCAGGCGTGGAGTCAACCGGCGTGTCAGCCGTGGAGTCATGGTCTGGCATGGAGACCTGGTCAGGCGTGGAGTCGACAGGCGTGTCAGGCGAGGAGTCAGCTGGAGGGTCAGGCGTGTAGTCAGCTGGAGGGTCAGGCGTGGAGTCAGCTGGAGGGTCAGGCATGGAGTCAGCTGGAGGGTCAGTCGTGGAGTCAGCTGGAGGGTCAGGCGTGGAGTCAGCTGGAGGGCAGGCGTGCAGTCAGCTGGAGGGTCAGGCGTGCAGTCAGCTGGAAGGTCAGGCGTGCAGTCAGCTGGAAGGTCAGGCGTGCAGTCAGCTGGAAGGTCAGGCATGTTTCGAAGAAATGTTTGAGTGAAGTGAACTTATTGGGTTTTACAGTGTGGAGCTACTGCTTTTCTTTGCACTAGTCCAGGCTATTGTTTTTGAAATGTGTGCCTGGATAAAAGAAATTGCAGCAGAACCTTCTGCTAGGAGTTAACATAGTCACAGTAATGTTTGTTTTATGCTGTATCAGTCTGTTTTTCACTTATTGCAAACAAGGGAGGAGTTACAGGAATTGTGAAAACGCTAAAAGGGCCATCATGAATGTCAGATGGTTTTTTTTCTTTAAACATGTTACTAACAAGAATGGGAGTTAGCGTGGTTTATGTGTTCCAAACAAGGTTGGAAGTTACAGGTATTGTGAATACGCTAACACTTCTAACGTGACTAATGTGTTGCTGTGTTGGACTGCTTTTTTTTCTTACATGTTACTAAAATGTTTTTTAGTTATCATAACCAAAGTCACGTTTTTTATTCATCTGTTTGTTACTTGTTGCAAGCAAGGAAAAACATTACAGGTGTTGTGAGTTCGCTAACATGTAGTTGTGTCAGACTGTGTTTTTTTTTTTTTTTTGAACTCTTTATTTTTGTTTTATCATCACAACACAAAACAAACATAACAACTCCCTGAAACATGTTTGACCTTAAGTCCACATTCAGTATAGTGTAAAGTAGGTAAAACATAAAAATTACAATAAAAAAAAAAAAAAACATTGATGCAAGATGTGACAAGCAGTTCAGTTAAACATATATTCATACAACCACAATCAAAGGTACAAGGAACAGTCACAACCCCAAATAGATTTTAACTGCGTGCCATCGACGTTCAAAGATATCTGATTTTAGTTGTAGCAATGCAGTCATTTTTTCCATCAAATAAACGTGTTTGATTCTTTGTTTCCATTCAGTTATAGAAGGTGATGTTACATTTTTCCAATTACCTGTTATGGTTTTATTTGCGACCAGTAATAAAATGCGCATTATATATTTTTGATCAGCATCAAAGTCTTTTGGAAATACACCAAGCAGATACAACAGAGTACTTAAAGGAATGTCATGATTTACAATAGTTTCAATCTCCCTCTTAATATCTTTCCAAAATTCACAGATAGCTGGGCAATCAAAGAAAATATGTGTATGATCACCAATTTTTCCACATTGCCTCCAACATAAAGCTGTGGATGAACCCTTGGCAAAATTAGAAATCAACAGGGGTGTGTGAAAAAAACGCATTTTGATTTTCCAGTCAAACTCTTTCCATAGTTGGCTATTAATTCCTGTATGGCTGTCCTCACACAGTTTATCCCATTGTTCATCTTCTATTATGCAGTTAGATTCCAATTCCCATTTTTCCTTGATATTATATGTATGCTGTCCGGTGGCAGTTGAGAGTCTCTTATATAAATTGGAAACATGTTTATGTGTCGGAAAGTTTTTTTCTGCGATTGTAGTAAAATATTGTTCTATGCAGTTTGGGGTTTTATTGATTCTGTCTCGCTCTTTGTGCTTCATGATGTAATGCCTGATTTGTAGATATTTATAAAAATCATTGGGCAGAAGACCAAATTGTCTTTGAAGCTGTGAAAAGGACTTAAGTTCTGTTCCATCAAACAACTGGTTAAGAGTTATAAGGCCTTTAGTAGCCCATGTCTTAAAGGTGGGATCCCACATTGAAGGCGGAAAGTCTATATTACCGACAATAGGCATTGCTCTGGAAATTGACCCTGTGTCAAGTAGCATTTTTTTTACTACCGTCCATATCTTTAAAGTATGCTTGATCCAATTGTTTCCAATTTTGATTTTGTTGACAGATTTTAAATCAGTAAATGGAAGAGTAGACAGCCGCACCCCTTTAGTTTCACCTTGTTCCACTTTAAACCATTTTACTTCCTCATCCTCTCTAATCCAGGCCACGATTGCAGTCAACTGAGCTGCCCAATAGTAAAATTTTAGGTTTGGTAGAGCCAAACCCCCCTTATTTTTTGGCAAAAATAATGTTTTTAATCTAATTCTGGGTCTTTTTCGCTGCCATATAAATTGAGTAATCATTTTGTTTAACACGTTGAAAGTTGACACCGGAATGTTTACCGGAAGAGATTGAAACAAAAACAAAAGACGAGGAAGCACATTCATCCTCACTGCTTCTACTCTACCCAGTAGAGATAGAGGTAAAATTTCCCAGCGGTCAGGTCATTCTTTATTTGTTTTAGCAGGTTTTTATAATTAGCGTCATAGAGTTGTGTGGGTTGGGGTGTTAAAATAACTCCCAAATATCTGAAACCCTGTTTTGACCAATGGAAAGTTACCTCCTCGTCAAGTTGGGTGGGCCACAATCCAGATGTCATCATTGCTTCTGATTTATTTTGGTTGATCTTATATCCTGAAACATTACCATAATTATTTAAACATTGCATAAGTCTTGGAATTGTTGTTTGAGGATTTTTCAAAAACAGTAATATATCATCCGCAAAAAGGGATATTTTATGATTCATCCCTCCCCCGTCTTCAATTCCCTCAATCTGGTCGTTCTGGCGAATTACCTGTGCCAAAGGCTCAATACTTAGAGCAAACAAAATGGGTGACAGTGAGTCACCCTGTCGGACTCCTCTCTCTATGTTAAAAAAATCAGAGCAATGCCCGTTCACTCTGACTTTTGACCTAGGATTTTTATACAGTAATCTGAACCAATTGACCAACTTCTCACCAAAACCCATTTCCATTAGTGTGTGTTCCAGGTATTTCCAATCCACCTGATCGAAAGCTTTCTCTGCATCTAAGCTGAGAAGCATGGATGGTTGGGAACTTTTGGCCATTAGTGATTGTAAATTTAGAGCTCTCCTTACATTGTTAGTTCCTTGACGCCCCAAAATAAATCCCGTCTGGTCTGGGTTTATAAGTTTCTTAATGTACTTTTGGATCCGGGTGGCTAGGATAGATGTTAATATTTTATAATCCACACACAAGAGGCTAATCGGGCGATAACTCGAACACTGTAGTGGATCTTTTCCCTCCTTATGTAAAACCGTGATAATTGCTTCAGACCATGACTCTGGAGGGTTCGCAGAATCTAAAACGTAGTTAAAGAGTTTACATAATATGGGAGTCAGCTCATTAACATAAACTTTATAGAATTCTCCCGCAAACCCATCTGTTCCAGGTGACTTGTTCTGTTTTAATTTGCCTATTGTTGCTCTAACTTCTTCTTCTCCAACAGGTTCTATCAATCTAGAGGCTTCTTCTGGTGTTAATTTGGTCATTGATACTTTGTCAAAAAACTCCTTGATTTTCTCTTGTTTTCCTTCTAAGACTTGATTTTTATATAATTGTTTATAGTATTTTGCAAATGTCTCTGATATAGTTCTAGGGTTAGTTACAATGTTAGTATTAGATTGTTTAATCTTTGGGACAATGCGGCTTGCCTGTGTTTTTTTTAACTGAAATGATAATAATCGACTGGCTTTATTTCCAAATTCGTAGTATTTTTGATTCATAAATCTAAGGCTACCTTCTGCCTTATATGTTAATATCTCGTCAAGTTTCGTTCTATTTTCTTTAAGTTTGTCAAGAGTAACTTGTTTTCTCTGTTGCTTGTGTTCAAACTCCAATTTTTTTATTTCATTTTCGATTTGTACTTGTTTCTGAAGCCTCTCTCTCTTTAATTTGGATGCTATGGAGATTAATCTCCCCCGTATCGTAGCTTTTGCTGCATCCCACAGAACTGAGGGAGAGACCATTCCATTGTCATTAAAATGAAAGTATTCTGCTATAGCTGACCGTACTTCCTCTCTAACTGAAATGTCTGCCAACAATGAAACATTTATTCTCCAGTATCTGAAACATGGTTCCTGCCCCAAATCCAGTGTCATCACTACTGGGCTGTGATCTGAAATTGTAATAGGTTCTATCTCACAGCTTTTAACTTTATGGATGTCCGTTTTGGTTATGAGAAAGTGATCTAGTCGTGAATAACTTCCATGTACTTGTGACATAAAAGTGAAATCTTTATGATTTGGGTGGAGATGACGCCAACTGTCAACCAACCCAAGTTCTTTTATCATATTTAACACACTTTTAGACATTCTATTTGGCGGCTCGGAAGACATGGGTAATTTATCTAGTTTGTTATTGAGAACACAATTTAGATCTCCACCTATAATCACAATGCCTTCCCCCTTATCAGCTACCAGATGTGCAAGTTTTTTGAAGAAAAATGGACAGTCTTCATTAGGAGCATAAACATTTAGAATGCTCAGTTTAAGTCCTTCAATAGTTCCCACCACCATAATATACCGTCCCTCTTTGTCTTGAAATATTTTTTCACAGTTAAAATACACAGATCTGTTAAACAAGATGGCCACCCCTCGTTTTCTATGGTTTCTACAAAAACTGTAGTAAACTTGGTCCACCCATTCTCTTTTTAGCTTCAGATGTTCTGTTTCTGAAAGATGCGTTTCTTGGAGTAACGCTACAGCACAGTGCAACTTCTTAAATTGCCCCAGAATTTTTTTCCTCTTAATAGGGTTGTTAATACCTTTTACATTATAAGTAACTAAGTTCCATACTCCCATTTTTTTAACTGGTGTTTTATGTATTGCTGTCTCTTCTTGGCATCCATATGTCTTGTACTTAAATAAAACAAAATTTTCCTTTTTTCTTTTTTTTGGAATGTATTTAGGTTAACAATGTAAGTCAGGGAGAACAACAAAAACAATAACAAAAAAAAAACATTGAACAAAAACCAGAACTTCCATTTTTTTTCGGTCAGACGTTGAACCCGAACTGTATTAGCGTCTGACCCCCGATAGCACTGGGACAGGGAGCGGTAACCAAAACTCCCTGTGACATAAAGCACCTGTTGTGCAATAAAGACCAATATTACATAGACATGTAAAAAAGGCCTTAGTGAGTGTAACTCACTCATGTAAAACAAAATAGAACAAAACTCTCCCGTCGGTTTTTTTTTTTTTTTTTTTTTTCATTCAAAAGTCTTTCCAGTGATTCGTGACAATTAAAAATGTTCTCAACAAGGTAGTTACCTTCAATCTTTTCTCCTCATCTTCTGCTTATTATTTTCTTACCCGTAAATGTTTTTTAGATGATTGTTTATCTTGTTTAGATTTCTTCCTCCTTGACCATGGCTTTCAGATCTGCCATGAACAGTGTGTCATTTTCACTCCTCCTCCTGCTAATCCTCCATTCTTCTGCCAGTTTCTCCTCTATGCGCTCGCGTTCTCCAACGGTTACCTGGACCCCCAGTTTCTCCAGGGTGTCCGAGGCGCTGATCAGAGTGGCAAAGGTTTTCTCTCCGGAGTCCAACTTGATTTTTAGCCGTGCTGGATACAGACACTTGGCCTGTATGTTCTTCTGTTTCAGCTGCTTCACAACACTGTGCACCTTGGATCTCTTCTTCTGTAGCTCCGGAGAATAATCCTGATCGAAAAAGATCCTTTTGTCTTTAAACGTAACTTTTCCTTGCCTCCATGCTTGTTGTAGAACCTCATCCTTCACCGCTGCATCCAGAAACCTTACAAGAATTGAGCGGGGGGGTGCAGATTAGCTCGTTGGTCTGGACTGGAGTGAGCGGTGTGCTCTCTCGATGTTAATGTCTAGGCCGGCCGGCAGCGTCAAAACTTTGGGCAACAAGTCTTTCACAAACACCGCCATGTTTCCAACTTCACTGCCCTCTGGTATTTGATAAATATGCAGGTTATTCCTTCTCATCCGGTTCTGTAATTCTTCACATTCGGCGGAGTGTTGCCTTTCACGTTGAAGTAAATACCGGAGCACTCTGTGGTGTTTGGCCCCTCTGTCCTCTGTGGAGTTCACTCGTCCCTCCAACTCTCCGATCCTCTGCTGGTGGTCTGCAATCTGTTCTTTTATGTCCGTCATTGTCTTCTCCAGGCGATTCAGACTCTCTTTTGTGTGATTGTGTCCCTGAATGTTTTCTTGCCGGAGTTTTTTCATTTCTTCCAGCAGAGATATGGTAGCTAGCTTCTCGTTCTCAATGCTAGCGGCATCGGGGCTAATGCTAGTAGCTGAGCATGCTGTCGCTCTTTTTTGGTCATCGTTTTCTTTTGAAACCCCTTGTTTGTTTGCTAATCGGGTTTTCGGGGGTACGCTCATTTCGGGCTTCTTTAAGTTAGGCGATTAATAGGTATTCTAATATCTGAAATTGTCACTTTTTCTTACTTTTCCGACGGAGCTTTGTTTCTAAGCTGCTACCCTCATCGTGACGTCACCGGAAGTC